>OZ024790.1:5497236-5499736 GCA_964017065.1 Haliclona indistincta | reverse complement strand
CACACACACTCACTCACTTTCACTCACACCCATTCACACTCACTCACACTCATTCACACTCACTAACACTCACTCACACTCACTCACTCACACTCACTCAATTACTCACACTATCTTACTCACACTCACTCACACTCACACTTACACTCATAATCATACTCACACTCACACTCAAACTCACAGTCTCACTCTCACTCTCACTCTCACTGTCACTCACACTCACACTCACACTCACACTCTCCCTATCACTCTCACTCTAACTCTCACTCGCACTCGCACTCTCAATCTCACTCTCACTCTCACTCACTCTCACTCGCACTCGCGCTCGCACTCACACTCACTCGCACTCACTCATGCACTCTCACACTCACACTCACTCACACTCACTCACACACACTCACACTCACTGACACTCACTCACACTCGCTCACACTAACTCACACTCAGTCACACTCACTCACACTCTCTCACTCTCACTCTCACTCTCACACTCACACTTTCACTCTCACTCTCACACTCACACTCACACTCGCACTCACTCTCTCACACTCGCACTCACACTCTCACACTGTCACACTCTCACACTCACACTAACTCACACTCACCCACACTCACGCACACTCACTCACTCACACTCACTCACACTCACACTCATACTAACTCACACTCTCTCACACTCACTCACACTCACTCACACACACACACTCACTCACACTCACTCACACTCACTCACACTCACTCACACTCAATCACACTCTCTCACACTCACTCACACTCACTCACTCACACTCACTCTCACTCACACTCACTCACTCACTCACACTTATTCACTCACACTCACTCACACTCACTCACTCACTCACAATAACTCACTCACACTCACTCACCCACATTCACACTCACATTCACTCCCACTCACACTCACTCACTCACTCACACTCACTCACACTCACTCACACTCACATTCACTCACACTCATTCACACTCACTCACACTCACTCACTTTCACTCACACTCATTCACACTCACTCACACTCACTCACACTCACTCACACTCACTAGCACTCACTCACACTCACTCACTCACTCACACTCACACTAACACTCACTTACTCATATTCACTCACACTCATACTTACACTCACGATCACACTCACTCACTCACACTCACACTCACTCACACTCACACTCACTCGCACTCTCACTCTCACTTTCACTCACACTCATTCACACTCACTCACACTCGCTCAATCTCACTCACTCACACTCACACTCACACTCATACACTCACACTAACACTCACTCACTTGCACTCACTCTCTCACATTCACTCACTCACTCACACTCACTCACACTCACTCACTCACACTCACACTCACACTCTCACTCACACTCACACTCACTCTCACTCACACTCGCACTCGCACTCGCACTCTCACTCTCACTGTCACTCTCACTCACTCACACTCACTCAAACACAAACTGACTCACAATCACTCACTCACACTCACTCACTCACACTCACTCACACTCACTCACACTCACTCACTCACTCACTCACTCACACTCACACTCACACTCACTCACACTCACTCACATTCACACTCACTCACACTCACTCACACTCAGACTCACACTCACTCTCTCACACTCACTCACACTCACACTCACTCACACTCACACTCACTCACACTCTCTCACACTAACTCACACTACCTCACACTCACTCACACTCACTTACACTCACTCACTCTTACTCACTCACTCATCCTCACTCACTCACACTCACACTCAAACTCACACTCACACTTTCACACTCACACTCACACACACACTCACTCTCTCACACTCACACTCACACATACTCACTCACACTCACTCACTCACACTCACTAACACACTCTCTCTCACTCACACTCACACTCACTCACTCACACTCACATTCACACTCACCCACACTCACTCACACTCAGACTCAGACTCACACTCACTCTCTCACACTCACTCACACTCACACTCACTCACACTCACACTCACTCACACTCTCTCACACTAACTCACACTCACTCACACTCACTCACTCACACTCACTCACACTCAAACTCACACTCACACTTTCACACTTACACTCACACACACACTCACTCTCTCACACTCACACTCGCACATACTCACTCACACTAACTCACTCACACGCACTCACACGCTCACACTCACTCACTCGCACTCACACTCATTAACACTCACTCACACTCAGATTCACACTCACACTCACGCACACTCACTCTCAAACTCACACTCACACTCACTCACTCACACTCACTCATTCAAACTCACTCACACTCACTCACTCACACTCACTCTCTCACACTCACTCACCAACACTCACACTAACTCACACTAACTCACACTCACTCACTCACTCACTCACACTCACTCACTCACTCACACTCACTCACTCATCCTCACTCACTCACACTCACACTCAAACTCACACTCA
>OZ024790.1:5452236-5492236 GCA_964017065.1 Haliclona indistincta | reverse complement strand
CTCACTCACTCACATTCACTCACTCACACTCACTCACACTCACTCACTCACACTCACGCTTACGCTCACGCTCACCCTCACGCTCACGCTCACTCTCACTCTCACTCTCACTCGCACTCGCACTTCACACACACACTCACTCACACTCTCTCACACTCACTCACACTCACTCACACTCACTCAAACTCAAACTGACTCACACTCACTCACTCACACTCACTCACACTCACTCACTCACTCACACTCACACTCACACTCACTCACTCACACTCCCTCACATTCACAGTCACTCACACTCACTCACACTCACTCACACTCAGACTCAGACTCACACTCACTCTCTCACACTCACTCACACTCACTCACACTCACTCACACTCACTCACACTCACACTCACTCACACTCTCTCACACAAACTCACACTCACTCACACTCACTCACACTCACTGACTCACACTCACTCACTCATACTCACTCACTCACACTCACACTCAAACTCACACTCACTCTTTCACACTCACACACACATACACACTCACTCTCTCACACTCACACTCACACATACTCACTCACACTCACTCACTCACACTCACTCACTCACTCACACTCACACTCATTCACACTCACTCACACTGAGATTCACACTCACACTGAGATTCACTCACTAACTCAAACTCACTCACTCACACTCACTCACACTCACTCACACTCACTCACTTTCACTCACACCCATTCACACTCAGTCACACTCATTCACACTCACTAACACTCACTCACACTCACTCACTCACTCACTCACTCACACTCACTCACTCACACTCGCTCAATTACTCACACTCACTTACTCACACTCACTCACACTCACACTTACACTCATAATCACACTCACACTCACACTCAAACTCACACTCTCACTCTCACTCTCACTGTCACTCACACTCACACTCACACTCACACTCACACTCACACTCTCACTCTCACTCTCACTCTCACTCGCACTCGCACTCGCACTCTCACTCACTCTCACTCGCACTCGCGCTCGCACTCACACTCACTCACACTCACTCACGCACTCTCACACTCACTCTCACTCACTCACACTCACTCACTCAACACTCATTGACACTCACTCACACTCGCTCACACTAACTCGCACTCAGTCACACTCACTCACACTCTCTCACTCTCATACTCACTCTCAATCTCACTCACTCACAATCACACTCACTCACTCACACTCACACTCACTCACTTGCACTCACTCACTCACATTCACTCACTCACACTCACTCACACTCACTCACTCACACTCACGCTTACGCTCACGCTCACGCTCACGCTCACGCTCACGCTCACTCTCACTCTCACTCGCACTCGCACTTCACACACACACTCACACTCTCTCACACTCACTCACACTCACTCAAACTCAAACTGACTCACACTCACTCACTCACTCACACTCACTCACACTCACTCACACTCACTCACTCACTCGCTCACTCACACTCACACTCACACTCACTCACTCACACTCCCTCACATTCACACTCACTCACACTCACTCACACTCAGACTCATTCACACTCACTCTCTCACACTCACTCACACTCACACTCACTCACACTCACTCACACTCACACTCACTCACACTCTCTCACACAAACTCACACTCACTCACACTCACTCACTCACTCACACTCACTGACTCACACTCACTCACTCATACTCACTCACTCACACTCACACTCAAACTCACACTCACACTTTCACACTCACACTCACATACACACTCACTCTCTCACACTCACACTCACACATACTCACTCACACTCACTCACTCACACTCACTCACACTCACACTCATTCACACTCACTCACACTGAGATTCACACTCACACTCTCGCACACTCACTAACTCACACTCACTCACTCACACTCACTCACTCACACTCACTCACTCACACTCACTCACACTGAGATTCACACTCACACTCTCGCACACTCACTAACTCACACTCACTCACTCACACTCACTCACTCACACTCACTCACACTCACTCACTCACACTCACTCACTTTCACTCACACCCATTCACACTCAGTCACACTCATTCACACTCACTAACACTCACTCACACTCACTCACTCACTCACACTCACTCACTCACACTCGCTCAATTACTCACACTCACTTACTCACACTCACTCACACTCACACTTACACTCATAATCACACTCACACTCACACTCAAACTCACACTCTCACTCTCACTCTCACTGTCACTCACACTCACACTCACACTCACACTCACACTCACACTCTCACTCTCACTCTCACTCTCACTCGCACTCGCACTCTCACTCTCATTCTCACTCACTCTCACTCGCACTCGCGCTCGCACTCACACTCACTCACACTCACTCACGCACTCTCACACTCACTCTCACTCACTCACACTCACTCACTCACACTCACTCACACTCATTGACACTCACTCACACTCGCTCACACTAACTCACACTCAGTCACACTCACTCACACTCTCTCACTCTCATACTCACTCTCACTCTCACACTCACACTCACACTCGCACTCACTCTCCTACACTCACACTCACACTCACACTCTCACACTCTCACACTCTCACACTCACACTCACTCACACTCACCCACACTCACGCACACTCACTCACACTCACTCACACTCACACTCACACTATGCTAACTCACACTCTCTCACACTCACTCACACTCACTCACACACACACTCACTCACACTCACTCACACTCAATCACACTCTCTCACACTCACTCACACTCACTCTCACACTCACACTCACACTCACTCTCACACTCACACTCACACTCACTCTCACTCTCACACTCACACTCACACTTACACTCACTGTCATCACAGTAAGTTCCTTGAAGTGCCATAAAATCACTGTAACAACATCATTTTGCTGTAGTTTTTTTTTACATTTTCACTCCTTACATAAATACTAGTTAAAGTACGCTTGGGGAGTGCTGTATGACTGATAAAGCACGAAGGATTGGGTCAAGAGACTGGTATATATAGCACTAGGCGACTGTATCTGCTGCAAGACCCAATCCCGAATGCTTTATCGTTCATACAGCATACCTTAATTTGTCAAAGATTGTCAGTTGAAAGTGGCGTGAAGCCATCTTAGCTAAAGTGTGCAATATAGGATTTATAGCGCAGGTGGCTCTTTGACCTTTCCTAGGTACGCTTTAAACACTGTTTATGGTCTATGGTTCACGTTTTTTATGTCCTCTAGTAATAGCCTCGTACCCAGGCGCTAAAAAGGGGTGGAGCGAAGGCAGAAAGAAGCGCCTGGTATACACTGCATACGCATGCGCGACTAGCGGTGGAATAGACCAGTTGCATGTAAGCGAAAGTATTTTAATTGCTTCGATAATTAAACGTGACGTCACGTTTGGATCCCTTGGTTGCCAGAGAAATAGTATTACCGTGAATGGAGAATCGCCAATTGTCTGCTTTAAATTTGCCGCTATTCTCCAACTACAGCGCACATTGAACGAACATGAACAGATCGCTAACGTTCAATCGTTCACGTAGTGGATAGCGATTGTGTGGCAGCAATAAAGTTAGTACACGAACGACAGTGGACGCTTGATGATCTAAGAGACCATAGATCGTCTATGGTCGTCTACAATCGCTGGACGGGAACAGTGGAATGGAACGGTGGAATGGAATGACCTTTCAAAAATTTTACTTAAAATGTACCAAAATTTTAACACACTAAACCCAAGACCCTAAAACCTTCGCCTAACAGCGCCCAGTATGGACCTAACAGCGCCCAGTATTCGCCTAACAGCGCCCAGTATGGACCTAACAGTGCCCAGTATTCGCCTAACAGCGCCCAGTATGGACCTAACAGCGCCCAGTATTCGCCTAACAGCGCCCAGTATGGACCTATACAGCGCCCAAGTATTCGCCTAACGGCGTCTAGTATTCGCCAGAATAGTAATGAGCGCCGTTAGGTCCATACTGGGCGCTGTTAGGCGAACTACTGGTCGCTGTTAGGCGAATACTGGGCGCTGTTAGGCGAATACTGGGCGCTGTTAGGTCCATACTGGGCGCTGTTAAGCGAATACTGGGCGCTGTTAGGTCCATACTGGGCGCTGTTAGGCGAAGGTTTTAGGGTCTTGGGTTTAGTTTGTTAAAATTTTGGTACATTTTAAGTAAAATTTTTGAAAGGTCATTCCATTCCACCGTTCCATTCCACTGTTCCAGTCCAGCGATTGTAGACGACCGATCGTCTATGGAGAGACGATGGCTAAGGCTAATAGCTCGCTAGAAGTAGTACTAACTCCAGATGACATCCCAGGAGCTGAGCCACACGAACAGCACTCTGTTGCTGCTCTGCACTGGTGGCTTCTTTGCAGATATTACTGCCCCTACATCTCCATCTGGAAAGTGTCGCAAAAAACTCGTGTACTGGCTTTCACATCATCCTCTTGCAGAGAAAACTCTTTCAACCGCGACGCTCGTCTGTCTTTCTGCCTTGGAACGCGATGGAAGCTTTCTTCTGGGTTGGTAGTCCTACTAGTACCACACACTGTGCATCTTTGGCCTGGCATTTTGCTCGTACTGCTTTACCAATCGTGCAAACAAACACTATTCAGCGCTTGAAAACACGTTCTAGACTTCTAGTATTACACTGTATTCGTATAATAGAAGTAAACGGTCTGGCTTTAGCAGAGCGGGAGTTTTAAAGTTGGACCTCCATTGCCAGCAATACATTTTGGACAGTTATCTGGGGATCCAGTCGTGACGTCACGTCAATTATTCGCTAATTAAATTCTTTAGTGCTTACATGCAACTGGTCTATTCCACCGCCACCGGTTATCATCGTACACGTTTGTAGTACGTGATGAATATTCATCAGTTTCTTAGCAGTTCGTGAAGCTCTCCTGTTTGCAATCTACTGTCATGACTGTATTCTAGCGCCTTTGGATCATGTCAAAAGAACGGACCAACTGTAGGACTTGCCCGGGAAGCCGTACAAGTGACAAGGATGTCACGCGCTCTCATCACGTACATTTGACCACGCCCATCTGGCTACCGTCGACTGTTGCCTAAAACGGGAGGTGGTAAAACCATAGGAAACGGGAGATATAAACAAACGGCACCATTATTGCACTAGAAACTACAAACTTGCGTAGTGTGTCATCGTTTAGGCAAACTGTGAACCGGCTTCGTAGTTACACTGCCCCAGGGGTGGGGCTTTTGACACACGAATTTTGACAAATCCCCACCCTACCCCGGGTGGGGGGGGAGTGGGGCATTTCATTGATACGCGCATTATTTCTAACAGACTGCTGATTCGTGACGATATACGTCGGTAAGTTTGTTAATAACTGGATTTACTATGCACAGCGATGGCGATCATGGCTCGTACATGGCATAAACAACACAGCAGTGTGATATGGGACCGATAATCCTGTAGACTTGAGTCGCTTGACACTACTGCAGCTCTGTTATTGGTGCGCGCCATCTTATTTTGGCGTCTTAGCTGCAAACAGGCTTATCAGTAAACGTCATTCGATCGTTACGCCCACCATCCACCCACTCAAATAATTGTAAATTATGTCATAATTAAGCGCATGCGCATACAGTATAAACCAGGCTCTAAAATTTAGAGCCTGGGGACGAGGCTAACTATTGCGTATGCACGCTCACCACAAAGTTATTTGTCGAACTGATCCAGAGCTAGAGCTGACGATCGAGTTGCTACTTAGTCAGTTGTTTATAAGCTTAATAATGGAGGCGTGGTCTGAATAACTGCTACCACGTTTTCGTGACATATTCGGAATATTTTACAGTAAAATAAATAGTCTCGTTCCCAGACCACACCTCTTCCGCTTTGCTTCTGAGAGGGTCTGGCAGCTTGCTCGACTTTTCTCGGTCTTGATGACGTTTCATTCTCAGAAAATGGAAATAACCAATCAGATCGCCTTATTTTCAAATTCACATGACAAACGCGCCGTTGAGCACATGATCAACATGGCGGTAGTGCAGTGTGTTCAGATTCATCGATGACAGAGAGCATCTAGGGTAATCTTCGTTGACTAATAAGTACTACCTGGCAGCCAGTCACTTCTTAGCTGGCTCAAAGCAGCGATTTCGCTACCAACAGGTGTGGAAAAATAATTTGCGATTTATTGTTGTTGCCATTACATTTGTGAGCGCTGCCATCTTCGAGCGCCACCAAGGAACACAGCATAGTATCTGTCATGTCTTCCTGACCTGATCTATAACTATTGTAACTCATGTGACCACAGACATTAGTATGCAGACAATTTGTCCGCATCAGTCGAATCGCAACCGTACTTTTTATTTTCCAACGGAAGTGGGCGTGTCCAGCAATTCATGGTAGTTTTTGCTTGCATGGAGTCGCTGAAGTTCCTTACCTGTACAGATCTTTTTGGCTACCTTTGGCGACTAAATGCTGGCTAAAACGTTCTCTCGTACCTGGTTAATTCTTTTCAAACGTTAGTGACGGGAAGCTACTATCTTAATGGTGAAAAAACGGCCGAGAAGCATTCGTACTAGGAGCGCGACGAAGCGGATGTTCTGATAAAACTAGCTGTCATGTTTGTCAGGTAAGCGGGAACACAGATTTTATTATTTGTACATATTCTTTGATGCTTTGTGAACTTCTCTAGGAAGTTTTATGGATACACCTTTGTTGAAACGAAAGTGTACCTAAAGAGAAGGTGACTAATGCGCGTATCAATGAAATGCCCCACTCCCCCCCACCCTACCCGGGAGGGGGGGAGTGGGGCATTTCATTGATACGCGCATAACTAGTAGTAAACAAAGTTGTAATAAGTCAAAAGTTAACATTTCATCCTTAGTGACTAGTTTTGTTTCTAGACTTTCTTCACTACTTGCAATACTGGATCCATCTTCATCATTGATGGTGTCGGAGTCTGATGATGCTGTCTGTGGCTGATGAATTGGTATGTTATTACACACCCTTGACACTCACAACCAGGACCACAATAGTCACCTTTTTTGTAGCATTTGCATCGATTGCTCTTTCATCCTTTTTGCAAGCACAGCCTTTTATAAGAAAGTCAATTGTTCCTCTTATTTTGTTTGTACATCTAGGTCCTCCCAGTCAATTGAATAAGCACCATCAGTGTTCTTTGTCCAGCCACGTTGTGTAGCTCGTTGTGAAGTAGGTCGTTCATGATATCACACGCTTTCTCGAATACATGCATTTTTTAGTATTATTTGTTGTGAGCTTCGAAGAGCCCATGATAAGCTAACAAGTATGTCGCCTCCTTTTCTAAGCAACTTTGTACCAAACTTACGGGGTGTAGGTAAAGTAGTAGCTGATGGATTAGCCACTGTGATGTAAATTTGATTGTGGTCTCACCTACCTCTAGGTAAGCCGGTTTGTTTAGAGAGATCCCATGAATTTCAAGGAAGGTTTGGGAAATTTGAGGCAGCAAACTGCATTGTGATTGAGAACATGCTCTGCTACAATTATCACTACGCTAAGGATACTTTTGGTAAGTTTGTCTGTAGAACTATCTGCACATTTCCATGACCCAATGTCTTGTTGCAATACCTCATCCGAGCAATTTGTCTTTTAAGATATTCAAGTGTATTTTATAGCACCTGTTGCATATCCAGTCTGTTGGCTGTATAGTAATTGTTGTGTCCATTATTTCTGTTAATTGTTTGGAAATACGATGTGCACCAGGTGAATGTTGATTAAAAGTTGTATTAGGTTTTGGCGTCGCTCCACAAGACAAACAAGCATATGGGTAGATATGTCTATACAGTTGTGAGTAGTGTTTCATACATAAATTGCACGGTTCTTCCGGTTCTGTTGATAGCTGTAAGTACGATTTTACTGTCTTGGCTAGTGGCTATGCATTGTGGATGTAAGCATTTACGAAGTGTTGTTGGTGTGTCAAGTGTTAATTTCCGTTAATTTTAGGTACGTGGTTTTGTGTGTGACAGCGTCTCTTAGCTTCTAATCTGTCTCTCTTACAGGTGACGCTGTTGCGTGACGGTGGTTCACTCAGATGTCTCAACGCATACTCTCTCTCTTCTTCACTCCATCTCTCAAACCTTATCATAAATTGTAGCCTTCACTTCTGCCACACAAACAGCACTGCTTGGTCCTTGGACTTTCAGCCATCAAGTCAACGTCAATTAATTTACTGTTATAAACATTGCTTATTTCTTTGTGTAACTATTAGGGAACACAGATTTTTTTGCATCAGCGTCAAGTTCAATGTATGTTGTACACATTACAGGTAGTCTGAACAGCAGTACTATCTTGAAACGAAAGTGTACCTAAGTCTAGTACATTGTAGCTGTACTGAAAAACTTACTGTATGAATATTCGCGATGATTTCTTGGTCTGTGTTTCTACGACCGTGTGGTTATTTCTACATGTAGTTGAATGATAGGGCTGTACTTGTTGTGAATTTTGTTGGTGTATGATGTAGTATGTGCTGACAGCGAACTGAAATGCGAGCGGACTGCGATTACGGAGGAACGCCATTTCGCGTGTGCGTGGGCGTACCCGTGGCACGTGATTTCGAATGAGCATAGCTAACGTTCCATCGTGAGGCGTGGCTCAATGGCGCTAGCATACAGCACTAGAACTCTTTCGTGGATTCTTTCTAAAATGGTATTGCGTAGAGCTTGATTACTGGTCTTACTTAAAGATATGATCTTAGAATATTGGTTTAGCTATTTGTATAGTGCACTGCACACCAGTTTCTGTGCTTTGTATGTCGTGAAATCTAGGAAGAAGTAGCACAACTCCAGAATACAGCACACTTGTGCTGGATTCAGGAATCTTTCTTCTGTGAAACAGCTTAAATTTAAGCAACTTTCTTAGTTCTAGCTCTGACCAGGTCTCGTCAGCTGTATACTGGGTTTTGCAGATAACAATGGAGCTGTCTCTTCGCTCGCCGTTTTAAACGCCAAGATTTTGCTTCAGGACGTCTGTAGTAGGCTTGTCAATAAGCTGATTGCTTGCACGAACAATAACTGTAGTGTTTTCCACAGTCACTACTTTCTCGCCCATAGCAGCTCAGGAACCCCTGGGTTGGATCGGGTAGGTCGCATATTTGTAATCTGCTGTGCAAGAGCTTTCGATTCATACTAAATTCGTTAAATTCTGTCCAGAGAATAGCGTAAAATTGACAACTAAGATTCGCCATACATTTTGATTTGAAGAGAATTTACAAACCACAAGTCACATGACTGAATATTAATGCTTCCAACCTCCTCTGCCGTGTAGCTATAGACCCTTCGCGAAATGACGTAATAATTTTACCGCGAGCGCGCGAAACTTGACTGGTTGGCAGAAGCTACATCGTCAGTGCAATGGCTGCGAGCTGTTGCGCTGTAAACTGTTCCGTGATACTTGAAAGTAAGTGGCGTAAGTTCACACTAACGAGTAGCAGAGACGGGCGTGCATGAAAGCTGTTTCGAGAGCAAAGCGGTCCCGTCGGCCGTGTTTATTCACTGGACTACTACTGACTGGCCATTTTAGCAGGATAGAAAGCAAATCGGATAGAGCCCACACCTCGCAAGCAAGTCTTGTACGTTGCTTTGGCTAAACAAAGTCAGAAGAACCTGGTGAATTGATCGAGCTACAAGAAATGCAGTGATAGTGCGCCTCGCGAGTCTAGATCGATGTCACGCCTACTTGGTTACTCCCCTCAGAAACAGAGCAAGCAGAGAGCCTGTGGATAAACGTTACAGCAAACAGTGGCACTCCTGAGACCATTGGTAAGTCTAAACATCTGCGCAAGGTGGCTTCATGAGCTCCAGCAAAGCCTCACAAAGCATGCAAAGAAACGAACATAAATTTAGCTAATGTAACACTGTTTTGCGAGCTCAGGTCGCAAAACAATCTTGTATGGACTTACTAGGTCTCAGGAGTGCCACTGTTTGCTGTAACGTTTATCCACAAGCTCTTTGCTTGCTCTGTTTCAGAGGGGAGTAACCAAGTAGGCGTGACATCGATCTAGACTCGCGAGGCACACTATCACTGCATTTCTTGTAGCTCGATCAATTCACCAGGTTCTTCTGACTTTGTTTAGCCAAAGCAACGTACAAGACTTGCTTGCGAGGTGTAGGCTCTATCCGATTTGCTTTCTATCCTGCTAAAATGGCCAGTCAGTAGTCTAGTGAATAAACACGGCCGACGGGACCGCTTTGCTCTTGAAACAGCTTTTATGCACGCCCGTCTATGCTACTCGTTAGTGTGAACTCACGCTACTTACTTTCAAGTATCATGGAACAGTTTACAGCGCTACAGCTCGCAGCCATTGCACTGACGATGCAGCTTCTGCCAACCAGTCAAGTTTCGCGCGCTCGCGGTAAAATTATTACGTCATTTCGCGAAGGGTCGCGTGACAATGACGTCACCAAGACCGAGAAAAGTCGAGCAAGCTGCCAGACCGTACCCTCTCAGAAGCATAGCGGAAGAGGTGTGGTCTGGGAACGAGACTATAAAATAAACGGATATTGCAGGCGCTTATTTCTTCTCCTCACTAGCGCCTGGGTACGAGGCTACCTCTAGTAATAGACAGCAGTACACCTGTTACACAACATTATGTTTCATTTTACAGGAATTGGAAGAAGCTGGTATTTTGCTTTTGAAGAATTTCAAGCTCAACCTGTACTCAGTGCAGTGCACCAGGTCATCTGATGGCTACAATGCTCTGCATATTGCTGCTGATAATGATTTCACTAACCTCACTAAGAAGATCCTGGATAGTGGTTTCTCTCGTCTACTCTGGGTCCAAGACACCACTGGTCACTATCCAGTGGAGATAGCTCTAGACAAGCTTCATTACCGTACAGCACCACTCATGATAAGAGAAATGGATGATCGGTAAGAAACTAATGATAATTATGACGCGCAAGTAAAAATCGATGCGCAAGTAAAAATAGAGGGTCGTGGGTTCGAATTCTATGCAGATATTCTATTTTATGACGATCATAATGATTTTTATCATGTAGTACACTCTGTCTCAGCACCGACAAGCAGTTCAATCCAAGAATCAGATTTCAAAAACTTTTGTCTGCTCTTATAAAAGCTGACAAAAAAAGGGGCCGAATCAGATCATGTAAGAGTCACATTACATTGACATGCATGAATACAGGAGCCCATGTGATCCTGATGAATAGTATTACTATGTCTACAACCCTAATATTTAAGTAATTCCTTGAATAAACGCCTGGGCGTTTTGTCTAGAAAATTAAATCTCTTAAAGTCAGGTTCGAACTGATGTTCCTCGCTTCTAGAGACTGACTACTCATCAAGTTGAACTATTAGTTGCCAATCGTCCTGGAATGGCTGGGGGAAATCGATCTTGTCCCGTTAGTGTCCCGGAACGAGAAATCTCCCGGAATCCTGGAATTTATAAAAAGTGGGTTGTGGGTTCGAATCCAGCTCAAAGAATTGATACGTAAGTAAAAATAGAGGGTCATGAGTTCGAATCCTGTGCAGGTAATCTATTTTATGAAGCCCCAAGTTGAAATGCAGTTAAAGAAATATATTTGTAACAACCCCAGGTGACGTATAGTGATGGGTGTGGTCATAAAATTAGTAGGTGTGTCTAAAAATTAATGAGTGCGATCATAATGTCTCGGATACCAATTTTGAAAAGTTGGCAACTATGCAATACAATCACGATATGTAAGGAATAATCAGTAGCTATGCAGTGAGTCATAACTTGACACACGCACACACACTGCTCCATGCTGTTGTCATAGCACTCATCAGACGATTCCTGATTTTATGACTTGTGGATAGCTTTTGAAAAAACAGGTGTTTCAAGGCATTTCAAGTAGAAAACAATGTACCGACGAACCAAAGCACCTAACCTTCCAGTCACACAACTTATCACACACTGTATACATTCATGTATGGTTCCTCTTTGTAATCTTTCTTCATGTTTTATAGCTCCAGGAGTGTATCAATGCTATACTGGACACTACAGTGTGTGTTGATGATAAGATGGCTTATCATGATGTACTAGAGGCTGATGAGAATGGGTACACCCCAGACAGTTCTGCCTTCAATGAGAAGTCTCAATCATCAACTGAGATTATTGGAAAACATGATCTTGAGGCAAGAGAGTTAAAAATTCATTTATGTTCAATTTTTGTGGCAAGAATTTGCAAAACACACATTTCAATACATTTTGGTTAGAGTTTTAGAACCATCTGCCACATGTGTTACGGACATAGATAATATTATGTGATGAGACTACTTTAGAAAGTTTTATTGGGGCGAGCCTGAGCGAGCCCCACATTGATGGTGATGTGCGTCCCACGCCGCGGGGAATGTTTGTATGTATCTGGCCGTGTGGTGCGTTT
The DNA here is from genome assembly GCA_964017065.1 of Haliclona indistincta. Lineage (NCBI taxonomy): Eukaryota > Metazoa > Porifera > Demospongiae > Haplosclerida > Chalinidae > Haliclona > Haliclona indistincta. The sequence goes on along the minus strand of OZ024790.1, from coordinate 5,479,813 downwards.
GTCCTCCCTATGTTCCCGAGAAGTCACGTGCGCGTACACATTGACCGCGCCCCATGATGTCACAAGTTATCAAGTCGTCAGTTTGGCTTTATGAAGGGCAGATCATGCTTGTCCCAACTTCTTAGTTCATATGCACAGGTTTACCAAGATTTAGACAACGGTGCTAAAGGCGTTGATGCACTTTTCCTTGATTTTACTAAGGCATTTGACTCTGTACCGCATAATGAACTCTTGTTTAAGCTTTGGAAAATTGGAGTCACTGGCAAGCTATGGCATTGGTTTAGAGCATATCTTTCCAATAGAGAACACTATGTGGTTGTGGAAAATGCCAAGTCTTCGCTGCTCCCCGTGGTCTCAGGTGTTCCACAAGGTAGCATCCTTGGCCCACTGCTGTTTTTGATCTATATTGATGATTTACCCGTGCATATTGTTCATTCTGAAAGTTATTTATTTGCTGATGATGTCAAGCTTTTCAAATCTATCTGTGACTCTAACTCTTTACAACAAATGTCTGTTGATCTTTCTTGTTTGAATGACTGGTGCGAAACCTGGAAACTCAAACTTAACTGTCGCAAATGTGCTCACTTGCGTTTTTCATTCTCACGTAAGTCTAAAGAGCTGTGTGAACCTGCAATGTATTCTGTGGGTAGCTCAGTTATTGCTACTGTTGGTCAACAGAAGGACTTAGGCATTATTGTTACTAATGATTTGTCCTGGAGCTGTCATTACAGTAAAATCTGTAAGAATGCTTATTCTTCTCTTCACTTAATCAAGAGAGTACTTCCTGCTACATCTTCGGTCTTGCTAAAGAAACGCTTATATATCTCAATAGTTCGATCACATTTCGCATACTGCCCACAGCTTTGGAAGCCTTTTCATGCTAAAGACATTCTTAACCTTGAAAGAGTTCAGAGAAGAGCAACCAAGTATCTTTTGAATGACTATGTTATTGACTACAAATCAAGATTGCGCCAACTAAATATCCTACCACTCTCTCTCTGGTTTGACCTCAGAGACATAATGTTTTTAATCAAATGCCTGCAAAACAATAATGAAGACAATTTTAATATCTATGACTATGTTAAGTTCACCTCAGGCCGCACAAGATCGTCTGGGGTGAAGCTTGCGATTAATTATACTAGAACTTCATCCTATAGACATTTTTATTTTAATCGTATTGTTCTAATTTATAATGCAATTAGTTCTGTTGTAAATTTATCTGATTCTTATTATACTATTCAATGTAAGGTTGTTTTATTTCTATGGTCTTTTTTTGATTCACATTTCAATCCATACGATACATGCTCTTATCACCTTGTCTGTCCCTGTAATTCATGCCATTCTTCAGGTTTTTATATTTAGATTAGTGTAGATTTATAATGTTTCTGTGTTTTTGTTTTTGTTTGTTTTTGGCTCTACATGAATTTGTAGGTGTCCTTCAGCAGTTAATTTGCCTCAATTAATCCGTTTCCTGTATTTACTTTCTGTTTATTATGCTGCTGTAAAGTCTGATAATAGTAATCCTCACGTGGCGCGATTCAAGACTGCGCATTGGAGACGCCTGGATCGACTTCTACAAGGTAAGAGTACTGCCAGGAAGCGCCGTGACAACGAGCAGCAGAGTCACCTGATCACAGAGCTCTACAAGTGGAGCGACAACTGGAATACAAGAGCAGAGGGCTTACTGTTGTGCATATGTAGAAAAATGGATTGTTCTTGAATTGTGCAGGACATAAATCAGCTCAGGCTCGCCCCCAGTATTTTATAAATGTACTAGTTATAATTCATGTTGCTATCATAATTGCAGGAGACTGCGAGTCATAACAGCTTCAAGGCTGTGATCAGCTACAGGTGGAAACGATACGGATGGAAACTGCTTGGGTAAGCCGGTGATAATGAGTATAGAAAATTTTATGAACAGAGTTGACACAAAGTCACAAACCCCAGCTTAACAATTTATAATTATCAAGCGAAAACCAATGTTATGCGAAATAATTTTGTATGTTTTTCAGTGCACTAAGCACACTAGATTTGTATTGTGTGATACTGTTTTGGCAACAATCGATAGTCAATTAAGTATTAGTTATTGCCCTCATACGAGGGCAATAACCGACATTAATGACCGCGGGAAAGTCGGTTGCCCGAGTTACGGTCGAGGGCGCCGCCCGAGACTGTACGAGGGCAACCGACTTTCCCGAGGTCATTAATGTCGGTTATTGCCCGAGTTGTGTAGGGCATTAAATGATTTATTACATTAGTTCATCACTGTGAGCGCAATAACATTGCGAATTTTTCAAACTCGCAAAGACGCAACGGTCGGTTGCTATAGAAGATACTACGCGCGGTCAATAACCTACATTAATGCCCTCGAATAGAGCAATCTGATTGGTGAAAGATGACGTACTATGTAATAAAAAGCATTTTTCTCCATGCTAAGAGGAGTAAAATTGCAGCTTTGGAAAAATTGTGGGGCACATATTATTTTGCAATGATTTACAAATCATTTCTCGCGTATGTATAAATTTACATCAGCTTGTGTGTCATCACATGTCTTACAGGTTCCGATTCATTGCCTACTTGACCTACGTGCTATTATACGATGCTACTCTCATAATAGCCACTGAAGCAAGGCATCCTCACCAACTGGATAGTCATCTTCACGTAGCAAGATTTGTTTTGACAGTAATTGTGTTCGTTTTATCCATGATTGACATTGTGCTATAAGTATGGAGCTTCGTAGTGATATAGTGAGTCATTCAAATACTTACCATGTATAGAACTGTATAGCGGGTAATTATTGCAGGGCTAATTTTTCGCGAAATGACCTCTTCAGCTTTTTTGCGGGTTTAATTTTTGCAACTGACATACAAATTGATGCTATTCATTTCGTCATGATTCGTGCTTTTATTTTTGTGGTTCAAGCAAAAACTGTAAAGATGCTGAAAATTTAACCCCACAAAATTAACCACATTAAACAAAATCAGAAGCGCATTAGCGGTTGAGTTGTACCCAGTAAATACCGGCAGTAGCGTGACTATCAGAAGTCGCTTGCCTCCTTGCTTTACCAAGCATTATAGCATATAGATCACCTGCTGAATAGTGTATGTGACATCGTAAGTTGGATTAATGGTCTGACTGCTGTACAGTAGTCAGATCATTAATCAAGCACGAATCATTTGTCACCACAAAATTTTCTCGCTATACGGTAATAATGTTGAAGTGAAAATTTGGATACCTTTAAGGTGGCTGGTACAAGAATTACAATAAAAATTTATTCATAAGAAAATACTGGAATGTGCGGCAAATAAACGAAGTTAAGTAATAATTAGAATAGTTAGATAACATTGTGGTTTTCAACATTTGGTAGTCTCCGTAAAAGTACGCGGATTATTATACACACTTTTATTATGACGCCTGATGTTCGCAATTTTTGTTATTTCCAGATCTGATAGCTTCAAGATGTGCAGCCTTCGTGGTACTATGCATGCATTTGAATCATGATAACATTTTGCTTGTGTTATGCTCGCCAGAGTGGTGCGTGGGCGCACACGATCGCTCGGTTGGCGGCCTTAGGAGCTGAGGATCGGCTAATCCATGCATAGTACAATGACCAGGTATAATTATAACAAAGCTCTGTAGTGAATAATAGCTAGATAGAATGTTGTCTATAGAATTGAGCCGTCACAAACCACCACGTTTTTTTAATGATGAGCTACAAGCGTTGATTCTTATTCGTAGCGCTGCATATTTACATACAGTAAGTATACAATAGTACAAATGTGTAGTGTAGGTTTCTTCTTCTGACTTGTACAGAAAGTAAGGAAATACGGCTAGCAAAGTCATATATTCATGTGCACCCCGCCACCTTAATTTATGCTCTGCTATCGCAGATTTCTATCTTCACATCATGTTACATGTACATGTAACCAAAATTATTGTGTTATGTTCCAAAGCTTCTCTTGTTTCTGTAATGTATTAGTCAAACCATACCTAATAAAGGGTACAATAGTATGACCAAACAACTGGGAACTTGGTTATAAATATTGATGTAAAATACCGGAATCAGTATTTTTATCGACTTGTGCCTTTTACAGACCTCTGTTCACCTACTCTTGGGTGTAGATCTGCATGCGGTTCTGAGCGAATTGTTTTCACTGTTCATGAAAACTTAGCGACAAATCTTACACCCTGTTCACACTGCGCGATTGAACTGGCTAAACCGAACAATGCTACACTTTATTATCAAAGTTCCGACACATCCAAACCATGCAGGAAGTGGGCCACCTATGGTTGGGGTGCCGCAATGGTGCAGTTCAGTTGTACACGTAGCTCAGTTCAGTTTTGTTCATACTGACAGAGATTTGCAACCGGGCTGGCCCGGTTCGGTTCCAGCATGTAGTGTGAACGCAGTATTAGTAGTGCAAAGTATAATTGACTAGAACACAATTCTGAATTGTAGCATATTTATGATTTTGTACACAGACCTCTATTCACTTACGTGAAGATTCTTGTGAAGGTTGTCTATCGTGACATTGTTCAATTCCTGGTGGTGTTCTTAATGACAGTCATCGGATTTGGAGGAGCTCTGTATTTAGTTCTCAGAGGAGAGCCTTGTACTATTCATCAGAATAATCACAGATTCAATCCTGCGTTAAACACTAGTTTGTGCCTTCATCCAGATGAGACAGGGTTAGTGGGAAAATAATCAGTCTATGAGATTGCTAATGATATTTATTTCTCAGATCATTTGGTCGTACTCTACTAACTGGTATTCGTATTCTGGTTGAGGGAGGAGGAGTCATTGATCCATATGTGTTTGGAAGAGAAGGATACAGGTAAGTATATCGGAATTGGCTCTAGTCACGATTAACTCATGTCTCTCCTCAGATGGCTTGGTGTGGTTGTATACTGTCTCTATTTGTTTGTGGTGTCCGTTATTCTACTGAACCTCCTGATTGCTCAGTTCTCAAACACGTATGTCGAGGAGCTGGACAAGGCTCGCATATCCATTCGATTGGAACGAGCTGTTGTTCTTCATCGAATCCACTCAGTTGTCTGGGTGTGGGGACTGTACCAGATGGCTTGGTGTTGTTTCAAGAAGAAAATAGGCCTACTGGTTAGTCAATTTTACGTGTTATCTTGAATAAACACCCAGGCGTTATGCTTTGGCTAGAAAACTATATCTCTAAAATAAATGGAAACTCCAAACTGGGATACGAAAAGGTGCTCCTCGCATTTAGAGATTGACTGCTCATTGAGTTGAGCCATTTGAACTATTTTACAATTGCGGTAGTAGTGTGTTGCTTGCTTTTTCGAAAAAAATACTGTACACACTACAACCACGCTCCTAAATTGCTGCTTTTAGTGTCTGTTTAATGTAAAGGTTGCTATCATGTGAATCTTTAAATTTTTCCAGAACTATCGGGTCTACTTCTATCGAAAATCATCACAATTTAAACGAAAGAGAGGTCAGTATTATAATTTTACGACAATTTTGTGACAATTTGATTTTCTCCTACCTAGCCATCACCGATGATGAAACTGGTGAAAATTTTTCTTTTGATGGTAAGTAAGTTTACAAATTTTGATATCGAATTATTAACTTATCAAACTGTATTGTGTTTAGAATCTCAATGGAAACTAAATGCTTTACAAAAGCAGCTTGAATTGCAGGCAGAGGCAATTGCAAATCTCACATCTCACCTGAAAGCTGCAGACTAAAACAATCTAGAACAAGTACAGAAAGACTCGGCGACAAGTACAGAAAGACTCGTTTATTCTTTGTACAGTTGCATTGTTTTTACTGCAATAATCAGTCTACAATAGATGTAACGGGGGTTGCACAGGGCAACACAACATGTCTCAGACAGATGAGTATCATACTGACTTACGAGTGTACTAAGGTGTTACCAAACTTGCAAGTTTCTGTGTGACTGACTAGACATAAAAGGTGAAGTGTGGTCTTGAAAGGTATCACTCAAATGCTTCTTCAAACGTTTTGTCCAGTGAGCGTAGCAATGGGGATTAACTTGGACCAGAAACTTGTATGCTGAAGGTCAGTAGCAATACTTAGTTAGCAAATGTAATGCAGCATTACTTTTGTGTCTAGAACAGACTTAAAGGCTCCCCCTTTAGCTGTACTGGTAGGCAGCTGGCAAGCATGATTCGTCCTTACTTTCAATGCCGCTTATAGTACTCAGGAAAATAATTTCATGAGCTAGATCTATTTCATGCTCTCCTTCCCCTAGCTATTAATTGATTTTGGTTCAAGAGTTTCGTTGGGAGACAAATTACCGCTCTCGGTTGTTAATTGCGTGACCAAGTAACGATTCCATGTCTAGTGCTGTTTGACCAACAAACAAGCAAGTAAGCACCATGATAGCGGTTGTACAGTAGGGGAGCTTACATATTTGAATGAAAAAACATTGTTTATGATTGAGAGTGATTGACCAACCAACTGTACTGTATTAGTAGTAACCCTGCTAAACAGCACTGTGCAAACCAGCTATTCTACAGTATAAGCACATGAGAAAGTGGTTTTTAATACCAACTAAGAAATTGGTTATGAAAATTCAAAACGTTAAGGAAGAATTGGTCCTCCCAAGTGCTGTGGTTCTGTGAGATGGTATGTAGCTTGCATAGCTACTATCTGCAGCTATGCTAAATCCGTGGTGCGACTTTCCCAGATATTTAGTACCTAGGGCGCGAATCGCATATCGCCGCACGCATACCTGTGACATTTCATACCCAGGGCTTCCACTCGTAGAGTTTTGACACCTTAAAACCTGCGTGAACTGTTCCTACGCTACATTACAGGCGCTACTTGCAAGTTCTGCCGGAATCTCTACACTAGAAGAAAACCCACAAGAAAGGCGAGAGATGTCCCGAAAAGAAGAACTCTCTCCCGAGATTCTCAGCAAAGAAGAAGCGGCAGGTCCTGCGAATAACAACGAGTCTTTTGGTTAGTGAATCACATGTAACAACTGTAGTGCTTCAATTTGTACTTTCAGTACTATTTAGCCTCGCACATCTAACCATACACTCTCATTCTGCAGGCGAAAACTATGGATCAGACTTTAGCGTCTCTACTCTCCTCCATACCAACCCTCCTCCCGCGGATTCTGCAACAACTCGCCAGGGATATGGTAACTCGATGGCTGTGTACGACTCTACTCCTACCCAACCACCGCCTCCATCTGGTTGGCAGCTGCTCTTGCCCTCGGACCAAGGAGTCGTGGAAAGCTGTGACCACTCAGTTGGATACCAGCCAGCACCCAACATGTCTCTGCTGACTCACTCGTACACTCAGCCACACCCGACAGGTTACGGGCACGCTGTTGCCTACCAGCTACGAGCCCCGCCTAGCTACTCTGCTGCCGTACAACAACAGAATCTCTACTACGCCGGCGGACAGTCTTCTCAGTACCCACGGCCGACGAACGAGGCGACAGTCTTCAAACCGCTAAAGCAAGAGCCACGACAAAGTAACTCAACTGGCATGACCGCCGCCAATCAGTACACTCAAGACTGGAGATCGTCTGACATCTACAGCAACGGCAGCACGAGCACAAGCAAATCCATCACACCTTCACCTACTGCAGAGAACACAGTAATTGGAGGCAATGAAAAAGACGAGGACAATCGTAACTCTGGTAACAACGATGGAAACGGTTAGTAAATCAACAACCATTAGCGTAGAGTTTTTGTGATACTATGCACATGTTCACTTGTTATTCATGTGTTTGTATTTCTCAGCAGGCAGCAGTATCAAACACGTTACCGACTCAGTGTGTGCTAATGAGCAGCAGGAAGACGAAGAGGATGAAGATGCTTCTAACAATGAGGAGAGCTCTGATGAGAGTGACACTAACTCCAACCAAGAGGATGAGAAGGAAATGGAGCCAAGGAAGCCAAAGAGGACACGAACAGCTTACAGCAATTATCAGCTCGATCAGCTGGAGCTCGTCTTCACCAGCACTCAGTACCCTGACGTGTTTACCCGAGAAGAGCTGTCACGAAGACTGTGCATTAAAGAAGACCGGATTCAGGTGAGGATGGTCTTAGTATGCACAACAAACACACATTGATGTAAGAGGTTGCAGTGACATCATTGGTTTTAGTGATTCAGTGTTTTGTTAAAGGGACCCTCCAATCAGACTTAGTGCAACCAATATTTCCTGACCTCTACATGTAGCATTGTGTAACAATACCTAATGCTTGACTCTTCTTCTTTATCCTAATACAGGTTTGGTTCCAAAATAGGCGAGCCCGTCACCGCAAACAAGAGAGAACAGGCAGTGTTAGCTTCCGAAGCCGCTATCGTCAGAAACGTCTCAAGAAGCTTCAAGACAAGCACGCGATGATGCAGCTATATTCTCCTGGTCCATACGGTCAAGCCTCTTCGTCAGTCTTTGCCTCTCCTGGAAATTACCCGAATGGACAAGCAATTCCACAAGCTCTACCAGTCAGCCCTCACACTCCACTCTCCAATACCTCGCCGACAACTGCAATGCAGTACCCAGCTGTGAGCACTTCAGCACAACACGAAATCTCTTACAATGGTGTCCCTTCATTTCAGAATCTACTCTATTCTATGTCAAACGGGAGCTACCTAGCTCGAAACCACAGCTCTGATGCTCAGCCGCAGTACACGTTTCAGTATCCAAGCTTCAGCACACTATTTAACACTCCCACCTCTGACAAATGACCTATAGTACCATTCGTTTTATCAAGATTATTTTGTATAAAACTTGTCCCGTATTACTTGCACTGTGTGTAGGTTTATTAGTGTTTTGCTGTATTTAGATCTTTATTTTGTCTTTTGTTTAAAAATATTATTATTACTTGTGCATAAAAATTTTTAAAACGGTCTTTTGCAGTCATACAGTTAATCTACACTCTGATTAGTTTATTGACTAAAAATTAGAGCAGATGAATAATCGTCATTTGTACACTATCTCCCTAATTTCGAGTGTACATTAATTTGTTAGTGAGTGAGGCTACGATAGCAAACACCTAATTTTTTAGCACTGACGAACTCAGATTTTCTCACAACGAACCGGATAAATTAAAGACAACAAAGTTAGTGAACTACAGAGATAGCAAGAAAGCTAGTACACGATCGAAGTGCCTAGGCAATTTTGTTCAATGTTGGGAGTCTCCCCATTCTCAAATTTTGATGCACATCAGATCTAAAGTAGGCAGACATCATTGCAGGGACAAAGCCACTATGATCATGACCTGTGCTTATGAAGATATATTTTTTCTATCCTCAATGTTGGTATAACTACTAACACATTTTTCTACCAACAAACATGCATCAAGCCGAGCTTCATGTGAAGAATGGTACTAATGCTCTTTAGCATGTTATTGTACACCCATAATATTATTTCATTAGCTTGAAATAGTAGTATTACGTACCTAGCTGGTATTTAAAAGTAAGAATAATTTACATCATGATGTACATGTAGAGTGTGTCAGCTAAATCTCTTACAATGGTGTCCCTTCATTTCAGAATCTACTCTATTCTATGTCAAACGGGAGCTACCTTGCAACTCTGATCCACAACTCTGATGCTCAGAAGATTGTGCTCTTATTCAGGGTGTCCTCTCGTCAGGGGTTTATTATACGTACATTATGTGGGTTGTTCATTATAGAGGGATGAGGGGTATCCTCCAAGAGGGAGTTCCACTGTACAATAGTAGATCATGCTAGTAAAGGAAGAGCAAGAACATTATTGTTTCTCACTGGAACTATTGTGAGGTGGTATGCAGTCAGTGACATAGCTACTGTTAGCACAGATCACATCAAATTTGTGCGGATTAGTCTGGTATTTGCACTCATGACTGGAGCGCAAAGCTGCGCTGCCGTTTTAGAAGACCAGTTGCACTAGCTAACTAACCAGTGGATCGAGATGTCTTGCCAAGAACTTAACTAAGTGCAACGGTGGCCCGATCTATGATGAGTTTGTAACGCTTGTAGTGGTTCAATTTGCTGTACTACTGTTTGTATTAACAGAGTATTTGACTCTTTTTTATAATCACAGGCAAGAATTATGCGTGCGGCTACAAGTCTAGACTACATACACAGCCACCTTCTGCCATTTAATTTGCAGCTGCCCTCCAACCAAAGCTATGAGGGTGATCGCGAAAGCTCAGTTGACGTTCGACCATGTGCCCAGCCACACCCTGTAGCATCTCACGTGCGACGAGCTCCACCTAGCTAGCAACCATGTACACTGGATGTGAAATCGAAGATGGCAACGTAGAGAAAGCTAGTGAAGTAAAAGGTCTGTGTATTTACATACTTTTACACATGTTATCTGTTTTATTTCAGCTGGCTGCAGCAGCACTGGTACCGTGGTACGCCAGATGATGATCATGATTCCAGAGAGGTGGAGGAGACTTCTGATGCTTTCAATTTCAATTGCTTTACAGTCACAATTTAGGTATGAGTGATAAAATAATAATATTTTGATATAATTTTATTATAGCTGAGCAAGTGACTGACAGACTGAATAGCTACAACTATACAGCTGCATGAGGAGAGAAAAGAATAAGAAATTACATGCTTACATGAGAAAATGTAGAAAAACCAACTGTAACACACTTATTACACGGACACAAGAAATGGAAAGAACAAGGATTAGATGAATTAAAAGATTTTAGGAAATTTGACCAGAGAAATTTGTTAGAATAGATTTAGTGGTGTCGATGGGAGGAAGAGAATTCCATAGTCTTGTGATTCGATTAAAATAGAAATGCCGAGTAGCCGAAAATTTCGAAAAGGTATGTTTTAGTTTGAAATTGGAGGTTGAACGTGTGGGACCAGAAGTGAAAGTGAAATAGTCTGAGAGGGAGAAATTATCTGGAGGGTTTTTGATGCACTTTACAAGGAACAGAATATCATGAAGCTCAAACCACTGCATCAAAGGAAGAATTTTCAGTGAAACCAATCTGTCTTTGTAAGAGGCAGTTGTAGGACCAAGTATATATTTGGTGGCTTTACATTGCACTCGTTCAAGTCGGGATATGTCACATATCTGATTAGGCCTCCACACTTGCGAACAATAGGATAGCTTTGATCGAACCAATGTTAGATACAAGAGTCGTTTGATGTGGACTGGAATGAGTGTATAGCTGTTTCTTCTTATTAAGTACAAGGAATAGTAGGCTGAGGAACAGATAGCGTCATAATGTTTAGACCAGGACAAGTTGGAAGTGATAGTGATGCCAAGATCTCGTTGGCTAGAAACATACTTGATAACAGATTGATGAAAGTGACACCGAGGAGATTGAGCCTAAGAAGGCAAAGAGGACCAGGACAGTCTACAGCAGGAATTAGCTTGATGAGTTAGAGCTGGTATTTACTAGTTACTCATGATATCTGAATACCAAAGTTCACCAGGAATACTCTTACTAAGACTCAGTATCAAACAAGACAGAATCTAGGTACTGATCTTACCATGCATATCAAATACACCTTAAAATACACACACTTCTTACTTTCTAAAACAGGTATGGTTTCAAAACAGGAGAACACAACAGAGAAGATTTGAAAAAAAAAAAACAGGCAATGTTGGCAAGATTCCAAACAAGATTCCGTCAAAGAAACGTCAAGATGATGTGCAAATGCATTACTCTGTTGGACCATACAACCAAGCTACCAATTCCTTCCTCTTGCCAGCTCCGAATTACCCAAATGAACAATTCACTCATCCACAGTCTTTGCCTGACAGCCCCCACACTCCTCCTCTCACCACCTCACCAATGCAATGGACGTCGCCTGTCAGAACCTCAGCTTCTTAAATGTGCAGTCACCGTTCACAAACCTGCCACTCAGGCCCAATAACACTCTGCACCACAGCAATGCAATGGCTGGTGAATACTGAAGTACCACCATACAATGGTCACTGGTGTCTCCTCATTTCTGGATACTTACTCCACAACCAATGGCAGCTATGTCTATGACAACTCTTCAACTGTGCAACCAGTACACTAACACTCATACTTATGACAAATGCTCATTTCTTTGATTGTGATTAAATTCTATTTCATGTTACATAATTATTATGAAGAGTATTGGGTAAAATGTCACTTTCTTAAAACATTTACAATTTTTGCTACACTGAAGTTACATAATATTTTTATATAATGTGTCATAATTAATAGTAAAGGTCATTGTTCTCTGGTATTTTAGCGAGTGGATTGTGATTCACATAGTCATTATCATAGTCCATTTCAGCATAGTCGCCACATTCCTCGTCATCTTCATTGCGTTGCACAATATCCATCGTTTCATAATCTTCGCACAAGTCTTCGTCCATCAATTTCACATCTTCATAGAACTTGTCAAGCATATCAAGATCAGACGGCAACTGACCAACACGTACGCTACCTCCTACACCAGTATCATATATCTCCTCAACTTCTGCATGCTGCTCTTGTCTTGCAGGAGGGAGAGTGGAGTGAGAGGAGAAGACCACAGCACTAGAATCATACACCTCTTCAATCATTTGCCCCTTAGGTTGCTGAGTGTGAGTTGCAGCTAGTTTTGGAAGAGATGGAGGAGGAGGAACTGTTGTTGGTGGTTTAATGGACTCTTTGGTAGTCTTGCTATTAGTGAGTATTGGTGGAGGTGGTGGCGCTGTAGGAGGGGCAGAGCTATTTCCAACTTGACCAGGTATCAGAGAGGGTGGAGGAGGAGGGTGAGAAGTAGCCCCTACTGGAGGTGGAGGAGGAGCTTGTGGAACAGACTGACCAATGGCGGGTGGAGGAGGGGGAAGGGGAACTATGTTTACTGAGCACGAAGTAGTGAATTGAGTAGTGAAATCACTTGTAGGAAGAGCTTCGTAATTGTCAACTGAGTGTTGGTCTGCTTTCAATTCATCAACTTTTGAAGCTTTATCAGATCCTCTTGATTCGTATTGATTTAACTGTACGATTTCCTCACTTTCTTGCAATGATGAATGCTTGCTCTTACTGTATAGAACAGGTATAATAGAGCAAGGTAATACTCTCCATTGGAAGGTCAGTTTACCATGCTTAGTACTTCAAACTAGTTTAATCATTTTCCAAACAATCATAGCAAGGAAAACATCACTGTGTTAGTACAGAGGTGACCACATCAACACAATGCTGTTGACAATATTGTTATACATACGGTATTCAGTTGACAATTTTAAAATAATGTTTAGTAAAGCACACTTGACTATGTGTGTGTATGTATACATCACACCATTCCTTCCGTTCGTAAACTCACCTTCGTTTCTTTATTTTCGACTCAAACACACGTTGGCTGCTAAACATGCAAATGCCCAAACAACAGATAATAAGCAATGCACTTCCTCCAGAACATGCGAGTACTATAATCAGCATCATCTGAAAATTATCCGGCACTGGAACACAACTTCTGTCAACAGGCCGTCCATTGGTAGACTCTATTGTGTAGTCAAGGAAATCCTCTTGTTCAGCAGAGCTGAAGTTGTAAAGCAGTGAAGACAATTGACAGAGTTTTAGCAGCCGAGAATTTGAGATAAAACTGGCGTTAATGGTTCCGTTATAGCATGAGGTGATGTTGGGGTTTGTTGCGTTGATAGACAAGTTGTATGACTTGACGAAATTCACAATTTCTGATCTTGCCTCAGCAGAGTATACTAAGTTAGTCTGTGAAAAAAAAATAAAAGTGGTGTATAAAAATCTAGCTCTTCACAAGTGCATCCTCATAGTAACTACAAGTGATTCAAATTGTCTTGAAACCTCGCCACCAAAGGCAAAATAATTAACACAAACTTCAACAGTTTGACACCTATACGTTGCAAAACTTACGTTAGAACAAGCCGAAGAGTTGTCCAGTGTCAAACTGATCTCTATAGTGAAAAGTGACATTGAAAGCATACGGATAACAACTTTTACAAACAAGTAATCGAGAAATCTATCGATTGAAGTAGTGTTAGCTAACAGTTTCCTTCTATAAAGAGTACAGCTTATGTGGACATAGTTAGCAATACCCTGTTGTCGCGCTACACAAAGTAATGTAGTTGGTAACAACTTACTTGTACATAGACATTCTCACTATTGAAGAAATCTGCACCAAAAGGTTGCAGCAAGGCACTAATTATTGCTAGCTGGTAACTCCGAATAAAAAACTTCATTGTGTTGAATAATTACAACGTCTAAAACACTGTACATAATAAACGGGCAATGCCGGGTATACTGCAGCTACAGTTGTTTCAACAACTATATGCATATACAACACTCGGTCCATCGCGAATGACAGTTATTACTCACCAAACAGTATCTCTCCATTCGCCGACCACAGCAACGAGTGACTGCTCGCTAGTAGAAAGACAGCAATTAATGTGCGCCTTGCTGCCATCACCGAGTAACCAGCGCAAGTCTCTACACTGGAATGGATTCCAGAGGCGAAGTGAGCGTATACTCGCAAATTTTTACTCGCGGTCAAACATTCAATTTGTAGTGTAGTATTAATAATCAAAGTGTCTATTGTGACGTTGCTAGTTAGTTGGTTGGTAAACCAAAGAGCCACACCCCTCCACTGTCTCTCTCATACTTGTCCTGAAGAGCAGGAAAAGAGTGTAACAGTAACACGCAGTAAATTTAAAAACAAGCTTACCTTGTCATCACAAGCATAAGCTAGCAAGTGTCTCTTTGGGTGCCAAGCAACAGTGAAAGTTGGTGCTTGAGTAGAGATTTGATGTACTTTTTCACCTGTTTGAATATAAGCCTGCAAAGGAAAATATAATCATGAAATCAAATAAGCTATTTGTTGATGACTCACAATGTCAATAAAAAGATCTTCACTTGCCGAAGCAATCATACTGCTGTCGTAGCTGAAGCTAAGTGTTCTCACAGGCCAGCTGAGGGTTGAGCAATGGGAATCAAAACTCCCTAAAGTATGTGAGTGCATCACTCAACTCTAGTCTTGAGAAGGTCTTCAAACAAGCCAGTTCCCCAACATCCCACAGACTAGTCAGAGCATCAGCACTGCCTGTTGCAAAGTACCTATGCAAGGGGTCACAATCAAGTAATAGCAGTAGCTTCTCACTCCCCCTCCCCTCTCATGATACCACATTTGTGAGTCACTGATAACGAAGCCTACTCAATACCATCCAGGTTTGTGTATTTAGCATTCCCTCATGTTAGGCATGAAATAGCTGTCACTGATACCTTGTGATTCAACACAAACTACAGTACATGTTTACCAACACTGGAGGCTAAGAATAACAAGCCTGAAAGACAAATAAGAGAACAGAGGACAAAGAGTGCACCAGATAAACAGCGTAATGTGTACAGAGGGGGGAGGGGGAGGGAGAGAGGGGAGGGAGGGAGAGGGGAGAGGGAGGGAGAGGGAGAGGGAGAGGGAGGGAGGGAGGGAGGGAGGGAGAGGGGGGGGAGGGAGGGAGAGGGGGGAGGGAGGGAAGGGGGGAGGGAGGGAAGGGGGGAGGGAGGGAGGGAGGGAGGGAGAGGGGGGGAGGAAGGGAGAGGGGAGGGGGGAGGGAGGGAGAGGGGGAGGGGGAGGGAGGGAGGGAGGGAGGGAGAGGGGGAGGGGGAGGGAGGGAGAGGGGGAGGGAGGGGTAAGAAGGGGAGGGAGGGGGAAGGAGGGGGAGGGAGGGGGAAGGAGGGGGAGGGAGGGAGGGGGAAGGAGGGGGAGGGAGGGAGGGAGAGAGGGGGAGGGAGGGAGGGAGGGGGAGGGAGGGAGAGAGGGAGGGGGAGGGAGGGAGGGAGGGAGGGAGAGGGAGAGAGGGGGAGGGAGGGAGGGAGAGGGGGGAGAGAGAGAGGGGGAGGGAGGGAGGGAGAGAGGGAGGGAGAGAGAGAGGGAGTGGGAGGGATGGAGGGAGGGAGGGAAAGTGGAGGGAGGGAGGGAGGGAAAGTGAAAGGAGTTACATAATATTTTTAATGCCTGTTGTTTAGTCTTGTTCCACATTATCATAAATCGTCTAATTCACAATGTTGCACTGCTGCAATGTTAATGGGTATTGCCACTAGCTAGTGCTACACACTAACTGATGGGGCAGTGTATCTTCAACTACACCTTCCATAGCGCTGAGTACACAACAAGTGAACCAATACTGAAACCACTATTAGCTCAGCTACAACAAGGGGGTGTTGAAGAAAAGCAAACTTAGACAGAGACACAAGGAACTGATGATAGTCACAAGGTTACAAATGCGGAGTTATTGTTGTATCCTGACAGCAAACATCCTAAACATATCAACCGCTGACTTTGTGCAATAGAAAAGTGATAACTATCAGATACTATTTGTCACAGGTTACCCATACACCTGTGTAATTCTAGATATACATTTTGTAAACATAATGACACCAAACTTTATGGATGCCCTGTGTATAGTGGAACCTCTCTAAGGCGGACACCATCAGGACCAAAAAAATCGTCCATTATAGAGAGGGTGTCCTGTGATCCTCTGAGTGGGTACAATGGAAGCATGTTCTACATTCCTATTCTCAACAAGCGACTGCACTGTCAACCTCTGACTATGTGTAATAGCAACAAACACCAATATTGGGAATGATATAAATGAGGCTTTCTTGAGGTATAAATTATAATGTGCAAATTACCATACACCTGGTGTGTTAAAAAACAAGGCCGCTAACACACACTAGAGAACCGTTCTTGTGCTATTGGTAAGTTTTGTAATGATTTGAGTAGTTCGCTGAGATAACAGTGTCCTATAACTTCAAACAAGTATAAATCATAGTTCAGTATTAGTACATGTTGGGCTTTACTCTAATTCCTGCTACCTTGGTGTTTGATCTAGGTTCATTTCTGACTAGGACAGAACTGACAATGAAAAATATTCCCTAAGCTAACAATCCAAATGTCATGCTACCATCGCATGGACATCATAGCATGTACAAATGACAACAATATCGACAGAATTGATGATTCTAATTCTGATGAGAATTTCCAAGTTTGTTTACACTTTTAACTGTAGCCAAGAGTTCATAACTGAGAGTATCAAATGCTCAATAGTGCAATGCAAACAGCATTCTCCATGAACTACGCATTGCGCTATTGAGCGTTTGACACTGATGCTCATGGTAACACATTCACATTCTCACTCACTCACTCACTCACTCACTCACTCACTCATTCATCTCTCTATCTCTTTCTCTCCCTCCCTCCTCATACTCACGCTCCAGTATTGTCAAACTCAATACAGATGCAGTTAGCAGGATGAGCATTGACTGTGTGTAAATGTTTTAGCTCTGGCCAACTGAAAAGAAACAGTAACATAACTGCAACAAAAATACATAATTATGATGCACCTTAGTATAACCACACAACCATTCCCATTAGTAAGAAAGAACTGAGTTCCTGATTTATTCCATGATATTTCGTTAACCTATAATTATATTCCACGATAAAGTTCCCAACAAAGAACTATGGTCTCTACCTCATATTTAAACTGCTCTTCTTGTTTCACTTTCAACGTGCGTACATCAATGAATGTCAGTAAATCCTCCTACAATGACAATCACAACAAACATCACTAGTGTTAGGTTGGTTCATACCAATTCCACATACACATACTTTTTACTGAATTATTAGCCATATTAATTTTATTTTGGTAAAACTATACATCACGCCCCTGACACATTGTATTAATGTTTCCTTGATACAGTGTAAGCAGTAGAGGCATACTAATTTTACTATATCTTCACTTTACCATCACAATGAAAGTGACTAAACATTTTTGGGCAGAGTACGATTTGTCTGAGCAGCTATCATTAAAATAACGTCAATATTAAAATCCAGAAAGGGAAATCACCAAGCTAAACTGTTTACAAGATCGAAATATGGATTGAATGCATCTGCTTAAGTATTCATAAGACTTGTATCAGCTACTTATCTACCTTGTTGCCAACAGCAATAGTTTGACCGTCAGGACTCCAGCAAATGTTGATATTCTCACCCTTTGTGTTCACTGTACCCGAGGGTTTGCCGGCTAACAGGAGAGAGGATTATGAGATAAAGGATCAGTATTGAGTATGCTGGTCACCTCTCGCATCCCAGACTCGAACTGTCTTGTCACCGGAAGCTGTCACTAGTACATCCGGTTTGTTAGGATGCCACCTCAGTTGGTCAACGCTTCCTGTGTGTACCTTGTAGTTGCCCTCCCGTCCCAACCGATCAGACTCCAGGCTCCACACTGTCACTGTCTTGTCGAAAGAGCCACTCGCTAGTCGTGCTCCGTCACAGCTCCATCCAACAGAGTGTACCTAACCACGTGGTTGACATCACGTGATCACTCGGGTAAGTCGTCGCTTGCCTTTGCTTGATGTGCCACGTATTCCTTACTGCGCTTGTTGGACTCAAAGTGGGTACATAAATTGCGATAATGATCGTCCTTGTTGTTTCTTGCCTTTGACATGATGAACCAGATGAGTCATATGCATGAGCGCAAGTATAGAGTTAAAAATTGGGATTACACGCGCGCCCTACCAAGCAGCCCCGCCCTGCTGGCGCTACAATTCTACATACCTGGGCCTTGGACAGTTGACCATCACCGTGTTCAATCGTTTTCCATTGAAGGACAGTTCGTGGCAGCATGTATTGTTATGTACATGTGTTGCCAGGGAAGCAGCTTCTACAAGAGACAGCTGGCAGCTGAATGCTTGGGAAAGCGCTCATCGGGACCTTGGAAGACTGAAGAACCAGACTGGTTGTCCTTTGGTGACTGGACTAGAGTAGCAGTGCCTCAGAATCTGCTGTATTTCAATAACTGTTGGTAGAATTCCTGGCTGTAGTAATTCTGGGATGCAACTGTAGAAGATGGTTGCTTGCAATTTAGAGTGGAATTGTATATGCATACTGTGTTGAAACTTATACTTGGCTACTGCACTTTTGAAAGCTTCCTTCACAGCCCGCGTGCTTAAATATAAACGAGCCACGCCCTTAAAAGTTATAACTTACGCAAGCGCACACAGCAACTCGCTCAAAATGTACTATGTTTGCAATTGTGTATGTTGCCATAGCTTTGCCTCAATGCTTTGCCTAGCTAGAAATAATAGATACGTACGTGCCTTTAGTGTAGTTTTGCTGCTACAGTACTAAAATAAAATCAGTAGAATACTATGTGGGTGGAGCTGGTTTATTATGCACGTGTAAACATGGCGGATGAATCTGTACCCCAGTCTCACCACAAGCAAGAAGAGATCTGTTTCAACCGTCCCGGTTATAGAGAGGGACGCTGGGAAAAAGCCGTTAAGGTAAATACTATTACACTGAGCTAGACTCAAGACAATGTCTACGAAATCGAAGAGCCTAAAATTAGTTGCACCACGTGCATAGGCCGAAGAAGAAAAAGGGCACTATGCATGCATGACAATTCTTTTGATTGATCTTGAGATTTTTCACTGTCTAGCCGTCACTATTCTCTCACTCATGTCATCGTTTCAGGTATACACTGTTAATCAGGAAAGCCGATATGTGTTAGTCCTGAATGTGCCTGCTCTCGGTGTCACTAAGGAATTAATGGAGCTCTCCTCTCTCTACGGAAGTATTGAAGAGTAAGTAAATTATAGTAACAGGGACAAAAATATTTTCTCATGACTTTTGTAGGTATCGTATTCTTGATGAGTATCCCTCTGAGCCGTATACTGATGTCTTCTTTCTCAAGTACAGCGACATTAGCGCTGCACGTGTCGCCAAGAACAAGCTAGACAATCGAACATTCTTTAGTAACAAGCTTCACGTGTGCTATGCCCCAGAATACGAGACAGTACAGGACACAAGAGACAAGCTCGCTCAGCGACGAAGACTGATAGCAAGTAAAACGAAAGGTATGATCATGTTATAAGAACATGTTGATCTGATCTTAGTTTAGTCTTGTGCAGATACCTACG
This sequence comes from Haliclona indistincta, assembly GCA_964017065.1. Taxonomy (NCBI): domain Eukaryota; kingdom Metazoa; phylum Porifera; class Demospongiae; order Haplosclerida; family Chalinidae; genus Haliclona; species Haliclona indistincta. Next base: position 5,459,924 of record OZ024790.1, on the reverse strand, counting down.
AAAAAGCAATGGCAGCAAAAGCAGAAGAAAGACGGCGAGAGACAAACCCACAGCTTGTTGTAGCTCCATTGCATTCGGTTGAAACTCCATCTCATTCAGCGGCGGAAACAAGTGAACAATCATCTGTCACCATATCAGTCCCTGGACTACCACCACTTCCACCTTATCCTCCTCCTCCACACATCACTCATCACCCCCATCCTTCCACTACCACCATAACTACACCCATTATCTCTACTCCAACCCACTCCAGACCATCTGTCACCGGATTATCCACACAGGACAGAATAGCCTTGCACCTACAACACAGTGAAGCGCCCGCAGTACAGCATAGAGATCCCTCCACAAGTAGGTACAGTCAGCCTGCTGGTGGTAAAGGAAAAAGTAGAACAAAGAAAACCGAAAGAGTGACCTCATCTCACAATCCAGCACCATCTACATCATCTCTTAGTAAAGAGGATACCATAGTGAGTTAAAGTGTATTTTTTAATACATGAAATTAAGGTTACGTAATACTGATATGATGGGTGTGGCCTGTGTTTGTTTGTGCTGTCACCAAGCAGTGAAGGAGCTAGCTCTACATACTGACACTTGAAATTCTTCGAGAGCAATAGATAAGATTGTAGCCCAGGCGACCGTAAGATCAAAAGCGCTGCTCGGTGGTTATATCTCGTATACCATAGGAAATAAGTATATTTTCCAGGAAGTGACGTCACATAGCAACACCGTAGCAACAAGATGGCGTCGTCGAAAAATGCACGCAAGATTACACTGCCGTCTTTCAGGAACGCACTGTCATTCGCCTCTGGTGACTTCTATGGAGGCTCTACTACCTTGAGCACTACGTTTAGTAACCATAAGAGCAGCTTCCTGAGCTACATAATGGTTAACCCATGGCACCTCGGCGGTACGCGATATAACCTCGGGGGTTAATTTTGCTGTCCTCGTGCGCTTCGCGCTCTCGGGCGGTAAAATTAACCCCCTCGGTTATATCGCGTACCGCCTCGGTTGCCATGGGTTAACCTATACATATTTTGCAAAAAATTTAAGCTGTACCTAATGCTGTTCATCCGCTATGGCAGGCCCAAAATCATAAAATTATTAACCAAAAATCTCTTCTACGACAACCGCCAGCTTATCAACCTTATGCTTGGAGGTACGCAGCAACAGAACGGAGGGATTGACGAGAGCTTTTTTGAATTGCTTTTCCTGGAATGATAGACTAGCTGTAAAGCAGGAAAACATCAAATCCACGTACATATCCTTGCGTAGCTCAAATACGAGGAGAGATGTCACAAAAAGTTCAAGTCAATCCCTCCGAAAGGCCTTTCTTTACCTAGCAGACCAAACGGCTTTCTCTGCGTTTTCTTCCAGAAGCCATAGATCTGCTACTGAAAGCTACCAATAATGAGTTTAATGGTTTGGCTGCAGCTATGGTATTATTTGTAGAAACTTTTAGTTAATTAATTATTCATGAGGGTATGTCAATTGAATAAAACAGTTAATGATGACGTTATTACATCATAACAAATTGCTTAAGGTGGTATGGAAGCGAAGGTGTGAATTTGGAAGAATTTTGTTATTTATGTATAATTTCTGAAACATAAAATACTGTGCAAGTTGGAGTTATTATAATGGTTGTTTGAGGTGTGTAGCATGCAATCACAAAACAAGAAGAGGTCCTGAGAATTAGTGTTCATATTATGGCGCTTCAGATACACCCACTGTATTTGTTAATTCTTCTCGAAGCTATTGCCAGAAGCACTGTATGCCAGTATATTGAATAGAATTCTATGGAGAACGCCAAGGGCTAACTTTTCAGCAGAGGCCGCAATTGGATCGCCCTTTGGTATCCCGTAAGGCAGCAAAGAAGCAAACTTGGCTCACTTTCCTACAAAGACGCCAGTAGGAGCCTACGAAGAGCGTGGAACTGCGGCTTCTGGCCAAAAATTTAGCACGCTAGTGTACTAGCGGGGAATCAATTCTTACCTGACAGTGCTGTTCGGTAGAAAAGTTACCATACTCTTTGTGCACGCTACACGCAGTGGCTACATTATACACGGCCTTAGTCAGACTTTGTGAAAATACATCGTTTGTTTCGTGACTCGACACTCTACAGTAACCTTCTGAGTCATTCTGACCTCCACAAGCCCCACTAGACGCCGTCAGAACCGCAGCACAACCTAGCCGCGACCGCAGTGCCCCGCCCTAGCAACGCGTCCACAAATTATGAATAATATTAACATACACGTGCGATAAAACGTACCGCGAACGATCTTGGCTGCAACGTGTTGTAGCGTCACCTGTTGGCTGTAAAAGCTTTGTTTAGTCTTTGTACAGCTTCTTCTAGCCCAAGACTTGGACTGCGGCTGCACTAACACCACAGAGACGTTGTACTTACGTATACGGATTATAGGTCGCGTACACGTAGTTAATTGTTATTGCATTCCATCGCCCACGCATAGCAACCAGTTGGGTAACATTTGTACAACAATATCTTAGCAACCAAGGAGTTTACTTCAATTTCCTTTGAGGGTCCTATTTGTATGCACCAACTCTACAACATACTTTAAAATGAAACAAATTGAAGAGGTCAAATTTCGCTTCCGTACCACCTTAAGAAGAAAATGTCCTGCATCATAGTGTACATGTAAAAGATCAAGGTTGGAAAGACGAGTGTTTCCCATGGACGTTCGCAGGTTTGTATGGAGTCTTGCAATGCACTTACGGTTCTCTCACATTCACATGATGTTTCACTGGAATTATATAGCAAAATTTGTAGCAAGATTAGAATACGTATAGGTTAACCCATGGGTTCCGAGGCAATACGGGATATACCCGAGGCTGGTTATTATACCGCCTGAGGCCGGTATAATTAACCAGTCGAGGGATATTCCGTATTGCCTCGGAATCCATTGGTTAACCATTTAGTAGCTTAGGAAGCTCTAAGAGCCAACAGCAAGACTGGCTTTCTGCACAGGTTGTTCTAACCTGAATATGTTGAGTACACGAGTGATTGTTGGTTGACTGTCAAGAACTGACAGCAAAGGTAAGCCTCGCTGTGCCATTCGTAGGTCCTGCTTTAGTTATGGTGTTGCAAGCTTACAGGCTATGCAATCTAGGTTGCAGTAGTTTGTCCAGCCATTCTTACTGACAACCTGCCCGTGACCACCACCGTTTGTCACTGTTGGCGTCCCAGCGCCACCGTTCGAAAATAAAATCCTGGCTAAACTTTATTGCCCTTCGTCTTAATCAATGGCGTCGAAATTTTGGAGAACTATTTAGCCGCTAAACCATGCACTAGACATTTTTCAGTGTAACAGAGGTGCTTGCTGTTTTTACTGCTATCGCGGTAGCAAGCTACCCGCTGCTGCCGTCAGATTCTGGTAAGAAGCATTGGAAGTGGCCTCTAGCCTCGATCTGTTGCATGTGTTTGCAAGAGAAAATTTTTGGTATTGTTCAAACTTTCGTAGATTTAATTTTCTACGTGCAGTCGGTGCTCGAAATAAAATCCTGTCGAAAATAACCGGGTATTATGCCACGCGGTAGTCGTGGCATATTTAGGGTTGGCACGAAAACAAGATGGCGGATACACCAGGCTGAAAACGAGTCCATCGCTTATTTCTCTTTTGTCGTGAAATCTCACGCTATTTAATCTCCTGGTGTTCATGCTGATGGGTAAGCGCTTGCAATGAGTGCATTAAGTCCTTCAAAAAACATGTTGGTACGACAAAAAAAAACAACATGGCGTCTCGTCATGAGGCAAAATTACGGCACGCTCATATCTTCGCCACACGGGCGTTTCAAGCGATTCTAACCGTCTGAGGCGTCTTAGACGAGTTTCTCGATGCCAAAGAGACCTTTAGTAACAGCAGAAACGAAGTCTAAGGTGGTAAACCAGAGTTCACGTGATCACCCGTTTGTTCATCTTCTTTCTTCTTATTCTTCTTATTCTTCTTATTCTTCTCCAGCCAGCCTAGCGCCGTGGCGAGTGAGCTAATTAAGATAAAACCTACACAGATACTACACTAGTCGCTGTGGTTAGTGCACCTGATATCTACAAGAGTAAATAATAGAAGAGAGAGTATCCAATTCCAATATACCCGTCAGGGACACTCTCGGGAAAGTAACGTGACCAGCACGCGAGCAAATTGACGTAATCTGACGTATATGTGGCAGTGAAAATCTTGCCTACGTCGCACCGCCCACACCATGAAGCTATAAACAGCAGAAGCAGCAAGCGACTCCGCTCCACAGGCAAAGCAAACAGCCGTTCTATCACCGGATAGTTTTATTTCTGCTTTAAACACTGCTGGAGAAAAAGAATATGGCGGGTGGCTTACTATGATTTTCGTGTGGGACGCATCGTGACCAAAGGTAGCCATCTTCTGGAGGACTCCAAACTGTGGTACAGGCATCCACCTGCAGGGTCTACAGCACGCATCCGACTTGTTGGCAATGAAAATGGTAGCTTTAGGGCTGTTGCAATCGCGATCGCGGGCGCTCGTACCAAGTCATGACGTTACACGATTAATTATTGATACCGATAAACGTCATCTGCTCGCGTGCTGGTCACGTTACTTTCCCGAGAGTGTCCCTGACGGGTATATTGGAGTTGGATACTCTCTCTTCTATTATTTACTCTTGATATCTATTAAAGCCAAAAACACTAGCAGAAGCAAGTATTTCCAGGAAAACAGCGATTTTTGGTCCATAACAGACTCCATTCTGCTTCAACTCCGTTACTAGGTTACGCCTACTCGCGCACGCCCGTGAATGTAATTATTTTAATACAAGCGCACCTTAGTACAAATTCAGTCGAGAATTCAGTATTGCTTGGAACGCGAGTACTGCTGCCACTAGCAGTGTTCCTCGCAGTGTTCACAGCAGACAACGAGCAAATCTTCACTGTTACACTGGACTTGTCTGTTCAGGCTTGTAAGAATGCTACCTTAACCTTAGCTAATGTTGCATGCAGTGCAGTCAGCTGAAATAGTTCTCTTTATATAAAAAAAACCTTTAATAAAAAAACTGAAAGTGTAGGGATGACTCTTAAAAAAGGAAAGGAACAAGATGGGATGATGCTTGCAAAAGTAAAGGAACAAGATGGAATAATGCTAAGCTTGCAAATGTAAAAGTCCCAAGTATCCCTACATCAGCGGCTTGCTGCGACGCAACTGACAAATACGGAATCCTCTTCCTATACCTTTACAATCGTCGATTACTTCATCGGACTGCATCCTCCAAACTCAGCTACCTGCAGCTTATTTACAACTGTCAACCACTTCATCGGACTGCGTCCTCCTAAACACAGATACCTCTAGTTATTTACAACTGTCAACTACTTCATCGGACTGCGTCCTCCTAAACACATATACCTCTAGTTATTTACAACCGTCAATTACTCCATCGGACTGCGTCCTCCTTCAAGCCGCTGATGTAGGGATACTTGGGACTTTTACATTTGCAAGCTTAGCATTATTCCATCTTGTTCCTTTACTTTTGCAAGCATCATCCCATCTTGTTCCTTTCTTTTTTTAAGAGTCATCCCTACACTTTCAGTTTTTTATTAAAGCTTTTTTACTTTACTTGTTCCTGTTACTTTTTTGATCACTATCAGTTTGAACTTATTAGTTGTATTCTATGATAGATGTTATTTCATTTTGACAACTCTGTGAGCAGCAGTTACTAGTCTAGCAGATGTGAACGTGCACAGGGTCTGGAGAGTAAGGAGTGTGGTTTAAAATAATGTTTAATTTTACCAATCATTCATTGAAAGGTTTAAAATAGTAAAGAGGTTAAGGACGCAGATAGCAAAATATCAAGTCCAGGTATGATTTGACAACATGAGTACAGTAATGGATGAAGGAAGAGACTAATACTGACGACTCATGATGCTGCAAGCCTAATAGTAGAAGCACGCCTAGTAGAACCTTGTTGATGTCAATATCACACTCACAGAGGCTTCTAGTCCTTTACAACTTACGCTGCGTGGTGTAGGAACCTTACTGTGCGTAGAATCTAAGTTGCTGCCGGTAACTGAATCGTTCACGTCTGGGTATGTCAGTTTTAACCCGCCATCTGAAGCTTTAACGAACAGATCAGTGTTACTTAGGGTATAGTACTGCTCTATACAAATTTCATACCTCTGGCTTGCGCGCTGAAGCGTCCAGAGCAGAGACAAAACGTAGTATCGATCGAGATGGCTGCAAAACTGATGTGGGCGGAGTTAATGATACGAGCGACAAGAGGGTTAATTATTTAATGGCGTCTTCAGTCCAAAACGGCCCAAAAACCATGTTTTTCAAGGATTACTCGCTTCTGGTAGTGTTTAATGCCTATCTAAGAAGTAAGTGCACTATTCCAGATATATACACGTACAATTGTGCAGGTTTGGTAGTCATTCGTTAACTCAGGACAGCGCTAGGCTTACCGAAAGAAGAAAGAAGAAGAAGAAGAAAGAAGATGAACAATTCGCGTGGGCGGCGATTTCAGTTTACCACTTTAGAAACGTCTGCCAGCTTCGCCAAAGGTATTTTCATGCTCAGAACAATCGTCTGATCAATCCTAGGTGTCTGGACTCTCGAGAAACGCTAAAACGGCGAAGATCTAGCAACGGCTCTCTGAGAGTCGCCATCTTGATTTTCGTCGTCAAGCAAGCAGTCCCGGTGACTTTCATAGACTTCCTACAAGCGCTCGCACTTCAGATTCCCTCAGAGATAGTTAAAATGCAGTAGAAATGTATAACAGTAGAGATATGTGCGAAAACTCATTTTCACACATGAGTAGCCGCCATCTTAGTTCGAGGTCATCCCTACATATCATTGCCGATCGGCAATGATAATACATTGTATTAGCATAAGTGCCAACTAAGTCCAGACTAAGTCATCAATAAAAAAAGAAAGAAACAAGTAATAAAAACATTTTAACCAAAACGCAAGAGATTTAGGGTTGGTACATTTATCGAAAAAGTATGGAAACAAGATTTTGAAATGAAAAGATTGTAACAATAACAGTGTAATGCTACCTCCCTAAATTAACTGCTTTCGATAGTTGTGGTTAATTTAATAGGGAGGTACAGTGTTCCACACGAAGACGCTTGAAAAGTCATTTTTGGATAATTTGCTCATTTTCTCTGAACTGCATGATCCTATGCACATATGCATGTACCATCATGAAGGTCTATCCTTTGGGAGTTGACTACATCATATGGCTTCGCGTCACATGGCTGTCACGTGATAAAAGATGGCAGTAAACACACCCACACAGCAGACCACGTTAGGGAAAGGATCTCTACAACGAGTGGTAGTTAAGAACTATTAAAGCTGCAGTCAAACACTCGTCCCAGATGCACTCGTGTGAGCGGCGCGAGAAGTCGCCGTCGGCTATACTTCGGGTACAGGGAGCGTAAAACAGCGTTTTCGACATCGCCCAATGTTAGGGACAGGATCGCCAGAGTCTCTGTTAGTTAAGAGCCAATACTTGCTTACTGCAAAGGTTAAGCATAGTGCATTAATGGCAGACTTACTTGGCGTGTCTCCCTCTTCGCATTACAACAAACGAAGCTCGGTCTCACAAAATAGCTGCTTTTTGACGGCCATCTTGCTGTTTTGTGACGTTTTAATGGACTCGGCCTTTAAAAAATGACGACACGACTAATAACAGTAACCTTGTGACGCCACTGGCTC
>OZ024790.1:5115716-5452036 GCA_964017065.1 Haliclona indistincta | reverse complement strand
TATACGGTATAAACTCAAAGGTGGTGATGCTGCTGAGCCTCATTAGTGTTTGCTGCATCCCAGTCACCATATAGGTCTCCATATTTATTTTGTCTAAGTGTCGTTTGTAACCTATCAACTCCAAGGTTTCAACTATACAAATGCTTTGTTGAAATGCTGATATGCATGATGCCATTCAGCACACCTAGTCTTGCACAGATCCAAAAGAGGCTTTCATTTAGCAGTGTTTATCGTATTGTGACTTATAACTAACTCAAGAAGACCATTTCTCTTGGGACTATTTAGGAAAAACTGGCAGCAATGATGCAAGCGATGAACTACGTTTCTTACTTGTGGTAGGCTTCAGGACTTACTAATCACAAGATTTAGACAATGTATGCACATAAGTGACTAGAGATGCTTCATTTCGAATACGTGTCGACACACCAACTCGACATGTTACTGGCCCCTTGACCACGCATCTTTCAACAGGTATAATTATTATTTTCTCTCAGGAAGGAAAGGATACTGCTAGCTATTTTCTCACCAGTTATTCTCTCAAGCTGAACAAAAGTCTGGAACTCTTCTCGGACATCTCTGTTTTTATCAACAAATCTTGCACAGATTGCAAGTTGCTCAGTAGTACGAGATATTAGAGAATTTTAGTTTGGCGTTTCCGGGATGCGGGGAAACGGGTAACTCCCACACGTGACGAATTCACGCGAAGAGAATTTTAGTTCATACACAACGAACGGCTGGCCTAGATAGCTCGGCTTCGATTGCTTTAGTGACGAATATGTCGACTGGATCCAAGTAAGTTGCTGTTACTGACTGTGCAGCTTAACTGTGCTTTATGTTAGGCGCGATTCAGATGACGTGTTAGAGATCCTTGGCTATGCTGGTCGAGAACGTGTCTTAGGATAGTGAAGCAGAATATCTAGAGATGCTATACTTTCTATCTGCATTTGGTTCTACAAAAGAGAAAGGCTTGGAATAGGATTTGGAATAGAAAAGTGTGACTGCACTGCATCATGCCCGTTATCAACTGTGCACTTCCACTGCACTGCCCGCGTATCAACAGTGCTGATCCACCCGTGTCAACGTCAAGCAAGACACGTATGGATGGGATCATGTGATGCCCTACACGTCCCCACGTTTACCGGAAACGGCAAACTAAAATTCTCTATTACCTCATCAGCAATTGCATAATAGCAAGCAGCATTGATCTCTTTCACTGCAAGATGATATGCTGTCCCATTACAGCAGTTCATTTTGTGTCTAGGGGAGAATTGCTTTGCAGACCGCATTGCTGGGGATTCTAAATTCTCACCCAGCACTTTGTCATTAACTGCTAGTATTTGTAGCAGTACAAGAAAGTTTTCAGGTTTGCCAGGCTTGTCAAGTTTCTCAGTGTCACCCCTGGGGGAAATTCCTTGTTTTCCACAATACAATACTACACTAGCAATCAATTTCAGATTTTCAGTATTCGATTACGTTGATAGTGTTGGCTACATGTGCATCAACTAAAGCATTAATAGTAGAGCCTGGATGCTCAATAGATCGCTTAAGATCTACAGCCTGCGTCAATGCCTGCTGATGATACAGGCATTTCTCATGCTCTTTAGTCTTTTCACTCTTCTTATGCCATGTACGAAAAGGTTTGCACTCAAAGTTGCCTCTTGAAGAAAACAGACTACAGGGTGCACTAAACACACCATCAATTTTCTCACTGTAAACCATCCACGAATGCTGTGTTAACTTTAGTCCCTCGATAAATGGTCATGTGATGACTGATGTTGTAAACTTATATCTTTACACGGTTTGGCAGGAACCAGGTCAGCCTTGGGTAGTTGTGTGATCATCGTTCTTGAACCTGCTGAGGGGTCAAGAACAGACATGCATTGCATCCTCTCCAGTGACAGTTCTTTCTTCAGATAGTCTGATATGACCTGCGGGTGCATATGCCGATCGCATATTGGACGTTGCTGCCCTAAGCTGTGAACTCCTCCTGAACCCAATTCTAAATCCACACTCCAGACCTTTGAGAATGTACTTCACGAATGCTTTGTCAGGGTGATTATGAAGAGTTCTGGTCCATTCCTGGATATTAAGCGGCGTGTGGATTCTCAACAATTCGGGAGTAGTCACTGCTACCAGTGGACGTGTCGATTCTAAACACATCAGTTCTGCAGTGTATGGGTACAGGCGTGACCAACCTGTGAAGTAAAAAAATTATTATTTTTTAGTTAGCTGCATGTAATGAGCTGTCACACCCATAGGGTGGAGTTCTAATTTACACTACCCTAGTACTGAGTCAAACTACCTACTAATGTACATGCCTTCTGTCCCTGCCCCCCTTTTTTTGACTTCCATTCGCATAGTGATTATTGACCGAATAAGCAAGGGGATAAACATGTGTCAGCTGAGTTGTGTTCCACAACCAGGCGGCTCCTCAGTTCTTCACTGGCTCCACCCATGGCCTCCTGTGAGACGGCGTTGGACAGGGGACTGGGACCTGGTTCGGCCTTGACTTGCGTGGGCAACTATGACTCGGGTGGGGTCCCCAGCACTCCTTGCACTTATGTAAGTACTTGCACGTATTCCGGCACCTTCAATCATTGAATTGATTGCACCTCTCTTGCTGCTGGTGTTGAGTTGGTCCAGGTGTTGGAACGCCGGACTCTGGTAACCATGGGAACCATCCCCTGGTTGGATTTTGTGGGCATGCAGCTGAGACATGGTCGTCCTGGAGACAGTGGGTACACCTCGGGCTGGCTTTGGCATACCCAGTGAAGGCCTCACTATAGAGTCTTGAATTCATCTGGGACCAGTCTAAAGACTTGTTGGCTAAGGCCTCCCTCCGATAGCACCGGTCATAGAGGACCCAGCGATTCCCACCATAATTTCGCTCTGCTCTCACGATGGCTGCCATGTACATGAACACCTCTGGTGCTTTTTCTGGAAAACGTGATGACAGAATGGCGGCCATGGTCGAGAATTTTTGGTACAATTTAACTCACTGAGCTACCTGAAATTCCACTGAGGCAACTGCACCTTTTTAAGTTTGTTAGTTTTATTTAAAAAAAACGCAAATCAGGTTCGCATCTCTCATCCTTTTCTGCTTGAACAACAGAACTAACTCGTCAATTTGGAACTCTCTTCCTTCAAATATTGTTCTTGCTTCTTCATTGAACTCTTAAGTTTTTATTGTGATATTAACTTATCTTAACCCTCCAAGTGCGGACAGCACTTCTAGCCTCTGTTTCTGTGCATTTCACTAACCATTGTAACGTAACCATTACAGTACAAACTAGTACTGTGATCACTGTTATTACACAAAATCAACTTGCACAACATGCGGGCTTGTTGTCAATGACGAGTGCAGTTAGCCACACCCACTTGACGATCTACCAACTGTCGTGTGCTAGAATCACTGTCACTGAAACAAAAACGCCGTCTCTTTGGTCAAAACAGCATGTCTGAGACAAGTTAGTGCATGTTTAGCTGCTTTTTATGTCAAGAGGGCCCAGGAGAGTGAGGAGACCCAGTGGTGCTAGATTTTCCTGTCATCGCTCTTCTTGGCAGAGCCTCCGGCCCTCGCCATGGGCTCACCACCAACCGCCCTATTTCGCCTATTAACGAAATAAGCTATCTGAATTTTGACGCCCACTTCCTGTGACGTCAAACTTGCCAGGCAACAATAGTTGCCCGTTGCTTGTGAAGGGTTAACTAATTAATTGGGTACACTTAATATTAGCTTCTATTGCTATTGGATTAATTGTGCAAAGTATTATAGAATTTAAATTATGCTGGTGTTTTCTTATCTTCAGACAGGTGACAGTTCATTGGATGCTACTGTTGCTGCTGTTAGGAGTAAGATAACTGAGGTAATGCATCACACAGCTAGGGACTGCCAACGCGTGCGCAATACCCACATTATGGGTGGCACGCCCTTTGATGTGAGTCCGCGTTACGGGTTAAACATTAGTTGTACATGCGTCTGTTCCAGTAGCTTCGCAACGAGGTGCTGGTTGCTAGGACAGCTCTTGGCGACCATGTCGGGTCTGACAGCTCATTGACGACCACTAGTACTTGACTAGATTGTTCTGGCTAGACTCTGAGGACACCAGCTACTTGCGTACTGTTCAGTCGATCGTATAGTGGACTAAGTTTTGCTAGGACTGCAGGAATAGTACTATAAAATTAATGTACATGTAATACTGCATTTTGTTGTTGACTAAGTGTAACGCTACCGTGCGATAATACTTGGCTGATTGCACTGCTCGTTGTGTTCTTTTTCTAGCAATAAATAAGCTTTAGCTGATCCAGTTTCATTCTACCTTTCAGTTTAGGTGCCCGTCTGTGGAACCAGTCTGCATATAACGTTGATTGCTTCTTCAGCACCAAACTTATTCTGCTTTAAAATCTTGGTTATTAACTAGTTTGGCGGTCCTTCACTAGGCACGCAATACACTCATAATTTGTCACAACGAAGCTACTGTAACATGGAGCATGGTGAAATTCCTGCCCGTTGCCAGTCTATGCTGCTACCAGCCATGCTAATGTATGCTTGAGCAATCCATTATCAGTTATGTCTTTGGTATGCCCGAGTTAGCAAAAACCTTGTGAGTTTATGGTGTGTACATGCTACAATTATTTTCCTCTGAGGGCAAAGCCATGAAGGCATACACTAGTCAGTTCGTTTAGATATTAGTGAGATATCATTGAGATAACCAAAATTATTGTGAGATATGTTTATTCAACAGTTCAAATATAATTGCTCGATGCATAATATAATGTTTAGGAATGAACAAGGTATATACATAGTAAATACAGGAAATAGATAAGTAAGAGAACACTGGTCGATGGCGAGAAGATCTTGATCCTCTCAGGCAGAGCACTGCTGATTGTAGTAGGGAAAAGCATAGGGATCCAATTAAGAACATAAGAGTAGGGTTTGTTATAATGGTCAGATATACCCGAAGCAAGGCGTTTATAGAAAGTAGTAGCCGATTGCCCCATCATTCCAGCTGTGGTAAAAACAATGGGGTGTAAATGAACCAAGCTCGACTCTCCTGATTCTTTCATCATATTGTCGCCGTTTCTCGAGCTCATTTCTCCGATGACAGCTTTCAGCTGTGGTTTAGAATATGTGGATGCAGAAGGATTAAAGACTCTAATGTCAAAGAAGAAACGGTGAGAGCGGGACCAAAAGCCAGAGTTCCATATCATTGATAATTGATGGCCACGCCTTCCAATAAGTGCGTTATGTGCGTTTGTTGGAAGGCACATGATTTCTCTAGCCAACAAACCATTGTCATTGTTTTCATGCATGTCTAAAGCAATAGCAATCTTGTTATACCTCCTGCACAACGTATTACCTTTACTGGCATAGTAGAAATTGAAGTGGTAGCCATCTTTTGTTCAACATTCCATTTGTGAGCCATCAAGATGCAGTGAAAAAAACTTTGCGACAGCAAGCTTTTATAATTGAGCTTCTATTTTGGACTTAGTTGGTACTGTAGTGCACAAATTCCCTCCCAGTATTCTTGTTTTGATAGCAACCTGATTTTCTGAAGCAACTAAGTACAACTTTATTTTTAGCCTCTCTCTCTCTCTCATAGTCTGGCCGAGTTGTTTGCACTGGATTATCTGGCATTTCTAGCTTGTAACCCTGTATTGTGGATAGTACCCAGTCGTCATGTGTGATCCTTGTCCAGTTGTCAAGGAAGAGTGCTACAGTCGATTTCAGTTCCGTTGGGAAATGCCGTGCTCCGTATCCCGTGCATCAGAGGACGGCTCGACGTATCTCATGCATCACGTGATTCAGGCGTGCAGATTCAGAATTGAAACATGTCGACTACTGCAGAACCAGAAAGAAGAAAAGTGTATGCGACCGACTTACGATGGCGGATAATATTCCAACGTTTGGCTCAGGGCTATACCTATCAGATGATCGCTAGAAACCTAAACGTATCAAGCAGTACAGCTCATTGAATTTGCAACCTTTTTGATGCTACAGGAGATGTACAACCCGTAGATGTTAGGAAACCAAGGCCAGATCAAAGAAATCTTGATGAGCACAATCAGTTGTACGTTATTGGGCTAATTATGGACAATCCATCTCTCTATTTAGCAGAAATTTGTCAACATGTACACCAAGTAATGGGAATTTCTGTATCACCTCCAACAATTTGCAAACTGCTCAAGGCTTATGGCATCACTCGAAAAAAGATCAGACAGGTTGCTACACAGAGATGTGATATTTACGAGGAGCATTCCTAGCACACTGTTTCCTATTTCACACTGTTTGCGCCCTATAAAGAATGGTTTGCTTGGCGGAACAAGATAGGAATCATGCTTCTCCATATGAATAAGATTAGCCCAAGCTCTGATTTGTTCTGGTGAGTACTCAGATGAGTGGTCTTGGAGTTCACTAACTATCTCATCGACTTCGGTTAGTTTTTGAGCAACCGATTCAGTAGGAGTAGATTTACTTACAGATTGAGACCGCTTGCTTGGAGGAGTACATGTAGCTCTATCGGCATCTTCAGCTTCTTTTTTTGTTACTCATGTAACACCACAGCAGAATTTCTTAGCACTGTGATGGATGAAGAAGAGACTAACACTAACAACTCAGTGGAACACTATGATGATCATGGCTAGTCCGTAGCCTCGTACCGTCCCAGCTAGGCTTGCATATGTTGATGTTGATATCACGATCACAGAGGCTTCTAGCTTTTTACAATGACCAATGTCCAGTTGTCAACAGACAGATCAGTGTTACCCAGGGTATGGTATACTGCTCGTTCATGTAAAAGAGAACTGGTGGCTTGTAAAGGAGAACTGGTGAAAATGACTCTTGCTCAAGTTCGGCAACAATTCGATTCACAGATATTGCATCATCAATGTGACGGTGGTTACTGAAATCACGTATTTTTCGGCAAACATTCCTGAGTACAATCAATATATGCATGCGCTAACACAGCTTAATAACTACACCTGCAATCTTGCCGTGTGATAAAGCTCTTTATTATGGCATCTTGTAAGAAATCATCACGAGATTACCTCTAATATCTGTAGTATGTACATGTACGTCAAATCTAGATAATATACTGCCATTTTCAGACAGTCACATGATTGAATACACAGCATGTAAGCTATAGCAATTGAGGCATGACCATCCATGATGTGTTCAATTGATTTTCCACTTGCAAATTGTTGTTGGATGTCTTTTTTCACCGATAAAGGTAGAGGGAGGTGCTTGCATTCTTGAAGTTCAAGGTTATGGTTGGTGTGTGGCTGTGTAACGGACTCAAACTTTTCCACTCTTCACATTCTCAGCTACTAGAAACACAAAAGTCGTCAAGTTTGTGAGATGCTGGATGAGTTCTAGTTTCCCCAGTTCTTTGGGACGGTGGTCATATTTTTTGCCATCTCTGCAGCACACATATGGTTGTGACCGAGTAGAACCTGTGATAATTGTAGTGCACTGTGTTATTGCTGCCTAATAAATCATTAAGTTTTACATTGACTGTTCTCTGTTGCTCCATTAAGTTGCACATGGTATGTATGTGAAATGGCCTCCTCCTCTTCATTCCAATTAAGCCAATTTTCAAAACAATGCTCCTCTATTGCTGTTATTAAAAATTTATTTCTCACTCAGTCTATGCTCTTTATGCAGTTACCTGGCTTTAGCTGATGGCTCTGTTCACAATGTGCAGCGAGTCTCGGTATAACGACTTTTCACAATGTGAACAAATAAAACGACCACTTTTACTGGACATCAGATGCACTAGTTTCAACCACTGGTATTGAGCCTGACTGGCATGATGGCTACAGTTGCAAGCATTGAGTTACAATACACTAGTGCTGCACGTACGTTATGATTCTCTTTGTTACTGCTTGCTAACGATGCCATGAGTTCAGTAGTTCAAGGCTGTTCAGCTTAGCTGCTGTTTGGTTGGTGCAATGAGTGAGTAGTAAACTGAGCTCTGTTCGACCGCGAAAGACTCCCGCGCTTTCGATTAACTCGCGATGAGTAGAAAGGGTTAAAATATGACCTTTGTCCCCGACCTGATGTCTTCCCTAACGGGCTTGTTGAATTCATTGTCGCTAGACATCGTGAAAGGATCTCTGTTATAGTTAGAAAAAAGGCCAAAGTGTGACCATGTGTAGCTAACTTTATAGTACAGTAAAGACCTGCCCACAGGCGGAGCAATATATTATCGTAATTACTACAACGAATTATTAGAAAACTGGACCATACACAATTGAATTCCTTGCTCACACTATAGTGTGAGCAAGGACAAGCAACAAGCGGAAACCCATCCACTTGTTGATCTTGTATTCATCGATGGAATAGGTTCCATCCTCTGAACTATCTTAATTGCACAATCCTTTATTCAATAACAGCGCTCCCTTCTTCATTTAGCTCCTCCTGCTGCCAGCTGCTGCAATGTCACCTCTGTCATGGCCTGTTCTTTCTGAAATAGTTCAACTAATTCAAAAACATTTGGATGTGCTTAGCCTGCTGTTGAATTCAGCTTGTTGTGCCAACCTTTGACGTAGTTGTTAGTGCGTTGTCCATCAGTGGAGTAATGATTCCAAGATAGCAGTGGAAATTTTCCATTCAGCCATGTATTGTTGAAGTAGTCACAAAGAGCGTCGATGTTCTGCCTGGACTTGTGGAACATCAGCTACAATGGCTTGCCAGGCAATGCGAACATAGCAGGCTGGGCAGAGTGACAATGACAACGTTTTTAATACTATAATAATATGGATTGAGATTTTCATCTACTCTTGTCGTTTGTCATGGTGACTAAAATTTAACTAAAGTGTCCTATTTGTGAACTATTGACAACAGTAAATTTACTATTACTTTGTGGGCGACATCAAAGCCAATCCTATCACAGGCGTAGCATAAATGCAAATTTCATACAGCACCAACACGAGTTACCTGAGCTTCACAAGCTTGATGTCGCCCACGAGACACATTAACCCTTTAAGGCCTATAGCGGCTTTAGGCGCCATAATTGACTCCACCTACTCTAGACGTCATAAAAAGTGCTCTAGAAAGGTCAAATCAAGTTTAATTGCAAAAGATGAGTTTACCTGAAAAAACCCACTGTTTTTCGGCGCGCCCTCCCCACTAAAACGTACAGCACGGGGGGAAATTTAAAGGGGGTAGCCCCCCGTTAACCCGGGGTTCGTAGGGGCAGAGCTCCTCGCCACTTTTGGCATTTTTAAGGCTTCAGGATGCCCGGAAATGCATACTTGGGCATAGAATATGGTCTAAACTATGCTGTTTGCTCACCTGGACACCACCAGGTTTTTGTATCAGTCACAAGGGCTAAACGAAAACCAAAATTGGCTGGAAAATGACGAGGTCGCAGCACTTAAGTGGCTTCAGTTCCGAAGTGAGAGTAGCCAACTCAGAGTTTAGTACATGGTCGTAAACTTTGATATACCAGGAAAAACAGTGCTAGTTTGGAACAGCTAACGTACTGCATGTTGTAGAAAATGCAAGACAAACTGTCAGTTTAGAGCAAGTAGAATTTTCGTCAAAATAATTCAGTCACTAAAGAGTTAATGTTGGTGACTTTGTGCTTTACGCGACTTTTGGCACTCGCTTAAAGCACTTCTTCCCAAATATTTATATCATAATTATTTTTTCTTTGCTTAATTTCTTTTTGTACTATAAAATATTTGTTCTTCTGCTCCAGGTAATGTCAACATCAAATGTGGTACCACTGAAACCAAAGCCACGCAAGAGGAAGAGAATATAGTTGTGATGTAAACAACATTTTAGATGCTTGGTTTGTTCATATTTTTGACAAGATCTATATTACATGGTTTTTGTTACTTTTTATTACAGGCTCAATTGTTTACTCCAATTATTCTGTCAATATATAATTTTACACTAATGATAATTATTGTCTTTTTCTTGGGTATTTTGGAAAAGAACCTTATACATACTGTTTGTGCATGCTCTAGCAGTCTTGGGTGATCAGATGTTTGTCTGCAACACATTGTTTGTTTATAGAGTTAAGTGAATACTCAACTATACCAGGAGAGTACTATGTGGTGCATCAAGTACAGCTGCCATTTTTGTTGACTACTCCTTGATCATCTCACACATGGTCAAGCTCACAATTGACTGA
Source organism: Haliclona indistincta (assembly GCA_964017065.1). Taxonomy (NCBI): domain Eukaryota; kingdom Metazoa; phylum Porifera; class Demospongiae; order Haplosclerida; family Chalinidae; genus Haliclona; species Haliclona indistincta. The sequence continues at coordinate 5,441,894 of OZ024790.1, read as the reverse complement.
GCATGATAATGAAAAAAAACGTCTGTAGAATAAAAAATCGATGTAGCAAGCAAATGCGACTAGATGTCTAAATATTGTAGTAATGGTTGAGATGGTGGTGATAGCTGCATCATGGATAATACATACTACGTAGTAACACGTTACGTGCTATGTGTAGCTATAATGCAGCTATTATCTATCCATAGCTGAATGGATTGTTAAGGTTGACGTACACTAGATTAGGTCTTGAGGTTGATATAGTACTATTCACTGGTAGCTGTTGCATTGATGGTAGTCGTGTTGGACATATGGTCACAGGTAGCTGCAGTAGGTGCCTAGGTGGTAGTGGCTAACTTGATCTACTGATCCATGTGATCGACTCGTTCAGCCATGAGCCCCACCTCCAAAACGTGACTGATCGTCACTCGCTCACTCCACGAGGTGCCATGAGCTCGCGTGTCGTGAAGGAAACAGCTACTCGTGCAGTTGCAGCAGGCAGTAAGAAGCTATCCAAAACGATTGTTGTAAGTAGAGCAGCCAAGCGGCGCCATGCTGAAGTTAGCTACGAGAGCAATGAATCTCCACCAGCTACCTCGAAATTGAAGACGGAAAGAGGAGCGAAAGAGCCGCCCAAATGGCGACAGCAACTCAACAATATTCGTAAAATGAGGGAGAATAGAGACGCGCCAGTGGACCAGGAGGGAGCCAAGGCTCTCAGTGACAGTAGTGCATCACCAGAGGTATGTGTGGTGTGTGAGAGAGTAGGCGTGGTTAGTGTGAGTCACTTGCAGCATAGATTTATGAGACTATGTACCCGAGAAGAAAAGACAGTGTGATATCACTAGCGATGTGTACAAACCTAGTGAAGTACTTTGTAAGCACAGATTGGGTGATTCTAGCCTTTGTGACTCGATCATTTGCTGGAAATTAAGCTAGGCGTTTCAGTTGATAAAAACTTAAAACTGAGATCACTTGAAAGAGTCTTTTGCGTATAGTTTTTCATCTCCAAACAAACAACATGCTTACAAAGATCCCTCCTGTAAGTTATTGAAATTTGTTTGTAGTGTTCAGTTTGCCTGTGAAATACCAGTTTTCTCGTTCGTTTCAAGGCATAAAAACCTGTTACAGTACGAAAAATCGCTCTAGCTCATAAACAGGCATCTCTGACGTGTGTAGCCAGTTTGCTGTGTACGTATAGGTGTTTTCTCTTGTGTTTGACAGTTGCTGTACAGTTGACAGCCATTGCAAGTCTACCCTAGCAACGGACACGAAATGTTTCGACGCGTTTCCTATCCCTGGTACATAGTCTCATTATTCTATGCTTGCAGGTGTATCGGTACCAAGTGCTGGTGTCTCTAATGCTGTCCAGTATGACTAAGGATCATGTGACGGCTGAAGCCATGAAGAGATTGAAGGCCGAGGGTCTGTCCGTTCAGTGGATGATAGCCACGAAAGAGGAGAGGATCGCAGAGCTCATCAAACCAGTGGGCTTCTGGAAGGTCAGGCTCCACCCACAGGGTGGGGGTAGTGTGTGTATTATTACTGTAGCGCAAGGCTGGTTATCTAAAGAGGACAGCTGCTATACTCGATGATCAATATAACGGTGATATACCAGACACCATTGAGAATCTGGTGAGCTAAACAGATTACATATCGTATAGCCAGTTTTTGCCAAATATTTTGTACATAAAGATCTAATGTTCGATACGCACACACCTGTCGAAAATAAAGTTAAGCCAAAATTTATTGCATTGGAAAGTGCGGAATAATAGGACTGACTGTAATCAAGTCTTGTATGCTCGGACCCTGTGAGGCAGTAAAAGGACACCTTCCTGGGCAGGCACTCCACCTCACAGACGTGATCTCAGAGCAGTCTGTAGTTGTAGAGCTGACCATGACAGAGGATTTTTGAACACTATCAAACTTTTTTCTGTCTCTGGGATTCCAAATAAACGTGCTTTACCATGCCTGGCACATTTATTTGCCTTGTTTGAAAATGTTTCATAGGTGCAATGCTTAATGCACTGATCAAGGGCTAGTATAATGGCTACTGTTGGTGCTGTTGTTGTAGGTATCTCTACCTGGTGTAGGACCCAAGATGGCTAACCTCACAATGGACATTGCCTGGGACTCGGTGACTGGTATCGGAGTGGATACACACGTGCATCGTATCACTCACAGACTGGGCTGGGTGAGTGGAGCTAGTGACCCTGAGGCAACCAGGACATCACTTGAGGAATGGTTACCAAGGTAACTGAGTAGCTAGGTACAGGGTGTGGTATCAGTTCTGTTGACTCACTCTACAGGTCATTATGGAGTGAGTTGAACTGGTTAGTAGTGGGGTTCGGACAGACCATCTGCCGACCAGTGAGACCACACTGTAAGGAGTGCCTCAACAAACACATCTGCCCTGCTGCTAAAGACCACACCTAGTAGTAGAAAACTTTCAATCTTATTTCATTCTCAATCAAGACACTTCAACCTATAACAATTATATATCACACTGGTTTATATTATCCATTGACTGTAAATACTTTGATTGTATGCTATAGTCACATGTATAACCAATGGACTCATTTGCTGGTTTGTTGTTGATTTATAGTAAAACCAGTGACTATAACGAACATAAGGACGAGTGTGACCAATCCCTAACTTCTGGGACTTCTATGTTGAGGATGGCACTTAACAAAATTGATGAAGTGAGAACTAACTATTGTCTCTTCTAGTCAATGACACAGCCTCCAAGCTGAGACAGAGATGCAGTTTCAAGTGTGGAATACCGGTATTATTCTTATTGTATGTTTGTACAACAAAATAATTGTTGGTGTAGCTCACAAACAGCCACTAACTCAATATAATGACACACCTAAGGTTACATGTATACTGATAGCAGACTGTGCAGCGTATGGCTGCATAAACGAAGCCGAGTGCTGTATCAGCCTTGAGACCCAATAACTAATAATAATAGATATAGCAAGTACAGTCAGCATTTCTAAGAAATTGAGCTCACAAGTATTATGAGCATAATTTATGTGAGTGATACCGTGAGTCTCCTAGCTCAGTACTGTCGGTACACATAGCAGCAAATATGATTCTATCTTCTGATTCTTCTCCATAAAGATCAGACGATGAGGCTTGCTCATGGACTCTGGCATCCGCTGAATCAAGAACCACTGTGTTACTAAGCAAAGTTATTGCTTCAGCGTGTGATAATTGTGAAACTACAGACAACTATTACTGTTGGATATTATTTGTTGTATAAATTTGTAGGAATAAAGCAGTTTGTGATAGTTGCATAGTTACTATGATAGAAGACTATTGGCCTCAGTTCAGAATACTCCTTCAGCTGCTGGTAGTATATAATCCTTCAAGAACAAGCTGACATCATCATTAGTGATGTCCAGATCAATAAAATGAGACACCATAGCAGCACATCTGTGTACATCAAGCATTAAGGAAATAAATATCACTTTTTACAGACATGCCACTGACACGACAGTTATTTTCTGGAAAAAAATAATACAATGTATGTATTTACATAATGTACACTTAAATCAAAAATATTAGGGAGGCACGGTCCCTAATCAGGGGGTACGACAAGCTAATTTATTCTGACGTATTGCTGACATACGACACACCCATTAACGAGGAATAATGCTTTGGAATGTATGCAGGATAGTTTAAACAGTTTGCCATCGCGCTATAGTACACTTACGTACACTTCGAAGCACGTTTGCACTTACCTAAACTGCCACTAATATCTTTGTAAGTGCTGGTCAGAGGCATTCTCCATAAAATAACATTGCAAACTGCTGACTATGAAAATAGTTTTTTGATTATCAATTTCTGATCAATTTTGCTAGTTTTTGGATTTTGCTAGTTTAGGTCTTTGAAAATTATTTAAGAAAAAGGAACACAAACAAGAAAATTAAAAAGATTTCTAACAAAATCAAAGGATGTAGAGATGGTTCATTAGCAATGAAGAAACCTTCCACTGGCCCATAATGTACAAGGAGGTAACACGGAATGATGACAGGTTAATAGACCATGATCAGTGGCTGTATATATACATTATGACTTCATGCAAGCCACTAATAGTCAACAGCCAACAAGCCTGTACAGCAGCCAATGATGAGTTGATTTCGTTAGTTAATTTTCATTACAACCAGCTATCAAATGGACATTTTAATGTTCCGTACTTTATTGCGCTCTCTCTGGAAACCACCGCTTTTTGCTCTAAGGTTTCTCAGCACTTTCACTAGATCCTAAAAAGCCAAAATTAATCTGTTGCAAAAATTCACTACTAATAAAATTTCAATTCTCTAGTTACTTTTAAAATTTCTGTTATTCCTAAAACAGCACTTCTTCGATACACTGAAGCTGTACATTGCTTGTTATTATTATCCAATGTACTGTACCTCTTGTTTCTAGTCTCTGCTCCCATTTTGTTGGTAATAGTCAGTGGTTCATTTCGACGTATCAAATCAGACACCTGGAGACAAGAAAAAATCAATGAACCGTTGAACCGTGTCTGCGCGTTTCGCGCAGACACGGTTCAATCAGAGATTATTAATACTATGTAACCGGGATAAGAAACTGTGTATTGCAAGTGGTGTGCCCATGCGCGTTTCGTGTTTCGTCAAACAACCACAAAGAACGCGCAGAAACTGAGTTTGTATGAACTCTTGCTCGCTTTAGCACTTGTTTTTGGGACGAAAGGAGCGCGTTTCTTCACTACTAGTGTCTCCTACTTTTATTGGCTATACTTGTGTCTCAAGGTTTTATTGGCTATAGACAACGGGCGCGTGTCATGTTGACAAGGCAAAATCTGTGTGTGTGGCGATGTAAAAGATAGTTTGTAAACACATCCTTGACTCCGTGAGATGCCTGTTGCAGTTCCTGCCTAGTTTATTGTAAAGTTTGAGTACTGGTGCGTGTAAATAGATACATTTTGGGCTTCTTGATGCTTTGGATTCACACCAGCGGCGGTTGAAGACATTTTTTGGTCCCACTTTTGTGAACACAACCGTACAAATCTGTGGGCTTGGTATTCGCTTTCACAGTATCTCTAGTTAGGTGGATGGTTGGATTGTGTAAATATCATAGTTTAAGTTCTGTAACTTGTCCACAAACACAGTTTTTTTAACGAAAAAAGCAGGTACATCACGTTACAGGCGGTCGCCTGACCGAGTCACTGAATGCTGTAATACATTTTCATGAGTATGACGTTATTACAAGCGAAACGCGCATAGTGACACAAAATTGTCACAGTTTCTTATCCCGGTTACATAGTATTAATAATCTCTGGTTCAACACAATGTCCATTCTCACATCTGTCAGTGTCAAACAGTTTTACAAGTATTTCAAACCGGTTTAGCTCACATTAGCAGCTCGTTCAACCAGGCTAGCTGGTAGTCCACACATAGAGGCAATGTGACATGCAAAGCTGCTGTCACAGCTCCCCTTAGTAAGCTGATAGAGAAACACTAGCTCAGCACCTTCCCTCATGGACTGCATCATCTGAGAGGAAGAGAGAGCATTGAAAACTACAAATACAAACAAACATTGTAACACATGGATGGGCATGATTATCAATGCACCATAAAGCCTGTTACTGTATAGCCGTTTTTTTTCGCTGGTCAAATAATTCGTTAGCCAAATTTTGGCTGGGTCTAATTTTCGTCACAGAGCCACGTCACAGAACTTTTTAAATAGTCAAAATAATTTTTCGAAATCTAATTTTCGACCCACACCAGCTGTTCGAAAATTAAATCCACATGAACATAACCGGCTATACGGTATTTCATGTAAAGGATGTTCTTCAAATTCACTGAGCCTTAAATCAGAACTGTGTAACTGTAATTACAGAACATTGACAGGTGAGAATATGGCTCAGACGCACAAACCAAACCATAACATAACAGCTAGTGCCACTATTGGTTAAGGAGAATGCAGTTCAACACACATTATAAGCTAGAGAATCACCTGACCCCCATGGCCACGTATTAGTATGTATAGTGAATAAAATGTTTGTGATCCTATTTGTTGTCTATACCAGATATTCAATGAGTTGTGTGTTGGGTAGTAGTTTCTGTTGTATCACACTATGAAAGTGAGTGGACACAAACACACTAGGACATTGATCACCACGAGCTAGCCAGTGATGGAGTGTGGCCACCAGCAGAGACAAACCATCAACCTGAAGGAGCAAGAATAGAGATGGGACAAAAAGGAGTAGAATGAAAGAGGAGAGAGCAAGAGAAGGTGAGGAGAGAGAGAGCAAGAGAGAGGAGAGGGAAGATGGATTGGTATGACTCACAGTGGCTGTTCCTTTACCAAACTCGTCCATTAACACAAGAGATTGTGCAGTAGCATTGTGTACTGCTACTGACACCTGTATGACATGACAACAACATAAGTAGGTAATCGAGTAATCATACAAAACCATAAGCTAAAAATTTTGAAATTTTGAGGCATACACAAAGCTTTTTACATAAATTTTAAATGCAGTAAATTACTAATACAGAAAAGAAGAAATTCTACTCACACACTAGCTAAATAGCTATCAGTGAATGAGTGACCTGGTTAAGATCAATGAGGAATGATGACTGAGCCAGAGAGACAGACTCTCGTGTCTGTATACGAGTGAAGATGCCCTCCATTAGACCAATCTTAGCTGCCTCAGCTGGTACAAAGCCACCAATATGAGCCAAATACACAATCAGACCAACCTGAACAACACAATAAAAAGAAGAATAGTGAATGAGTATGTGAGAGAGTTAGTGAATCACAACTGAGCGAAAATGCTAATGCATAGTACGATGCTGCATAGCTTGACTTGTGTACATGTACTACAGTGAAACATCTCTTAGCAGACATCCCTCATTCCTCTATAATGGAAATTTACTGAAGTCTCAATCCCAATTATAACCCACATAAAGTATAAAATACAGAGGATACCCTCTCTATAATGGACAAATAATTTATGTTGATCCTTATAGTGTACGCCTTAGAGAGGTTCCACACTAGTACATGTGTTACGTATTACTTGTTTGAGGTAGACACTCTTGCCACTAGCATTGGGTCCAGTCAGTATCTTCATTCTACCATGATCAAGATCACAACATGTGTCATTAGGTACAAACGGTGTCACACACAGCTCCTGGAGTGGATGTCTGAGATAGGAGGAGGAGGACATTGTGTGCTATGTCCACTCATGGTGGGTGAGTACCTGCCTGCCTTGATGTAGATGACATTATCACTAGTGAGCTCTGGTTTAGTGTAGCTGTGTTCCTTAGCCAACAAGGACAGAGACATTAGACTAGACCAGAGAGAAGAGAACAGGTGGTTAAAAAGCTTAAAATACACATTGGAGGATGCTTGATTAAAGATCTTACAGCATGAAGATGATACTCTAAATGTGTGTACTATACTGCTATTGTATTCTTACCAGTCTAGTTCAGCTACACACTCTACCACAGCTAACAGTAGGTCACTGTGTTCCATCACTACAGCTTGTAGTCTGTGCATGATGGCTGTCTCTTGGTCTGTAGGAGAGAATGAGTGAGCAAGTGAGTGATCGAGTGAGTGAGTGAGTGGGAGGGTGAGCAAGTGAGCGAGTGAGCAAGTGAGTGATTGAGTGAGTGAGTGAGTGAGTGAGTGAGTGAGTGAGTGAGTGAGTGAGTGAGTGAGTGAGTGAGTGAGTGAGTAAGTGATTGATTGATTGATTGATTGAGTGATTGAGTGAGTGAGTGAGTGAGTGAGCGAGCGAGCGAGTGAGCGAGCGAGTGAGCAAGTGAGTGAGCAAGTGAGTAAGTGAGCAAGTGAGTGATTGAGTGAGTGAGTGAGTGGGAGGGTGAGCAAGTGAATGAGTGAGTGAGTGAGTGAGTGAGGGTGTGAGCGATTCATACCGTTAATCTCGCATTGAGTGTCTCCTAGGATATGATCCAGCTCTGTCACAATACAATTAGTAAATGCATGACACACAGTGTCACACTAACCTTTAGTAGCAGTGGTCTTGTAATGTACTGTATTACCAGACAAGAACTGCAAGAACACACATACACTACACTAGAGCTGCTACTGTTCCTCATCATGACACATACACTAGACTAGAGCTGCTACTGTTCCTCATCATGACACATACACTAGACTAGAGCTGCTACTGTTCCTCATTATGACACATACACTAGACTAGAGCTGCTACTGTTCCTCATCATGACACATACACTAGACTAGAGCTGCTACTGTTCCTCATCATGACACATACACTAGACTAGAGCTGCTACTGTTCCTCATCATGACACATACACTAGACTAGAGCTGCTACTGTTCCTCATCATGACACATACACTAGACTAGAGCTGCTACTGTTCCTCATCATGACACATACACTAGACTAGAGCTGCCACTGTTCCTCATCATGACACATACACTAGACTAGAGCTGCTACTGTTCCTCATCATGACACATACACTAGACTAGAGCTGCTACTGTTCCTCATCATGACACATACACTAGACTAGAGCTGCTACTGTTCCTCATCATGACACATACACTAGACTAGAGCTGCCACTGTTCCTCATCATGACACATACACTAGACTAGAGCTGCTACTGTTCCTCATCATGACACATACACTACACTAGAGCTGCCACTGTTCCTCATCATGACACATACACTAGACTAGAGCTGCTACTGTTCCTCGTCATGACACATACACTAGACTAGAGCTGCTACTGTTCCTTACCATAAACTCCATATTAGGCATAGTGAAATCTCCTGTTTGTCTCATAGTATTGAGACAAGTAAATGTCAGCAAATATCCCAACTATAAAGAAAAGAGAGAGTAACAAAAATGAAAACTACATGTATAGGTATAGCCCATGCATGTAGGAAAAATCTTGAGCATGCAGACGCTAGTTCTCATGGGTTAAAACTCAGAACAAGTACTTTTGTCACTAAAGTGGAATCCAGCACTGTGGAAACCTCTCAAATCATCTCAAAACATCTGCTAATGCGGACATTGCATGCGGCCTCAAATAGCACATAACATCCCTGAAATTAGTACACCTCTCTAATCTGGACACTGTTTGTGGATCCCAAGGGTGTTCTATATATAGTACCTGTGGTAGATATATGACATTGCACTCATTAATACTGTCATCAAGATTCTGTAGTTCAGATGAAGCAACTCTCGTCATCAGCTCAGGAAGACCATTGTATGTGTGCTTCTCTGAGAGAAGAGAGAACAAGATACCGTAAAATGATTGAGTAATACCAATGTACTATTGCCTCAAAAATTATGATAATGCAAACTAGAGTGTTCAATGTCTCTGTTCGTAAAGACACTCTTGTAAATATGTACAGTATATAATCACTTACTCTCATCTAGTTCTGGATCCACTCCTGGTTTAACAACAAACCTGTTCTGTAGTGAAGACTCATCGAAATCAATCTACAGTGAGATGAACAAAAACTGAACAAAAACCTAATGTAATTCAAAAAGAAAAGTGTGATTGTGTGAATGTATGCAAGTCCACATGTGGTAAAGTGAGGTCTTACAATCTTACTGAGGAGGCTAGCAATACGATGAAGGTCACCAGTGATAGTAGAGGCGATCTAACAAGAACATTCAGTGTCATTACATATGTAATCATGTGAACATACTCTGTGGAATACAGCAATGGTTTGTGGCAGTTTCTTGCAGATGTCTCCAATGAGAATAGCATTATAGACCGTCTGTGATGAAAAATACACATTAAGCGAGACACCCTGACAATTTAAGCAGACATACAATACAAAGCAGTAACAGTACTATATATTAGTTCAGCAACAGCTAGTCTCTCACCTTGTACAAGCTCTGCCAGTCACTCATTGATGCATGAGATGTGTTCATGCGTGCTAGAATACGCTGCAACACAGAGAAACACACTGAGACTACACACAACAAGTCATCATCACTCATGATACAACTAGTGAAGTACTCAGAATGAGAGTAGTACTCTCTGTTGTACTCTCACAGCTAGTCTACTCACAGGGATATTCTTGACTTGTTTCAAGCAGTCACACAGAGAGGCAGCCATGTCAGAGTGAGCAGGTGAACACAGTAAGGAGACAGCATCCTGACGCTGGGTCAGTACAGCTAGGTCACGTAATGGCCGTGTGAACCACAACCTGAGAACAACAATTACTGTTATCACATCATTACGGAGACACTGGACAAGTGAAAAATTTAAAATTACATTGTACAACACATAGTAGCAGACCTGAGCAGCTTTCTACCAAGAGGAGAGCGAGTGTGATCAGCAATACCTGATAAGCATGTAACATGATAGTCATTACTCACTCGCTCACTCACCGAACATTGATAGTCCCTCCTTGCCACCACTCCTGTTCTTATAAACTGATGGATGATCCTCAGTGTGAAATATTTGCAATGACCTGTGTGAGAAAGAAATAATGTACAGAGTCCAAAATAGATGAGTATATTATCTAGCTTTACCTGAAAGCATTTTCATCCATCATCAGTAACTTGTCCCTACACAACAAAATTACACAGTCAACTACATTTGTTCGTTCGTTCACTCGCTCGCTCGCCTGCCTGTCCTCTCTCCCTCCCTCTCTATCACTTACAAGGTGAATCTCCTCACTGCTAGTACAGGTACTCTCGTACTAACATCCTCCAGTTCCACACCAACTCGTTTCTTCTCAAGATAGCGCAGTAAAGCTCCAAGACTCCTCACCTGACAACAGAGAGAATGTTGATGAGCATCTACTGAGCTACACACCAGACCATGTTGACACTCTCCATTGTAATAACCGAGGACAGTTTAATGATCTTCTCCTCTTCAGTGCATTCAGCTGGTACTCCAGGCAGAGGGAATGATAACACACGACGCCTACACACCTCATACTCTGAGAGAGAGAGAGAGAGAGTGTGTGTGTGTGTGTGTGTGTGTGTGTGTGTGTGTGTGTGTGTGTGTGTGTGTGTGTGAGTGTGTGTGTATGTGCGAGTGAGCGAGTGAGTGAATACTAACAAGCAATACACACACTCACTGAACTCCGTGCTTGGTAGTACCTCAACACCTACACCACCATCATACTGATCACTAGACTCATTATGATGATGCTGGTTTATTTCTTCCTTTATGACAGAAGACTGGGCTGAAGAGAACTGACATCACACATAGCATGCTCACTCACTCACTCACTCACCCACCCATCACTCACTCACTCACTCACTCACTCACTCACTCACTCACTCACCCACTCACTCACTCACCCACCCATTCACTCACTCACCATAAGCTGACAGCATTCTCTTTAGTCCATCTTCTTGTTTTGAGCTGGTTAGTATTATAGTTGGACAAACCTCCATTAGCACTGCCACAAAGAAAAAGTCACAACTAACAGATTCATCCACAGTAATACATGATAACTAGCATCAGGTCAATTTGTGTGAATATATCCATTACCGTGTGGTTGATAATTATTTGGGGGAATTATATCGAGTTATTTTGCAATAAGAGCATGTACAAAATCAAAATCCTGCAAATATACAACCAGACATACAATATACAGAAAGCTGAAAGCTCATATGATAACACTGAGCTAGTCTGAGTGAACCAGAATTAGAGTCAAGGCTAGATTTGTGTAAGAGGCAAAACAAATGTGATGTGCTGGTGCGAGATAGAGGTGGTATCGTATACCTCTCCTCAGTAGCTCATAGTCTGTGGTCTCTGCTGTGTCATGCATGAGGTAGAGATGAGCAGTGTCAGACATATAGTAAACCACGCCTAGTCTCCCACCTGCCCAAACCACACTGAGTACAACCTACCAGCCAGAGAGAAAATAATATACATAAATACGTCACTGCGTCGACATCCCATGCAGGTACCTGTTCCTTCAATCCCTCCTCTTCTTCGTCGCCCCATATACTGACACGCATTGGTATCACGTCCTCAACTGACATACTGTCTACTTTCTCTACATTTTCTTCAGCCAGCAAAAAATCCTCGCTTGGCGTCGCCATAGCTGCTGCAGCTGTGCTGAGCCGAGGGGTCCGACACTGGCCTGGTTCGCGTACGAGATTTCCAAATCCAGTGGATTTCGTTTGGATTTCTGGATTTCATTTGGATTTCAAGATTTCGCTTGGATTTCTAGATTTCGCTTGGATTTCTAGATTTCGCTTGGATTTCTAGATTTCGCTTGGATTTTATTTGGATTTCTGGATTTCACTTGGATTTTATTTGGATTTCTGGATTTCACTTGGATTTTATTTGGATTTCTGGATTTCGCTCTGATTTTTTTGGATTTCTGAATATTTCAGATTGGATTTCTCGCTCATACTGCATCATGACTGACGGTCGCGGTTTGCACTGACAGTCTAGTTACTTTTCAAAACGCAAGTACAGATGTTTTTTTACCCATGGGCGTATGCACTGCTTTTAAAGTTCTATTTTAATATAATTGAAAATTCATGAAGCACCTAAGGTGCAGATGCCTCGGTGGAATGACACTATATCCACAAACACAACGATCCACCATTCCACAAACACAGCAACTGCAGATGCATGTATACAAGATTTCTGTACAGCTACATGTATCACAATGTAGTGCTGCAATCAGAAGCCAATCAGTGCTAACCACAATTCAACTGGGCGTGTCTACAGTGAATTAGCACTAGCACAGCATACCACCACGAGCAAGAATAGCCATAGCTTGCTTACACAATTTCTCTGGACCTGCGCTGCTATCCTGTAGTAAATTCTAACCTATCAGCTTCTAGGCAGTCAACTGTGGACAGCTTTGCCTTTGGAGAAGTCCAGATCGTCAGCAAAGGTAAGAGCAAATAGCGCCATATCATCACGAACCAAGCTTCGAATGATTCCCATGTTCGAAAGCGAGATAATACCGTGTTCTAATTGCATTGCTAGTTTCAGAGCTTAACTTTCAGCTTGCACTACAAAACTGAACCAGCCGTGAGCAATTCACGCGGTAATGACTAATGAGTGATGGATATTATTATAACACACCCAATAAAGTTTTATTACAGTGATAAAAAATTAATTATTAGTCTATTCACGTGATTCATCTCACTGACCACGCCTATCTCAAACGCGGAATTTCTGGATTTTACTTGGATTTCGCTTGGATTTCTGGATTTCGCTTGGATTTCGTTTGGATTTCTGGATTTCACTTGGATTTCTGGATTTTATTTGGATTTCTGGATTTCACTTGGATTTCTGGATTTTATTTGGATTTCTGGATTTCGCTGGATTTCAGATTGGATTTCAAGTAACAGTGTACGAGATTTCGAGAGTGTCGGACCCCTCGTGCTGAGCTGCGCTGCAACACGTGAAGCCACACCCAATAGCGATGACGGGGGAAATTTAAACGAGTCCCATTATGGGAAGACATCCGGTCGGAGTCAAAGGTCGAAATTTAACCCGTTTTGCACGGATTTTAACTTAATCTTTTTTGCTAGAGTAGGTGCTCAACGTTGCCCGAGTTGTTGCCGTTTCTCACTATGCAGACAGCAGCTGGAGTGGTTGTCACCAGTGTGCACAAGCAAGCTGAGTTCATTTGGCTTGGGAGAGGACCTTGGAAGGCGGAAGAACACGAAGAATCAGACTGGTTGTGCTTTGAGTAACTTATAGTACGTATAACTGCATGGACTAGAGACTAGAGTAGCAGTGCCTCAGAATCTGTGTTGGTAAGTAATATAGAATTCTTGGCTGTAATATAATACTGGCATCTAGCTGTAGGATAAGGTGTGGGCTTGATCACTGAATGAGTAACGGCTGCAGTGACTTGTTAAAGAGTGGAATTGACAGTAGCAACTGTATATATACACCACTGAAACATTATTTTGCATACATTGGAAAGCTTGCTCCACCTGCTAATACACGTAGTCGCATTTGAATAATGTAACACTGAAAACTTCCATTCTTGCAATCTTAGCCGCCAGATTGGTACTACTACAATGCACACAAACTGATTATTATAATAGTATTATGATAAACTTCTCATGCAAATTAGATGCAAGCACCTCTGTGAAGAAAGACATCAAGCAAATAATTATTGTATCATCGACAGTGTAATGGAGTGCTGAGTCATATCGTAGCGTGTTAATAGCATGCAGTGAATCTTATTGACCTCTTCAGCTAGTGTGATGTGTTACCAATAATATTACTGAGAATTACAAAGAAATTCTTATACATGCAAGTGATGGAGGTACCAGTGACTCAGTAAATTTCTCAGGTAAGCAAAACCAGAAATTAAGCAACAGAACTGATCAGATGATAATGAGGATGAATGCACATGAATACTAATAGTTGGAGTTATGTACATGAAAGTTTTATATGAAAATACAGTCATACAATTGTTTTTTTTGCTGAGAGAATAGACTGGACTACAAGCACATGGTTAGAGCATCCTCGATGTAAATTAATAGGAATCCTGTGTTCTGGTGGTATCATTCTATGATAGAACAGAGACATGTACATGTGGACTGGTAAATTGCACAAGCACTTACCATCAATGGTAACAGGAATTTCTGTGTGAGAGACTGCGGCACCATTGGACTTGATCCCGGCAATTAAGGATCAATGTTTTAGTGTTCGAACAAATAGCACCATTGGGCTTGATTCTTTTGTTAGTCAGTCAGTTGGTTGGGAGGGAGAGAGAGATATTGGTTAGTTAGTTTATTGTTACTACAGGGCAGGAAAAGTCACTAACCAGCATAATTATTGTGTACCCAACTCACTCAAACAGCACACCTCTTCACCATAAAGTACTGCTAGTATACATGTATTGACATAACTACACAAGTACCTTGTGGTAAAGACTTGCACAGATTGGATGAAGGCCGCTCTTATTGACCCCTCATACAATAGTACATGTACATGAATGACACCGCACTGAGCGGCTGGTAGTCTGTTTCTACATTATAGACATCAAGGTATGGTACGGTATTTAAGCTCACTAGACTCCAGGCTCATACTGACACTGCTGGAGAACCCACCATTCTCACTGGATATCACAGTATGTTGCTACTGTCAATTCCACTCTTTAACAAGTCACTGCAGCCGTTACTCATTCAGTGATCAAGCCCACACCTTATCCTACAGCTGGATGCCAGTATTATATTACAGCCAAGAATTCTATATTACTTACCAACACAGATTCTGAGGCACTGCTACTCTAGTCTCTAGTCCATGCAGTTATACGTACTATAAGTTACTCAAAGCACAACCAGTCTGATTCTTCGTGTTCTTCCGCCTTCCAAGGTCCTCTCCCAAGCCAAATGAACTCAGCTTGCTTGTGCACACTGGTGACAACCACTCCAGCTGCTGTCTGCATAGTGAGAAACGGCAACAACTCGGGCAACGTTGAGCACCTACTCTAGCAAAAAAGATTAAGTTAAAATCCGTGCAAAACGGGTTAAATTTCGACCTTTGACTCCGACCGGATGTCTTCCCATAATGGGACTCATTTAAACTTTTCGGAACAGAAAGCGCAGCATTCTAATCTAATCTAGCTATAGGGCTGTTCAGCATGACTGCGCTAAGAAAAACCACGTCAATTATGCTATTCATCATAATGCTCGTGATGATGGTGACCAGTTCTTTAGGACAAGATTGTACTCTTCAGTGATGATCACTGCAAGATCGCAGTAATACCTAACACTGACCTACCAACTCAAGGTTAAACATGTTTGTCGTATAAATAATTTATTAATTATTAGTTAGTCTTCATTATTAGGAGTGAGATTTTATTTTCAAGAGGCCTCGATACCAGAGTACTTGATGCTGCGTGCTAGTCAAATAGAAGCAGGAAGCTTTAATCCAAGCATGAGTAGTCCTATTGTTATTATTTTATCTTCTCTACCATTATCTTCTCTACCAGAGAAGGCATCAACATTATCTCCACAACAGACAACACAGTAAGAGAATTTATCATTTGAGTTCTGTTTGTGTTGCAGTACATCCAGTGATGAATTCAAGTCAAGATGACAGATTGTGCAGCTTATGGCACTCACACACTGCCAGCACAGTCCAGTGCTGTTGCTGATGATGAATACGAACAAGTCATTACAATGTGATACTGACTGAATTGTTAAAATAACCACATGCATGTTCATGCAGAGAAAATAAATTAAACATTATTAGTATAGGTTGTTTATTATTCATCATGTTTTATTTAATACCTATACTTTTCATAAGAAACTATCACAATGTGGTTTGTCATTAAGAGAACTCAGATCGATCACTTACAACAGCCAGTGCAGAGATCAAGTGAATTGTTGAGCAGCTAAACTTATGCAAAGTGCAAATTTTGCAGGAACAAATCATGCAATAATTATGATTAAGCATTCACAGATTTACTTTAGCAAGGCAATGATCAACTTATAGATAATAATTCATTGCAGAATGATAAACAGTGTGATTTAAAATAGTAGGCTAAAGGTTATGGTTAATTTAAGATGTCTCTCCTTTCAGCACTTTAAATCCTGATATTGACTTTTTGCAAGCATGAGTCGTCATGCCGTCTCTGCTGCTGTTATCATGCTGCTGTCATGTGGGAGCGCTGGGTCTGCAGCGCCGGCCCGGCCAGAGTGGCTGCGATCCATCTCTTCCAAGCAGCCTTATAATAGGTGCAGATAAAACAGGTGTTATCCCGAATGTGCGAGCCAGTAGTGGTCTTCTCTTTAACTCCATAGAGTGTGATGCGAATTTAAAATGTTTCAGTTTTGAGATCACAAGTTGGTGGTCGATTTTTCTCACCTTGGACACTCTTCAGTGCGACCCAGATACAGCAGCATAGTCAGATTAACAGTGCAAACAATGATGATATGGGTAGCAACATTGGAGATCTATTCTACAGGAAATAAAATAACGAGCAGTATGAAATTATTAGCCCCGCCCATCGTATCCTGCAGGCTCCTGCATGAATCCCACTATGCACCGCGAAGCCGGGGGGCGTGTCCCGTTTTCACGCCATCAAAGTTCAACATACAACTAAACCCTAAACCCTAAAAACCTTCTCCTAACTGCGCAAAGTCGGGAGGGTCGTCCTAACCCGGGCCTTCGGCCCTTGGTAAGCCTAAGGATCGTCGGGAGGGTCGTCCTAACCCGGGCCTTCGGCCCTTGGTAAACCTAAGGATCGTCGGGAGGGTCGTCCTAAACCGGGCCTTCGGCCCTTAGTAAGCCTAAGGATCGTCGGGAGAGTCGTCCTAAACAGGCCTCACTAAGGATACAGCTAAAAACTTAAGTTTTATTGAAAAAAAAAACAAAAAAAAACATGCATTTAGCGGGAATCGAACCCTAACCGATTGCATCACAAGCCATCATTCTAAACCACTGAGCCACCGAAACCAACTGACCGTTTAGTGCTACAAACAAGGCTTTATAGTGATTCTGTACGCGCGTGTACACGTAGGGTTAAATATTATTGACACGCCCCCGGGCTTCGCGGTGCATAGTGGGATTCCTCCTGAATAGGGTCTACGCGTACGTGTGTCAGCAATCATGGCGATCGGTAGCCATCAGCTCGTTGTACTCAACTACCGCCTGCTACCAGAACCATCTTCTCTCGCGAGTGAGGCGCCAGAATTTACCAGACGAAGCTGTGAGCTAAACCAGACCTTCGTGTCGATCATTCAACGCGTTTATCATCTACTTGAGTCACAAACACGGCATGGACTGAACGAGGCGATGCGTTACTTTCTGATTCATCTCAGTGCTCGACTACATCCACTCAGCTCTGTCGCTTATGACTGTCTCAAAGCACTCGTTGCTTGCCAGCAGTCGCCATCAGAGTGCGTCAGCTTCCTCGCTACTCATCTCTCGTGGTACAACTTTGAATTACTCGAGTCCCTAGTTGGTGTGTTGCTAAGAGGAGACGTGAAGGCCTCGTACCAACTGGTAGCGTACCGGGAACGCATGAGGGAGCTAGGGATGACTCCACTGGGTGATATAGCCAGCTGTGAAGTGGTGTTTGGGCTCAGGGATTATCCAGGTACCTGCTGTATGTCTGTCTGGCTAGACCACACCCACAATACCTATTACCTCCATGATGTACACCATGTGAAGAAGACACTGTGTACTGCTCTGGGTAGGAGCCACTGGCCTCTCTACCTAACCACTATTGAACACAGGGATCACTGCACCGTGCTGTCCTTCCTGGTTCTTGAGCTGATCTTTGATGAGTTGTTTCCACTGCAAGAAACTACCCTCCACATCCTCAGGACAGCTGGGATAGTGCGAGTGGAGTGCAGAGAATATGAATGGGAGCTGGACCATAAAGAAAAGGTGTCCATGCTTGTCCATCGTGCTGTACGTACATGTATCATGTTTTGTTTGCAGGGTGAAGTGAAGATTGAAGGACATCATTACGAATCTTCTCAAGAAAAATGTATTCAATCAGGTATGGTATAATCCGTATTTACATTGTTATGGACTTACAGTGTAACCTCGATTATCCAGACAGTTTTGGTCACTGAAAATTTCTGAGTGTGGCCGGATAAGCGAAAGTCTGGATAACGAAAATTAAATGGCGGCCGTTCGCAAGCATCCAAACGATGGCAATATAGGCGTAGATCATTAAGATTGCGCTATCTTGTGTGTGCAAACATTTTTTCCTACTGTGGGAAAGTGAAATAAATCAGACAGCTTGGCTACAGAACTGTAGACAACAACAGCAACACCTGTAGACAACAATGAGCAAACAGCAAAGTGGTCGTTAATTGTATTCATAACTGGTAGAGCTGCACTTTATAATTATATTCATTGAATTTTGTACATACCAAATATCCTTTTATCTGGGAACGGGCTTCTCCAGCTAATCTGAATAATCGAGGGTTCGGATAATGAGGTCCGGATAATCGAGGTTGCACTGTATTACATTGTGTAATTCATACTGCAAACTGCATGGCTGTTTGATCGTTATAAAATAACCTTTTTGTTCATGCACAGGTGTTGATGATCCTATGTGGTTTGAGAACAATTCCACTCCTCTCCATACTGCTTGCTGGTACGGGCTTACAGTTGAGGTGGAATGGCTGCTAAAGGCAGTGGGTTATAAGGTCCTTAAGAGAGGGCTCCATGGCTGGTCTCCTCTACATGCGGCAGCTTATGGTGGTCACTTTCATGTAGTATCTCTTTTGTTGGCTGAGGGAGCCTCACCAGCAACACTGGATGATGACAATGTTACACCACTTCATGTAGCTTGTTTTAAGGGACACAAAAAGATTTTAGCCTTTCTCATCAAAGAGAAGCTAGTCAGTCCTCACATTAGTGATGCTTTCGATGGCACATTGGCCCATTATGCAGCAAAAGGTGGTCAGCTTGAGGCAATCAAATTTCTAGTAAACGAGTGTGGTTGCTCCCTTATGGTAGAAAATGCTGATGGTGCAAATCCCTTTCTGTCAGCTTGCCTGCAGCCAGACGTGTCTGTATTGAAGTACATTCTAGAAACATCTCAGTGCAGCCCTCTTAGCATAGACAAAGATAACCAAAACGCACTCCATTACGCAGCTGCCAGCAATAATCCTGCTGTATTTCACTTTCTTGAGCAAGTCATGGGAAAAGGTTTCAAAGTGTTAGCCGTTGATGACAGCAGATTTACTCCTTGTCACATTGCATCCTTTTGTAGCTCATTCATTATGGTACGTAAATTAGCTGAACATTTGAAAGAGTCAATGCTTACAACAAGTCTAAATCATTTGACTCCAATCTTGGCGGCTACTCACAGTGCTCAGCACTTTGGTTCGTCTTTCGAGATGAGGTGTGTATGTGCACGGATGTGTTCTCGTAATGTTATTCGGGGCAATGCTTTCTTTCGTCTATGTACATGGAATCCTAAGGTGGTGGAACAACAAATGAAAACAGCTACTTTTCTTTTGGAATACTTTATAGGTAAATATGACTTGCAGGCCACCAATATAGTAGGTATGAACATATTGCACTATGCATGTGAATCAGGTAACATGCAGCTGGCTCTAGAGCTTATAAACAAGTATGGTATTGATCCACACTTACTGACTCATGATAACAGATCAGTGATGAGCTTTGCTTCTCGTAGTGGTTGTGTACCATTATTACAATACTTTAAAAAGCACCACCATCTTAAGATGACTGAGGTTGATGTACAAGGTCACACATTGTTGCACCAAGCTTGCCATGGTGGGTCACTATCTACTGTCCAGTATCTTATTGAAAAAGAGAAACTCTCTTTCCTACAGAGAGATGTCGATGATCTTTCACCATTCGTACATGCTTGTCGATATGGCCACCTTCCTGTTGTACAATATTTTATGGAAGAGCAACATGTTGACCTAAGAAAAGTTGGCACTCAAGTTGTTTTTCATGCAGCATGTGATAACGGTTCTATAGATTTATTAGAGTATTTGATAGAAAAAGGTCTCTCTGATCTCAGCTACACAACCCGAAATGGGTATACTTGCCTCCATTATGCTTGTTTTGCTGGTAGCTTGCCCCTGGTCAAGTCACTCATTAGGCATCATCATCTCGACAAGAATGCTACAACTGGTGATGGCTTCACACCTCTTCATGCTGCTAGTCATGATGGCCACAAGGCAGTAGTCCGATATCTTATCGAAGAATGCAGTGTTGACCCAAAATCAATATCAATAACAGGGCTCACTGCTCTCCATCTTGCCTGTCGTAATGGTCATAAGCATGTGGCTGAGTTCCTGGTGAGCAAGTATGGCTGCAATGTCAATATCTCTACATTTGAAGGCACAACAGCACTTCATGAGGCTTGTCTCAATGGTAACACAGCTGTAGCACGTTACGTGTCTAATCTAACTCAATGTGAGTCTCCATCTCTCTGTAATGATAACACATTGCTTCACCTGGCGTGTCGTGCTGAAGGAAAGCTTTCTCTAGTCAAGTTCTTAATAGAGGAATGTCGATTCCCTGTTCAAGTAGACACTCCTGCGGGAAATGGTTTAACAGCACTTCATCTTGCATGCGAGAAGGGATTTCTGGATATTGTGTGTTACCTGATCGAATCCAATGTGGCTCATTGTGACCCATCATCTAGAACAGCTAGTGGCCTCACTCCTCTTCACTGTGCTGCCAGGGGAGGCAGAATGGATATTGTTCGCTACCTGGTTACAGTTCATCACTGCAACCCAAGGGCCCGCACTAGAAGAAATCAAACTCCAATAGACTCTGCTATAGAAGGAGAGCATTGGGACGTCATGGAGTATCTTTCAAACATTGCAAACTGAATTCACACTTATGAAAATAATAAATGTTTATTGTCTTTTAACCATATAAAAATCTGTCCACAACTTTATTATTGCTGTGTTAGAAGGAAGGATTCTATGACCTCAAGGCAACGGTCAGTAGTCCTAGTCAGACATAATAATTATTAGCAAAGTTTAAATCTGCTTAAGTACATTTGGCAAAGGAGTTTGTCATGCACGTCATGTTTCACTAAATTTACCAATTTTCTTAGCCAGTTATACCCATGACAAGATCCAAAATTTTGTTAAGTTTAAGGAGAGACACTATTTGAGACAAATTTTAGGATCACACACTCACAGAATAATTATAATAATTATGTTACAAAAATCAATTTGTGTATTGTAGCACAGTATGCAAAATAAATATTATGCACGTTAGTTAAAGAAGTTTTCTCTGAAGTATTGTTGCTCTCTCATGTATGTTTCTCTTCCTGGTCCATGTACCTATCATAGTGTTCCTCCACTATGGCCTGAATGTTGATTTCTCTGTTCCTCTCATGTAGAGTGTAGCACTTTGAAAGGATCAAAAGGACCATGAACACTGCTACTAAAAAAATAGTTAGAACAAAGTGTCTGGCCCAATAATTCATTTGTAATAATTATACTTATACCATTACTAGCTATCATTATTCCAAGAACAAGTCCTTTCATCTTGTCTGGTGACTGGGCAATGATGAGCTCATACATTAGCACTGCATGAAATAATTGTATATTCAACTCAGGCGATTCAACACCATAAAGAAGATAAGGACCCAGTTTCCAGTACCACTCCACATAATAGTCTAATGGGTGAGTTAGTGAAGTATTTGTTGTACAAGATAAGTAGCTTTGCACATCATCAGATTCTTTTATTAACAATATGCAATGTAGCCCAACAGATACAATGCTATGCCTACTATTGCTAAGCTGTTCAACATACTGAGAGTGTAGCGGTGAATAAATCGATGCAGTACGAATCGATATACTGGAATCAGTAGCGCAGGAAACAACCAAGTGTTAATTAAGCTAATTTTAAGTGATGAACTTGTTTCCAGTCAAATTTTGCAGTAAGTCTACAAATATCTCTGGCATACTGTATGTATGCAAAAAATTACAAAAAGATTTTTAAGAAATCAAAAGGATGCAGGATGAGAGTAGTAATTAAGAAGTCCTCCACTGGCCCACAACAAGGCGGTAACAAAGGATGGTAACTTGATTTACTGGGTAATAGACCAAGCACCCCTATATCAATACTATGTTATTCGGGGCAATGCACCCAGTGGCGTAGGCAGGGGGGAGCCAGGGGGCCAATTGCCCCCCTTTTTTGCTGACTTGGTAGATTAATTTAGTTATTATTCATGCAGGGTTATTATCCAGTCTGGGACCCCCACCAGCAAGGTCTAATTTCAATCCTAGGATCCAAAAACATAATGAAAAAATAAAGAAAATAAGATAAAGTTAGAAAGGGATCTTTCTTATTTTGAATGTGCCTATATTCGCTTCACCTGTATGGATCTAGTACTTAGAAATTTTAACCCTTTTCATCTCTTGGGACCAACACCTCGTACTCTTCCTTAATTCTTCCTTAAAAGACATTCAAAATTTCCATGTGCAAAACATATACTTGTCTATTCTACTGGTTGGTACCCTTACAGCCATAGATTTCTTGGAAAATGTACTTGTTCAAGTCTATATACAGATGCACGCAAAGGTCACTGATCATAATTTTCAGTGCTGATTTCCATCAGTAGGTGGTATTACTTCACAGCAGTTGTGACTGAGGGTAATTTTCAAAACTGTCTCGGGGTAGCAGTTGACAAGAGTGGTAGAAGCTCCTGCTGAAAGCAAGAGTTCTGCAACTGTGAGATGAGTAGACTGAACTGCATAGTGAAGAGCAGTATTTCCCTTCATATCTTGTTCATTGAGATCAACCTTAAGAGTCTAGTAAAATCTTGACAGCCACAGTGTAGCCATTGCAAGCAGCAATCATCAATGTTGTGCAAGTGAACTGTAAATGCTCAGGCAGTTTGGATCAACACCAGCTGAAAGAATTAAGAGAATAGAGTGATCAGGATGTACAGATTTGACTGCACAAGCACACATCAGAGCAGTCCAACCAAAATCATTGCTGAGCTCAGGGTCAGCACCAAAATTTAGAAGATTACTATTTAAACCGGTAAAATTGGGATTAGCTCGTGACTCAAAAGCATCGTCATTGTTTTTCTTGGCACAGACAATCATTGTCGTCTAGCTCATTGGTATCACTACCATCATCAGCAAGCAGAGATTCTAATATTTCTGAGTGACAAAAATTATGCTTTGCACAAATTTGTAGAGTCAATCATTGGGCTGACATTTAGAATGGATGGACTTGAGAAGTAGCTTGACAATAGCCTCGTGACCTAGCTGTCAAAGAAGCCCACATCATATCTATAGTTATCTGAAATGATGGGATTTGCACCAGCCTCGAACAAAAAATAGCCATTATCAGAGATCCGTAAATGCAAGCAGAGGCAAGCAGTGAACAGTCACCCTCTGCTATGTAATCAGGATCAATGCCAGCAAGGAATTTACCTGGTTCAATAGACTCTATAGATGCTGCTCTCAACATAGTCTCAACCAACTCACTTTCTGTTCCTCAAAAATAATTGTATCTCCTATACTCAAGCCAAGTACATCGATTTGTCTCTTAAATTCAGTTGTATGCTGAGCATTGGCAACTAAAATGAGACAGCAGACTTAAGTACACACTATGTAATGCAAACACAGTCATCTTTGACTTTGATGTGAGTCAAAGCACTTGCAAAACTAGTTTCTCAAAATGTAATGGCTAGACAAAATTCAGGTAGCTTAAGAACAACTTTAGGCATACTTTCTCTGATCGAACGAAATTTTTTGAAGAACTGGGCACTCTAGTTTAGTTCTTGCAGAAAAATCTTGAAGACATTTCCTATACTCAGCTAAATGCAACAATAGAGGCTCTCCTATACATCTACTGACTATGTTTTTAAGAAGACAATATTCAAAATACTCGACATGGATGAAAAGAGCAGGAATTCAAGGGCGAGCTGACCACACAAACCCAACGGACGTTATCTGTCCAATGGTTTTTGTATGACTTTAAATGTCACAAACTTCAGCAGTGAATATAAACCTAGATGCCTGGGGCCCAGTGAGCTGCAGTGTTATGTGTTATGTCCGCAGTCAACGAAGAAGAATACTATTCAGTAAAAAATTATACATATCAATGAAATGACTACTGTATTATTAGCTAAAGTTTGTGTAAACATAGAACATGTAAAAATAATTACAAAATATAATATAGTGGTGAGGTTTGGTTATAATATAAAAGAAAAAATAATGCTACATTGTAATATCCCAGACCATTACATAGTTCTTTTCGCTGATAATTGAGGCAGTCGGCGGAAGAGCTGAACCTGTTTGACCGGTTTCTCGAGCGTGTATCGTCTGCATGACCTTATCGGCTGTACGCAGATCGAGGTGACCCTCTCCACAGCTCATCACAAAGAGAGCAGGTCGCTGCTTAGCAGACTCCCCAGGACCAATAATAACACCACCCAGTGGTTCATAGACATCTGAGGAAAGGTAGTGCTTAGTCACAAGCAGTCAAAAATTGCTGTCAATGCACATACAGTGGAATCCCTCTTAGAGGACACCCCTCATCCCTCTATCTCTATAATGAACATTTACTGAATCCCAAATGTGATGTATAATAAACAAAGGACACCCTCTCTACAATGGACAATTTTTTGGGGGGTGCCCGCCTTAAAGAGGTTCCACTGTACTCACTAAGGTCACCATTACATAATAAATCCGACATGCACCCACTCAGTAGGTCGCCATCACATGGTACACATTCACATAGTATACTCATTCACACACTCACTAAGACCACCATCACGTAGCACACACATGCATCACACGCTCCTAAATGGAACTCACTAAGGTCACTAGTCACTAGTCCAGGAGCACACACTAGAGAGCTGACTTCATTCACGTGACAATGTATAGACACCTGGACCTGGTCTACATTACAGAATGGGTTGAAAGGTTGCTGTAATCTAGGCTTCTTCTTCATCAAGTTCTCTTGGCGTCGTCCTGACAGCATGCTCTCTTCATCCTCCTCATCATCATCGTCATCTTCTCTGTCAGGAGACAAGCTGCGTCGAGGAATGGCTGGTCTAGGTAAGTCACCAGCCTCTATCACAGAGGCATCAAGAGCTTCCTCTGTCCTCACATCAAATGGTTCAGGTACTCCCTTACCCTCCACCTCAGCTTCCTGTGAGCAATGAGGTGAGAAAGTAAAACATCAGGTTTTATAAACAACAGTAAAATCGAATCTCAGAAATTATTTGAAGTTAAAGCAAGCTTCCAATAGTACAATGATATGCTGCTCACTGCATTGCCCAAATAAAAATTTCATGAACCAGAAAGTCTGACGCTGATGCATAATTATTATTTGTATCATAGAAATTAAAGGGATGACCCATGGTTTGTATACTACATGCGTTCCGGTAAAAATGATTGGTGACTGTGCATTTGATAGCTCACCTTGATGACCTCCCAGCCAGTTTCCTCCCCTACCACTGAGGGCTTGTTGAAGGGGAAGCAGACAATGACTCCATTCTCTGTTCCAACCCACAATGAAGTGTGAGCAGCTGCTAGTGTTGATACGAACACAGGCATCCGACTGGAGCTCTTCTCAGAACCAAACACTGCAACACAGAGACAGAATAGATGTTAAAATTCAGTGCAGATAACGTGAGAGGGAGAGGGGAGGGAGGGAGAGGAGATATTCAAAAGTGCATGTTTTGTTCCAAATTTGAAAGATGTTGAACACAAATCAATATTGAGTGTGCGTACGTTGTGTCAGTGTGTAGCCTGTCCTTACCTAGTACTTTGTGTACTACTGGTCCCACATCAATGTCCTGCATGTGAGTGAATGATGTGGCGTGGAACAGACGAAGTATGGACTCGTTTTTGAAGGACACCCACACACCATCACCAACCGTCAGCATCTGATTCACCTCTACATTGCGCCGTGGATGAACCACAAACGTTGCCTGTGAACAAGAGAAATGATAAGAACAATAAAATTAGGTTTGAAAAACTTTTGGATAGCACTTTTGCTGTAGAAATGTTGTGTAGGGTCAATGAAGCCAATTACAATGGGTTGATGCTTGTAACTACGGTGTACAGTGGTTTCACTACTTCTTTCAATCTAAAAGCGTCAACCGTAAACCGTGTTCAAGCGGAATCATGCAATGTAATAAACCTTCCAAATAAGGCACGGATCACACTTTACGGTTTTGTGGCTGTTGCAAGGAGTAATAAAACTGCTGTACATGTGCGATACTGCCGCTGTGGAGATATACATGTACTATCGTTAGATGTACCTCACTCTTGAGATGATGTGTGTGTAGGACATGTATAGAGTTGCCCATAGCACACCACACTGTGTACTTGACAGACGCCATCGTAGAGACTGGCAGGTTTTTTTTCTGTGGCAGCAATACCATATCGAAATTGTCCCAGTCCCATTCACCATCTAAAGTGACACAAGCATATCATACATATCATAGCATATCATACAGCAGTACTGGAACCGTAACAGTAACAGCAGTATCGTAACAGCAGCAGTATCAACAGTATCATAGCATATCAGTAACAGCAGTATCATCAGCAGTATCAGTAATCAGTAACAGCAGTATCATAGCATATCATACAGCAGTACCTGGGAACCTCTTGAACACAGCCACATTAGCATTCTCTAGTAACAACAATACCTTCCCTTTAGAGTGCCTACAGTGAATGGACAGTACATGTGTTTATGCAGTATGCACAGGAATACAATGTGTATTATTGTATGTACACAATAAAACTAGTACTCAGAGACAGTGTAACAAGTAATAATTATTACAGTTATGACATATTTTCTATATAGCAACTGTTGGGTATAATGTCCTTTTTATCACTATAATAGTTATGCGTCTTACGTAATAGCTTGTATACTAGCTGGCAGCTTGGCTGCATGGATACACTTCTTCCATTGAGACACAGCAGAGTGAACATATAGACTATAAGAGAGCGAGAGAGAGAGAGAGAGAGAGAGAGAGAGAGAAAGAGAGAAAGAGAGAGAGAGAAAGAGAGAAAGAGAGAGAGAGAGAGAGAGAGAGAGAGGGAGAGAGAGAAAGAGAGAAAGAGAGAGAGAAGAGGTTACTCAGCACTTGTAGACACGTTGTCTACTTACACTCCAGAATCTCCGCCCAACCAGACGGTGGCTAATTTTGAAGAGGGACGATCACTAAGAGCACTCTGGACTGCTTTAGTAGCTGGCTTCCTACTACCAGTGGACAGACCTAGACACAAGATGAGGAATTGGTTAGAGTGGGTGGGAGTGAGTGAGTGTAGTGAAGTTACTCACTGGACAGTACATCAGGGTCATATCCATCAAATGGTGGTACTGATGATATGCAGCTGATAGCAGTACTGGACACGACAAACGTCTCCAGCACTTCACCCATACCAGCAGCATCAAGAACACTGATCTGATAGTGAGGATAGAATATATTTCTTCATTGTCACACAGTATAATTATCATAGAACAGGTATCTTTCGCATGTATTAGTAAAATTCATTACCAGCATGATTCGTGAAAACAAAATTGAGATACAATTTTGTGCTACTCTCATTCAAATCATGACAATTACGTGCTAAAATTTCTAAGTGCCCAGCAAAAATACCAGCCCTACTGTGACATTTGCAGCCAAACAGCCTGACACATGACATGTGACTGATGTACAACTAACAAGAGATTGTGCTATGACAATGAGGGTCATGAGACTAGTCACTATTTGAACATGTTGTCTGTGCTGAGTTGGTGTTCTGTATTTGCTATGTTGCTGCTAGCTCTTGATTGAGTTGTCATTGCTATTGCTGATTCCAATAAAGTCTTTGACAATATCACACCTATGGTGACAGAGTGCGGACTGGACGTGCCTAATAAAGAGTGCTGTTTTCAATGCAAGCATATTGAGAGCTGTAGCAAAACATGTGTTTAACAGACGATGTGCACCTAAAGCCTGCGCCAGTACGGTATAGTAGAACAACAATGAAACCAACTTTTCATATTAATTTTTGTAGCTGATAAAAGTAGATCGAGTGTCATATTGAATGCTGTCTGTACCTTGGTGAGTTGTTCAGTGCCGGTACATATCCAGACTAAACTCATACTGGTCTCATCATTGCCAGACACTGGAGAATCCTCCTTGTTGACCATGACAGCTGAGGCACAGTCACCCAGGAACATGGCTTCATTGACAGCTGTAGCACACAAGATCTAGAGAGAGAGAGAAAACAACCAGTTTGTATGAGAAAATGAAGTACATTCGTATATAATAAATTTTTAATAAGTACAATATATTCTATCCTATGCAGTACAATTAATATGAGACTACAGTGAAACACCTCAAATAAGGACACCCACTGAAATGCAGACAAACACTTTGTACTATAACAACCCCTGAAATCAGGACACCATCCTAAATCATGACACTATTTGTGAGTCTCAATGGTGTCCGGATTAGAGGTGTTTCATTGTACTTCAAAAATTGAGAAAAACCACTTTATATAAAGTAATAAAATCAAGTAACATTTCATAAATTTTCCACCAAAACGTACAAATACATGTATAATTTTCATGCTACTGTAAAACATACCTTAGCTCCTTCTTCTTGGAAGCTCATGGGTCTACAGGTATTGATGTTAGGATAAATAGGAGGAGGACCACTGGTAGGAGAGAGAGGCGCCTCATCGTGTAGTGGAGAGTCAGCACGAGACTCACCGGGCACCACCCAACTAACAGACGTCATGAATACCTCATCTGAGAGAATATTCCACAAGTAATGTGAAGGGTTTGTACAGTGGTTGAGTGAGTGAGTGAGTGAATGAATGAATGAGTGCGTGAATGAGTGAGTGAATGAGTGAGTGAGTGAGTGAGTGAGTGATGAGTGAGTGAGTGAGTGAATGAATGAGTGCGTGAGTGAGTGAGTGAGCAAGTGATTGAATTACTGGGTGGTTAAATCATGTGTATTCATTTGTGCACTCACCCTCTCTTCTTCCTACTTTTCTGAGTGTGGGTACAATCCTTGTTTTTGCGTAACCAGCTCCATTAAAAATTGCAACTCTGCATGCACAAATTACAATGTCAAAAATGTACAATACAAACCGATATGCAACTTTCCCGCTCATACACATGCACACTCGTTTCACCCTCCCACTGTCACATCTCCCTATCACACCCTCCCTCTCTCACGTCGTATCGGTCTCCTCATCCTCTTTGTTCAGTGTGGGAGCTCCAGCTGCTAGTATCGGTCGATGAGATGAGCTATCAGCCAAGGTACGCTCTAACTCTCTTCGCTTGGATGTACTGAACATTGCCTGGAAACTGAATAATAAACAAGTAAAATTATAATCATAGTGCATTTTTAGTAAAGCCGAGTTAACAACGCTTAGCGACGTGTTACATACATGTAACGCGAAGCAGAAAATCATTCACAACAATTATGTCGAGACGCGTACGCGGTACGGTGCAACGCATGTATTTTTGACCGCTGTGTGACGCGCCGCAAGGATAGAAACAAGTTCTATTTTTGCGACACAACGTGGCACTATCACTACAAACCATTAAATCATGCAAAAACAAAATCAGTATTGGAATATTAAAAATAAATATAAGTGCATTGCACACGACTACAAGCAAAACTCAAATCTTGTGTGTGCTACACTCACTAGTCAACCCATCTTGATTTCCTATTGTCCTTCTTCTTGAACATGTACAGCTCATCATTCATCCTAGATAATATCAAATCTTAAAACTGACACAAGAACAGCAGCACCAGAATTACTGCACATAGCATGTCACTAAACGTAACACATCATGATTTAGAATCCAAGGAAGAATTAAGGGGCGGGGCATTCTAACATGTTAAATAGCTATTAAAAGCTCACACCACTTTAATAGGCCTTGGAAACTAACATTTAAAACAGTTCTCAAAGGATAAAACTTCTATCATTTTAACAGGGATATATAATCCCCAAAGGACAGAACCCTCTCAAAAGGCTCTTGTACGTAACAGAGCTGATATCACTCAGACTACATGTACATGTACCTTCATACCTGACTTGTTCCATCAGTGAAAAATATTTCTCCTTCCACTCATTTCTCTCACGGAGCACCTTAGCGATCTCCAGTCGACTGATCCTAAGACCGTCCCCACCTGCCTTCTCAGTTGCCTGTAGTAACCGCACCCACATCACATGACTTACACTTCCTGTCACATGACAACTCACCTCCTTTGACTTCAGCCTCTCATCGTGAAGGTCTTTCTTCATTCTCTTCAACTCGGCCTCCATTTCAGCTAATCTCTTCTCTACACTTTCCTTTTCACCAGCCACCTTGGTCTTGTCACTAAAAAGAAATGAGAGTGTAATTAGTGACAACTTATTAGAGTCAGAGTCAAATTTAACTGAATCAATATCAAATTATAAATGAATTAGCATCAAATTTTTTAAAAAGTTAAAAATTGCACACAACCCCGCACACAACTTACTTTTCTAGCTCCATCACATTTCTAGTGAGTGTTTCCACTTTTCTGCGCAGTTCATCTCTGCAATAATCGAATATTAATGACAACCAGCCAAGCCCACAACTTGTCTCTAACTCACCGTTCAACATTCAGCTGTTGGTTGTCCGTCAGAATGTCCTCAACACCTGCAGTGAATAATAGCACATTTTTTATTGCAAAATTCTCAACAAATTTGAACTATTGTTGTGCTTGGGGTACTATAGAATGTATTTCAAGCTTCCTACACTCACCAGGGAAGTTGCTGTTCATTTCAGCAAACAAGCTCTGTTCGTTGGCTTGAAAACTCTCCTCTAGGAAAGATGGTTCTTCCATTCTGTGGAGAATTGCAAAAAAAACTCATGCACAATGATGAATAAAGAAGGGAGAGAAAAGGAGAGATAGAAAGGGAAGAGGAGAGAGTGTGAGTGAGTGAGTGAGTGAGTGAGTGAGTGAAATAAGGTGAGAGAACAGAAGTATGCTTATTACTATCTCACCCTTCTTCTTCCAAATATTCTTCAGGTGCCTCCTAATGTGAAAAAATAAGTTTAGTATAGTTTGTGATTGCACAAGCTAACAATCAAACAGTATTTTTATCACTCACTGTTTCTTGGCACTCGTCTGCTAAGCTCGATAAATTAGCTGAGTATTCATTGTCATCTTGTCGACGAGAGAACTCAGGAGAGTCCATTCTCTGCACAGCAGGAGTGGTGGCTAACAACATGTGCTCTGATAGAGAGAGAGAGAGAGAGGTGGGGGGGGAGAGGGAGGGAGAGAGGGAGAGAGAGAGATGGAGGGAGACAGACAGACAGAAAGAGAGAGAGAGAGAGTTACAGAGAAAGAAAGAGTGAGGGAGGGAGAGATAACAGAATATCAAACAGTAATCCACTTCTATTGTAACTGCTACTGTACCCAAGCTGTAACTTCTGTATAATTCTTTCACTTCTCACCATCATCTCCTGAGAAACCTCGTGATCTTGCTCTCCCTCGTGCCAGTACTGGTTGTAGCCTCTTCTTCCTGCTCGCATTCTCCTTGCCTCCCTGGGGTGAGGTGAAGTCTTGAAAACCAGGGACACGTCGTGTCGGAGACTCAGCCATATCATCATGACCACTAAGAAAAAATTAAATACAAAAGTACAGTAAACGTATAACAGTGTAAAAATCTTTGTAAACAAGACAAAGTGTAAAAGAAATATTTAGGATACAAGCTAGTCAGTCATACCCTCTAGTGTCAGTGTGTTTGGCTCCATCTTGTACAGCTGCTAGTTTCCTGATCAACTGTGGAGCAGGAGAAAGAAAAATCACGTATGTAATCTCAAGTATAGAGGCTATTACACCACAGAGTATTGCCTATAGTTTATTCACATAATGGAGAGATCCAATTCTATTATGGCAGCAGATTTTAGCTGCCCACAAGGACATGGTATAAATGTTTTGAATCAACTAAGCAGGCACCATCAGTATCATGAGTGAGTGATCTTTACCGTTCTGTTTCGCTCTTGCAGTTCCTTAGAGCTGTTTGTTGATTCCTGATAACGCTCGTCCATCTTCTCAACTAAGAAACAAGAATAAAGCATATAAAACCAAAATTATAATGAAACACTTCCATTCTGAGGACTTCATCCACCAAATGAAAAGAACAAAACGTAGCATATTGTTGAATAACATAAAAACACCTCCATTCTGGAGACAAAGGGAATTCACCCACCTTATGTTTAGACCAGCCATACTAACTGTTATAATTAAATTTTGCACTAATAATACTACAAAAGTAATAATTGTTTTTCTTATCTGTAAGGGTTTTTATGACATGTCCTTCTCTCTTACTTTGTTCATTTTGTGATTTTAGTCTGAGTGCAAGTGAGCTGTTCTCTAGAGCAGAATCTGATAGCTGTTGTCTTAACAACATCAGCTCCTCGTCCTTCACCTCTTCCATCTGGATAGCTTTCTGTATGAACAAAGAAGAAAAAGGTCACTAGATCTGCACTAGATCATAATTTTTTCTTCAAACAAACATTTATTGGATTTTGTTTAAAATTACACTAATATCACAACTGGGATTCAAACAGAGAGTGACTACCTATTCAAGGAAGAGGCTCAAACACAGTAGAGCTTAGTCAGTTTGTTTTAGGCCAAGCGTTCAGCATGTATTCAAGGAATAAGGTACTTTGTTAGTTGGATCAATGCAGGTCTATCTACCAACGCTGCACATGATTCTACAATTTTATTTGAAATCTCTAATTTTCATTGTCACCACACGGTACGGTATGTGAAAAGCTATTTTACAGTAATGCATCTAGTAAAATCACACTACATAGTTGATGTGATCAGGCACTATTAACCCTGTACAAACACTATGAATTACAAACATACATGTAGATAATGGGTAGTAGCTTGAGTGATGAGTACTTTTCAATACACAATGTGAAAACAAGAACACAGTTTACGTTTATGTACTGGAACAAAAGCACAACAGTGAGTGTGTGTGTGTGTGTGTGTGTGTGTGTGTGTGTGTGTGTGTGTGTGTGTGAGTGTGTGTGCATGAGTGTGTGTGGATGTGTGTGTGTGCATCCACATATGCTGTGTCAATCAGCATGGTCATCAAGTGTGACAGCATACTAACCACACAATGATTTTCATGTTCTTCGTGCATGAGCACAAGGTTAGGCCTTCAGTAAAAACATCAAATTCAAAAAAATTAATGCCTTTCAAACGAGTATTACACAATGGAAAGTTTTTAACTGAGACAAGAAATCCCAAAACAAAGCACTGATAGCAGGTTTGTAAAACAGTGGAGTCTTCGTACGCATGTTATCACTTATCACCTCTTCTGTTTCCTTTCTGCGTTGTTTCTCTTTCTCGTACTGAGTCAGCAATTGTTGGTTCTCCTCTGTCACGTCCATCAGAGCTGTCAAGTGGTCCTAGAGATAGTGTAGAAAGACGATAACACTTGGTAGTTGAATAGACTTAACACACCTGATTATCAGACAATGATGAGTCAAGGCTCTCAAGAATATTGACGACTAGAGGCATGAGGTTACCGATACAGTCCGGACCGTGTTCATTGACCAGTACTTCTAGTTCATCATAGATATTCTTAGCAAGCATCTGAGGGAGAGGGAGAGAGGGAGGGAGGGAGGGAGAGAGGGAAGGAGGGAGGGAAGGAGGGAGGGGAAATGGAGTAAATGGTGAACAAACTTATTACAGAAATAACATTATGTAAACAATACAACTGAATACATACCCGGTATACACTAGTACAAGGTTCATTTGATAGTGACTATGAAGTCAAATATTAAACCTAAACTATCAGTATCTACAAGTGCAAGCTTGCATGAGACTATTTTGGTACATTTCCTGTTTTTTGATGAGTTGAAACCAGTAAAAACTGTTTGCAGTCAGGAATGGACTAATCATGTTAGGCACAACATTACTGAGGAAATGATAAACAAATCGACCAAGAACATGCATCTCCCTCAACACACAAATGCACTGTAATTAACACATAAATCTTAGATAGAGACACGTTGCAGAAAGTCAGTAGGCAACCACAACTAATGTGGAAACGTGATATTTCATCCGAAATACACGAGACATTCACTAAGGTATAATAGAAATATCTAGTTACTAAGTTAGGGAAGTAAATGTATGTCCTCTGCTATCTTATAAAGCATCGTTTTGAACTTCTACTGTATAGCAACTCCCTTTCATTATAGACAAAACATTATACTAGCCCATAACACATGAATACAGTAGAGTCTTTGTGTTGATTTCATGCCCAATGCTGTTATTATGTGTTACACAAACTAGAACAGTAAAATAATGGAAGGAATTTGAACCAGCATTCCTTATAGCATGTAATATAATACACCAACCATCAGTTATATGGGCCTCATGATACTTGAAGGTTTTGCTGGTGACCACAATGTTAGTAAACATCTCTCAACAGCACAGGGCAATGCAATGCCTCTGGGCGATAGTCAGTTTCTCTTCTGTGCATGTGTAGACTCACCTGCACTCGCTCGGAGACTTGTGGAGTGTCGCCATCACCAACCACCTCCTCGCTGCTCATGATGACTGGCCTCAGCTACGTACTGTAGGCAAACAGGTACATACAGATCACAGCATAGCATCATAGCCATCTTCTCAGAATTAGAGCGTCACCATCATACAAACATATATGGTCGAGTCGCCATTTTCGTTCACAATGGAGATTCGTGTGCATGGTGCACGACGTGTGATGAAGCTTAAAGAGATCAAGATCTTTAGAATTCTGATAGATATGCACATTTATTCTGAAACACTGGTTTGTTAGGTCATGATTCTTATCATAGATTGCAATATTATCCAATGTCATATTACAGTCCGGTGATACAGACCACGCCTTTACAGACCTCCATGCAACAAGACACGAACTCGTCATGGTATCAATCGAACATGCAGCGAGGCACTTACCACCTATCCAGATCTTCTGTCACCGACACTAGCCTTTTGTTGATCTCTGAGAAGAGTGGATGAAGCTACGGGGAGCTTCCCTGGCATGTATAAAACGTCTTTTGAGTCAGAACAAGGCGGGGCCGGGGCGAATTGACAAAATCACGTGATCAAAACAATGCTGAGGCGCTAGGCGTGGTTAGAAAGGGCGTGGTCTTTCACACGTGTATACTCTTGGTCATGGTGATGAATAACGTACCTTACGCTCCTGTGGGTCATAGAATGGTAAACAAATCGCTCCAGCAGTGCTATGGACGTCCCTCGACCCATCATTATACACGTAAAGCCTGTACCAGGCAGCGAACCGCTCTCCGACGCAGAAGACGCGGACTGCCTCGAAGAAGAGGAACTGGTCGAATTAGAAACGTCTCCAGCTCCACCTCAGCACTGCTCCAGCGTGGAAGAGACAGCGCCAGTGCACCTGGGAAACGGAGTGATACCAACTGTTGCCTCTCAGTCTACCGTATCCAGTCCTCAACTGGACACAGAAGAGGTGTCCAGAACGCTCGAATGGTTTCGAGAGACGTTGACCAGACTCAGCAAGCACGGACGAGTCACCTTGAAAGATTTCAAGTCAGCTGCCAGAGAGTGCGAGGTATGAGCACCTCTTGAGCCTGATGCCTAAAGTTGACTAACAGTGCATTTTACTTGTTTGCTTGCATTTACTGTGCTTTTTTGCATTCTCAAGGGCTTTGCAGAGTCGCTGTTCAAGCTGTTTGACACGGACTGCAGTGAGAGTGTTAGTCTGCAGGAGCTAGTTGGTGGACTGGGAAGATTGACAGTGTGAGTCACACATCTATACAGACCTTGCAATATTTTGTGAAATATGATTTTGTTCGAACTCACTTGTCAAACCTGCTAAGAATGCCGGCTTTGCCTTCCAGAGTTTCACACAAATTTTGGGAGAAGTAACATCTCAAGATGGTTTTTGGAGTCTGAGTGCTTGTCTCCAAAAAGTTTGAAATTTTAAGCCCTCTTCGGCAGTGTTTTTAGACTTTCTATGCTTTTTCTGACAATGATTCTGGAGGACACTGGTGCTAAGGTGGAAATCTCCCCTTTATCAGAGTCCCAGAAAAACTTTGGCTTTTCTTTTAAAGTGCCCTTGTTACTGTACATGTTCTCAACGTCATTTTGTGAGATTTCTTCAATTTATTGTTTTTATTATGCTGTAGGAAGGGAAGAAAGCGCAAGATTTTGAAGTGGTTCGAGCACACGTTTGCTCATGTGTCAGGAGACGACCAGTTACTCCAGCTGGATGAGTTCAAGAGAGCACTACACATTAGTGGAGTAAGCAAATCTCTTTCTTGTGTGTGTGCATTGTCGTCAAAATAGCTGTTATACATGTATGACACATCAGTATTGCTTTGGGTTTCAAGTGTATAAGTGTATGGATTTAAAGTAAAAGCATTATTGTCTGTGGTAGCCCTGTTTTTTACTGGTAAAGTGTATTTTGATACACAACGATTCAGTTTCTGACACTGTGCAATAGTTACTTTTTTCTATTTTCTTTCTTTTGCTGTAGTTTGTAGAGCGTGTTTTCCAGTTGATGGACCATGAGAACACTGGCAAACTAACAATACCCGAGATTCTTGATGCTTTTGGTAAACTTACTTGGTAAGTAGAATTAATGTACGGTTTTTTCCATTAGCATTGTCCTGAGATGCTTTTGGTAAATTTAATTTTCTGTGTGCATTGTCCTAAACTATCCTGTGTCAACAATGTATGTTGTATGTCATGGCTCTTCTTTGTCTACCATTGTACGTGTACTTGTTGTAACTAGTATAAGAAAGTGGTTAAAGAGCATGTTTATGTTTTGCATTCCGTGGTATTGGTAGTTAACTGTCTGTCTCTGATGTATTGGCGTTAGTTTGACCACGAAATGACCCTCAGGGAAGTATTCCCGGCATATTGCACATATTGAACATACTTATTCTCTTGTTTGATCATTCCTTGAATAATGAGAGACCACCCTCATTGCTTATAACTCATCAGTGGGCAGAGATATTGGTATGTACCAAGTACCTTGATGTCAAAAGTAATCTTTGAGTCTGTACAACCCAAAACCACGATAGTACATGTTCTCCCCAGACGACATGGATAGTACATGTTCTCCGCAGACGAGATGGATAGTACATGTTCTCCCCAGCCGACATGGTTGTAGCTTTGGTTCAACATCATGGATAACTTCAGAGTGCTGTATTGCAGCAGGTTTTCATGAGCAGTTGTTTCGCTCATTTTTCGCGAGTGCCCTCAAATGCATACAATTTATATTGGAGAGCCCAGAGAATTACAGCCCAGAGAATTACAGTCATCTGTATAAAACGTGAAATTCTACATGGCGAAAATTTCTATGTTTATGACGGTTTTTATTCAATAACTTATACACTATTGTGCGTCTGTCTTGTTTTATTGTTAGTATGGACAGAGATGCTAAGTGGTTAGCTTGGTTTGAACAGCAGTTTTCTATGATGGCTGGATCAGACAGACAGATTGACCTAGAGGAGTTCAAGCATGCTCTTAACGTCAAACAGGTACGTTACTATGATACAACAGAATAGTGCATAGAAAAGGCATGCACATGCATGCATGCTCATGCACAAATCAAGTAACCAGTGTCATTTGAATTGTGCTTTAAAAATATAAAAAATTGTGATACAGATGTGACGACAATACTATTACAATTTTTCATTTTTATTACATGTATTTGCATAATGTGAATACGAACTGGTCCTGAATTTGAATTTATACTTGGACTCAGTGTGGTTTAGAAAGATGGCTGATTGATTTCCTTTCCTCTTTCAATTCTCTAGTCATTTTTTGCCGAGCGTTTCTTCCACTTGTTTGATAAGGATGGTAGTGGTACTATCAGCCTGAAGGAGCTCATGGATGGTCTCACACTGCTCACTAACGGAACTGAAGTAGACAAGTTGAAGTTCCTCTTTGAGGTCTATGATGTAGACGGTGAGATACGGAATTCCCCAGTTTTTTCAAAGCAACACTTTATTTTCAGCATGTACATGGGAAGCAATTGAAATTATTTCATGGTTAACATACGTTTTTACTGACATGCTAATACAGTGTTATACTTCACAGCGCTTTGTGCATATCGCATGGTGCTTTTACCAGATACTCTCATCTTTGTTATTGCAATTTAAAGTATAGGCAATACAGTACATATTACAAATAATTATAATGCTTACTACCCCTTGTGATGTTAAGCATGCATGCAAACTAAATCTATTATGGGATTTGTAGGCGTACATTGGAAATGAGTCATCAGAATTTCTTTTTATCCACAGGTAATGGTCACATCGATTTCAATGAACTACGAACAGTGCTCAAGTCGTGTATGAATGAGAGTGCTCTCAAGTTCAGCGATGACAAATTGGACGAGTTGACAAGGTCACTTATAAAGACCCAAATAGACCACTTACTAGAATAAATATTCTTGCACTTCTATTATGTTTTAATGAATAATATTTTAATTGTGGCTGCTTATTACAGAGCGTTGTTTGAAGATGCTGACGTTGACAAGAGTGGTACAATCAACTTTGAGGAGCTGAAGGCTGAGCTGAGCAAGCATCCTGGTGTGGTAGAAAACCTCACAATAAGGTAGACATGACTACACACAATGCCGTGCTTTCTATCATCATACTACAGTGGAACCTCTCTATAGTGGACAGGTGTTCGGGGAAAATTAATTTTTGTCCGTTATATGGAGGTGTCCCTTACATGGAGGTTCAATCTGTATTGTTGTGTACATCAGCAAATTAATTTTTGTCCGTTATATGGAGGTGTCCATTATTGGGAGTGTTTCAAGAGAGGTTCCATTATACCACAAGAAAATAAAAAAGATTTCTATCGAAATCAAAAGGATGTAGGGTTGTGAAATCTACCACTGGTTCACAATGTATACTAACAAGGAACAAGCATGGAATGGTAACACAATTGACTTGCTAACAGACCATAGATCCCTACATCAGTGGCTGCTGTGGTTGGCCATAGCTAGTTCAGCTAGTGCTGTTGCTAGTGGTGTGGTCGACCTACTTGTTGACTGCTGACACCTGATGTGCATTCAGCTTGTGTACAGCCACTGATGTAGGGATCTATGGTCTGTTAGCAAGTCAATTGTGTTACCATTCCATGCTTGTTCCTTGTTAGTATACATTGTGAACCAGTGGTAGATTTCACAACCCTACATCCTTTTGATTTCGATAGAAATCTTTTTTATTTTCTTGTTTGTGTCCTTTTTCTTTTTCAGTGAAATGCAGTTCAATATCATGCGGCACGTACTGATCCGTCTTTGTTTCCATCATTGGTTTAGTTTCCTGTTGCTGATGGCTTTTCTTTATTATTAAGAATTTAAACTTGTAGCTAAAAATAATTGTTACTCAGCTCGCCTACGCATGCATGCATGCAGTGGATACGAGCCCCGCCCACACTTGCTTGTAGACCTGTACGGCGGTTGAAATTATCTGGCAAGCGCAGAATGGTGGTCCTATAGCTTGCCGTTCTTCGAAGACTCGGGCCATATAGATATATGTGTTCTCCGTGAACCATACGGCGTGGAGATACTCAAGCTAGTGCTTGGTCACGTGCCCTAATCACTGCTTGGTCACGTGCGTATTGCGCAATCACATTAATGGCGTCTAACACTTAGCTGACAATGGATCACGATCGAGAAATCGCGGAATTTATATCGCCGTTACGCTAAAAACAATGTCCAAAAGGCACATGCCAGGAGAATTTCACGACTGTTCGTGGGTGTTTTGGTTTCGGCACTGCTCGCGTAAAGGCGCTAGGCGAGTGAAAGAAAGAAAGAAAGAAAGAAAACGAAGATGACGAAAGTCGATTTTCACCGTTTTCAGGTTCGTCACTTTAGTAACAATTTCGACCAATCCCCTTGCTACTGTACGATGGGGCAACGTCAGATAGCAGATTTAAGTGTCTTTTGACGTATAAAATTCATCACCAGGCGGAACATCAGCGTTTGAACGCTAATACATTGTATGTAGCCGCCATCTTTTTTTCTCGTTCAACCCTACATAGGGAGGCACTACCGTGCCTCCCTAATAACTATTAGCTTTGAGTGCTCTTTCTGTTATGTAATTCATCACTGGTCTATTATTCTGCAGTGCTGCTAACTGGCTGAAGCCTCCTGCTCGACGTAGCCAGAAGACCTGGTCTGACTATATCCCAGCTTGGCTCCGATGGAAGTACATCAGAAACAACCTCCCTTACTTCATATTCTGCCTCATCTATGCTGTCCTCAATATCGTGTTGTTTGTAGAAGCTGCAGTGAGACACAGGGATAAAGGTGGGTGTGGTCAACTGTGCGAATAAGTTGCATGACACTGCTTGTGAGAATAGAAGCAATGAAAATTTGGCTAAGAATGACTACAGTATAATGCATTTGTGGATACCACGTTTTATCATTTTGTGGAAATGTCTTGGTTTGGTCTAGAGAACCAGGAAGTCGTCCTTCTGATAAGACTTATTCTTCTGATCGCTTTTGTCATCAATAATTGTTGCTTCTTGTGTCTACCGTTGATCTTGATCTTGGTCTTTACGATCTAGTGTATTTCTCAAGCTAGACCTAAAACTCTTGCACACAAATTAGGGGAGATGCAAACACGAAGCAAGAGAAGGCCTAGCAGATGTTAATAAGATTATGAGATGCAGCTTATCACCTACTTTCAAAGGAATGCTGATTACTACATTGCACAGAAATAATAATCTATCTGTCAGAGCCACTAACCGTACCACGATCATATCCACATAGCATGACCACCTTGAGCAAGAGGCACTTTCTGTATGCCGCACGTTCATGAAAAGACAACACCTGAAACTACGCCGTTTAGCGGAGAATTCAATGGTGTGATAAGAGGTGTAATAAGTAAAATAAATCACCTCGTTTTGAGCTATATGATTGTT
Organism: Haliclona indistincta; assembly: GCA_964017065.1. NCBI lineage: Eukaryota > Metazoa > Porifera > Demospongiae > Haplosclerida > Chalinidae > Haliclona > Haliclona indistincta. The sequence goes on along the minus strand of OZ024790.1, from coordinate 5,400,584 downwards.
GAAGTATGGTACATTACCCATTATTACATTTCCATTAACCCTTTAACCCCTAATGACGCCTTTAGGCGTCATAATTAGTACCACCCACATTGGACATCATAAATAGTGTGTAGAGTGCCTCAGAATCTCAAATTAAGCCAAAGTGTAGAATGGGAATTTTCCCAAAAAACAAAAATTGTTTCTTGCGCTTATTCAACTAAAACATTACTGTGACAGAAGATTGACATAGGTTTGTATCCCGCAGAGCGGAACCAAAAAGCACCAAGCGGGGAGGCGAATTTTTGCACTTTTGTGGCTTCAGGATGCCCAGAAACGCACACTTTGCATTGACTATGGCCTAAACTGTCCTGTTTGCTCACCTGGACACCACCAGGTTTTTGTATCATTCACCATGGCTAGACGAAGACCAAAATCAGCTGGAAAATGACGAGGCCGCAACACTTAAGTGGCTTCAGTTCCAAAGTGGGAGTGGCCAACTTGGAGTTTAGCACATGGTCGTAAAATTTTATATGCCAGGAGAAGAGGGTGCTAGTTTGGAACAGCTAGCGTACGGGATGGTGGAGAAAATTGCAAGACAAACTACCAGTTTAGAGCAGGTCAAAATTTGGACGAAATAATTCAGCAATTAAAGGGTTAATGGCTGAAATATGCCATTGGTCAGCATCTCATGAATCTTAATTACATCTGCTAGACCCTCATTTGCTTCGCGTTCACATCTCTTGTGTGAAAGTTTTGGGTCTAGCAGTATTCCTTCAATTAAAAGATAGACTTTCTTCCTCACATGGTGGATATTAAAATGGTTTTAAAACTTTTATGTTGGAAATCTCACATAAGCACATGTCAAAAAACAGACTTTTAATAAAATAATGACTGTAAAAATTAAAATACATTTTGACAAACTGTACTGCCACATGAATGGAGTCATCTTTTGACTAACATAGAGAGCTTAGAACTAGCTAGTCAGCAATATATTCACTTAGTGCACACAGCACAAGTGAGCTCTTTCTCAGCAACATAAGGAGGGCATGGTAGACCATTACAGCTTGCTTCAACAGGAACGAATATCCCTCCATTTGTACCAATAGCACTGCCTGGAACTGCTTCTAAATCTTTGTCAACGCACTCATATGTTCCTGTGTTGTGAGTCTTGTAAGTAGTCATCAGGTATCCAGTATACTCCAGTGTCCACTGGCTAGGACAGTGAAGCCATGCTGGAATCATCAGTACAGCTGCTCTAGTGGAGACATGACAGACAGCACATGGAGCGTTGTGGTTGTTAAATGAAGTCTGGATTTGTAAATGATATTCTACTCCAAATATAAGTGAATAGCCCTGCACTCCAGCAATGTATTGCCCATAGTCTGGATTGTTAGGTAGACATTGATAATTGCTTCCTCCTCCTCGTTGGTCCCACCATGATTTACCAGCTCTACCACTGTAGACGAGGCTTGTTCCTGTTATGTTAGGACACGATGTCCTCCCCCATCGTGTGTAGGTAGCTCCTCCACTAACAGGACCAGGTGCTCCTACTGTCCCTGGCTCTCCTCTCTCTCCCTTGTCTCCTTTCTGTCCTCTAGTTCCATCACGTCCATTTCTCCCAGGGGCTCCTGAAGGTCCTGGTAGACCATCCCTTCCATTCAAGCCATCGCGACCATCACGACCTTTGATCAGCTGATGAACAGGATGGTTGTCTTGAAGACAGGTACTCGTAATATTGACAGAACGAGTGTGTCTATCACCGGTAGAGAAAGGAATGATTGCACAGACCAGGAACACACCAGTGATCAACTGTCCTTGCTTCATGATTGATCAACTTAGCGGACGATAGTGTTGGTATCTCGCTGCTTTATTTAAAGATTGACCACATGACTATCGTGTAGTGTCGCCACAAGATTGATAGGTGTGTGCACTGTTTGAACTATAGTGACAGAGAATGTTCTTTGTGAACACTCATCTAACGTTGACATGGAAATAGAGTACGTGGAAAGGGATGGCTGTGTAGTTTATCTGCCGTAAACATGTTTACTGCAAAGCTAATCAAACAATTTGGTTGATAGAACGTTACTCACTCGCGCTTCAAACAGATAGCTACTACCACAAATACATCAAAAAGCTGTGGTCTTTCCTCTGCTTGTCGTTTTCGTTGTCTTGGTAGTCGCCGTTAGTGTTCATCCGTCTTTCAATTGTGGGAGTTGTATGAGTCTTGCTCAGACTCTGATGTCCATTGTATATCTACACATGATGCTCCCACTGTTACAAAATGAGCGCTGCAGCAAAAATGCGCTTAACAGACAATCATGTGCCTATATGCGAGCAGTGCCTAATAACGCTATGTTATCATTGTGTTCATTCTCTACAGGTGTGTTTGTATCCATTGCTCGTGGGTGTGGTCAGTGTCTTAACTTCAATCCTGTTGTGGTTGTCTTCCTCATGATGAGGCGTGGTCTGACCTGGCTCCGCTCCACTCGGCTAGCCACCTTCCTGCCGCTAGACCAGCACATTGAGCTGCACAAACTGGTCGGGTTTGTCATCTTTGTGTTTTCAACAATCCACGTCCTTGCTCATCTCTCCAACTTCAGTAAGTCCATATACAGTACTCATTACAGACAGTACTGCGTTAGTACTAATTTGGTGCATAGCTAAAAATGCAAACCAGTGCACAAAAGTATCTGATCTGTGGTATGATAGATACTATAGACTACGTGTAGTCTATAGTATCTATGGTGGTATGAGAGTAAGAAACTATGATTGCTGGTTTACAGAATATTCACTACGATACTGAATTTTATCTGTTGTCGAGTAAACTATAAATGATTCTGTTCTTACAGTATAGATTTGTTAATCTTTTCTCTCTCACCATAGCTCGATTAGAGGTGACTGGTGAAGGTAATTTCTCAATGTGGGAGTACCTGTTCTCAGTGCACACTGGTCTGGGATGGGTTGGTGGGGCGGCTGGGCTCACCGGTGACCTCCTCTACATCATCCTCATCATACTCGTGGTCTGCTCTCTTCCTTGTGTCCGACGGAAAGGATTCTTTGAGATATTCTACTGGACTCATAACTTGTTCTTCCCATGGTTCATTCTCCTTATACTTCATGCTACTCATTTCTGGATATGGTTCATATTACCAGCTGTGCTGTACATACTGGAGAGAATACTGCGCTCTAAGCTCATCAAGCTTGCTCGCTACGGACGTACTTACATCCAGAAAGGGTTTCTCCTACCATCAAGGGTGAGTTGACATGTCCAGTACACTGTGTGTGTGTCCTACCATCAAGGGTGAGTTGACATGTTCAGTACACTGTGTGTGTGTGTGTGTACTTCTATTACAGTAGACGCAGAAGTTTTAGGGAGAAATATTTCGAGTGTTAAATTTTCAATGGGATCATCCCCTTGAAAATTTTGTTTTACACACGCGAAAATGGCAATAGCAGTCACGCAGTATCAGAATGCTCTCTGGGAAGCTGCTGTGGAGAAACACTTGAATCATGCGACAAAAACGTAGTCGATGGCTACGGTAGTGTAGACAAACGGAATCTGTGGTGATATATGGTCTATGAAGGATCTGTCAGCTAGAGTTACAGAGTAGCAAAAAGCGATGTAGCATTGTGGTGTAACAGTGTAGCTAACTTGGTAAACAACACTTGTCCGTTCGGCAAATTTTCGTTGCACTTAGATGTATAATTTGATGAATTAATTTTCAAGGCTGGTCTCGTCCTCAAAAATAGAATCCGCTTGAAAATTTCTGCGTCTACGGTATACCAGGGACCAGTATTTCATTTATAGAAATTGTTGCAGAGGGAGCAAAGCATACGTCGATAAAAAATTTAGGAGGCGAGAGAGTTATAAACATTAAGAACCATAGTGTGTTGTATGATTCGAGAATAGTTCAAGTGGGACGAGCCTCTCCCGCCCCCTTTAATGAAACCCTACTTGTAACCTTTAATCGTGAGCTATTAATTTGAATTTTGGATAAATATTATGTTAATTTTGTTGGTATTGTGTTATATTTGGTAGCAAATTGATAGATGCATAACATTGTCTGGGCTGAAATTCAATATTTCCTTGTTCCCCATTACATGTTACCAATCTGTAATAATGCTGATATTGTCTCACTATTGCTGCTTCTACTTGTCATTAGGTATCACATTTAGTGATCAATCGTCCGACTAACTTCTCCTATCAACCTGGAGACTACATCTTTATTCAGATACCAGTGATAGCTCGCTATGAGTGGCATCCATTCACCATTAGCTCAGCTCCTGAACAGTCTGGGTTCGTCTGGCTACACATACGCTCAGTAGGAACTTGGACTAACAAACTATACAAATTTTTTGAAGACCGCAACAAAAGATTGCAAAGAGGTGAAGGTTTCTTTTAACTTGTCAAACAATTGTTCAAAACTCCACATTCTCAAAACTCGGTGTCGACTTCTTGTCTCCAAACAGTGTCTTGTTTTGAGGTTATGTGGAATGGGTTAGGGTTGTAGTTTGTGTTCACAAAAATAATTCTGCAGACAAAAAAATTTAGCTTGAAAGTTGAATTTGATGGCCTTTAATTGTGTGTGAATTGTGCACAACAATTCATGTCAAACGGACCCACGAAGACTACGAAAATTATTTATTTACTCAACCTCCAAGGTTACAAATTGTATCCTTATTGTTCTGTAGGGATCATGCAGGTACAGATGCCAGTAGAGAAGCCACAGCATCATGATCATGTTCAGGCCCTTGAGCAAGCTATGGCCTCCATATCACAAGAAGACCTAGACAAGTCATCTTTAATGGAGATAGAAGACGAGACTCACCCACTAGCACCTGTTCACCTCCCTGCTCCGCCGGAGGAAGAGGAGGAGGGTACCAGTAGAAGGGAACCTCCTGCTAGAGAGAGTGTGTCAAATTCTTCATCCAGTGTGTTCCAAGGACAGAATTTCACTCACATGTATGGCTTGTATGCCCAACCAATTGTGATAGATGTACCGGATGAGGACGAGGAAGCCAAAGGAATCGAGGTGAGTTGTAGTTGTTCTCAATAATTATGCATAATCACTAGTTATTTTTGCACATCATAAGTAGCGCATATTTTTCTCGTTTTGGAACATGCAAACAGTTTATTGATTTGTACATAGCTGAACCCAGCTAGTAATTTGGATCTTTTTTTTGTAAAATTTCTCAGGATGCTTGTAAAGCTATTGTTAGTAGTTTGTGAATGTGTTTGTATTTGTGTGTTCAAAAATATTTACGCATTTTTGTGGGTGCTCTTAAAGTGCAAAAACATTTTGCATACAATTTTACATTGGAGAAACAAAATTTTACCACAAAAAATTTGGTCGTCTTCGAAAAATCACAAATCAAAAATTCTCTGTTTACGATTATAGTTAATGACATTCATTACGTACAGGTATTTATTGATGGTCCCTATGGTACCCCGTCAGGTGACATATTTCAAGCTGAGCATGCTGTACTGATTGGTGCTGGTATTGGAGTGACTCCATTTGCATCAATATTACAGAGCATCGTGTTGAGGTATCGTAACGCTAGACAAGTATGTCCGAGGTGCAACCACGGATGGACTGGATATATCCCAACATCTGTCATGAGATTAAAAAAGGTTTGTAGACCAACAATTGTCTACATGTGAAAACAGAGCATATTTGTATGTGATTTTACTTGTGTACTAAAATTTAATGTGATGAGGGCAGGATGAAGGTAATTTTTAATATTACTATTGGATATTGTATCCTGCTTAGTGCTTACTCAAGCTAAATAAAAAATGTTATCTTGTATTATGTGTACTACTAAAATTAATTAATGTTGAGCAGGGGGTGCCAGTGGCGGAAATTTTCGACCCCAGGCCGGTTTTTTACATAGCCACATTACCCACCCACCCACTACGTCATAATGTGTCATATAATGAGATTCACAACGCAAGCTAATTAATATTCATGAACAGCTGACGATCGCGTGCGAGTGTAGTATCGATCGCGATCATGCAGAACATTGCTGCAGCAAGCAGAGATCAGAAAGCGACTGCGCTACCGCTGTGAATGTGCCCAAGATCATTAAGCGACTATCACGTTTCAGAGAGTGCTCATCGCGAAAACGCACCCGATGCTGCTAAAACTCCACGATTAGATAGCTTCTTTCGACGGAAGAACAACACTCAAGAGCTGAGTGCAGCTGAATCTACTGCAGAAGCTGGTGAGTAGATCTAACTGCCTGCTCAGAAGCAGCCGCTTTGCATTCATTATGCTAGCCACGCCTCCAGTCCACACCCTTCACAGCATGATGCTTTCACCTGCATTTTACAGTGTATGTATATACACACTGTAAATAATAACAAAACCATGTTATATCTGCATGATATAGACCTCTTCTGATGTCAAGAACCTGTAAAACAACTCTAAAGAGCACCAGAAATATAGTGGCTAAAATTTACGCAAAATGACTTTTTGTGTAAAAACCCTCTCAACCCACCCACCCACTTTTTGGCCTGGGGTCGGTAATTTTTCTTTCTGGTACCCCCTGATGTTGAGAAAAGTTCTTTATGGAAGGAAGGGGTAATCAAGTGCTGTACGAGAGACCACAGCCCGAGTGCCATAAGGCACGAACTCACTTGCTTATTGTTTATGAGCAGCATCAAGCTCTGTGATAATTTGTCAACAGCGCCCTTGCTTCTTGAATATTCAATATTCATGAAAATTAATACGGATGTTAAAGTTCAGGCGGTGTTGCCCAAGTTTGTATTACAATCCTTAATTTTATTTCCTACAGGTTGATTTCTTCTGGATCAATCGTGATCAGCACTCATTTGAGTGGTTTGTTAGTCTTCTCAGTGAACTAGAGATAGAGCAGAGTGTGCAGACTGGATTGGAGCGGTTCATTGACATGCACATGTACATGACGTCTGCTCTTAGAAAAACTGACGTGAAGGCAATTGGACTCCAGATGGCACTTGATCTGATCCACAAGAAAGAGAAGAGAGATCTAATAACAGGATTGAAGACACGAACACAAGCTGGACGACCGGACTGGGATAAGGTGGGTTGTACTCTCTCTCGATCCCATCTTCATCATCTCTAAACCTAAAATTGTAACTAAAATCGGGCACTACAACCCTTAGTGCGCAATTTTAGGTAACTAACCCAGCCCATCATTGCACAAGGGGCTGGGTTTAAGACCGATGCAGCATGAGGTGAAGATGAGTAATGTATTGCATCTCAGGACACCACATGCACCGAGTGTTATCTGAGGCACATGCAACATATAGTTTTGTGCATCAACTCTTGTTTCACTGTTTACTCAAACCTGCTGTTTCTCTATTAATGTTATCAAGAGTGTCGAACCTTCAATACCTACGTAGAAACACTGTGCACAAAGTGACGTGACTTCCTGTGTGATTTCACATGAGATAATCGTAAAAAGTGCTTGTAGTCTCCACTCATCTTATAGTCACCACGTTGTCTCCACTCATAGTCTAGGTATACTATCGAGGTGCGACTTCACTGGAAGTCAAGTTACTGACTGAACTGTTTATTCATTATCTGTTCATTATTCAACTATTTACATGGTAAAGTGATGTTGCTTCATGCTATTCTATAGGTATTTCAGCAGCTCAAAAATGAGAGCCAAGGCAAGGTGACTGTGTTTTTCTGTGGATCTCCAGCCATCAGTACCATACTGAAGGGAAAGTGTGCTCTATATGGATTCGAGTTTCGAAAAGAAAACTTTTAATATTAACTATACCTAAAATTTGTATTTATTTATTCATCAATTATTTATTGTTGAATCATCTGCTTTATCAGCTCATAACCTCATTGTCATGTTTATCGTTACTTATACACTAACAACTTCATTGATTAATTTGACAAAAATTCTTTTCGTGTTTGACAATGCAATGCGCAATTTTGTGTGGAAAGGAGAACTGAATTAAGCAAACTACTTAACTACACGAGATAATACGTTACCGTATACTGAAAAACGTTGATCTTTTGTGTGGTTAATCTAGATAGGCATGCAGATTTAGGAGTAGTCCATACTGCGATAATGTGTCTTTATTATTTTACAGTAGCTGCATTCGTATCTTGTGTGCGTGTGTGCATTATGATATTCATCAGTCGGATGAAGCAGGTGTTACATTTCAAAACGGAGCTTCTGTTTGAGGATATTAGCTGTGAAACACGCCGGTACAGTTATTCATAGCACAGCTGCAATGCCAATGCATAAAGCGCAGAGGAAGTTGTTTACAGTCAAGTATAGCTGATGTAGGCGTGGTTCGTAAGCTGCAATCGCAGCTCTCAAAACGAGCCCCACCTTGGAAACTGCCATGGACGAGAACGGACCGCTCTCGAAAAGTCGGCTTAGCATCTGCGTCGTGGGTAGCGGCGGTGTTGGAAAAAGCTCCCTAACTCTGAGATACACCAGCGGAAGCTTTCCCGAGGTAAGAAAAAGAGAGGAGAAAAAAGAAGGCATTTTCACCTTTACCTGTCTTTTATTTTACAGTACTATGACCCAACAATAGGTAAGCGTCAACTATCCCTCAGAAGACTACGATATAGCTTTTATCACCTGTTTTCCATCTCAGAGGAGAGTTATATAGCACAAGTTGAGTATGGTTTCAACTACCACGATGTGGAGATCTTTGATACAGCTGGACAGGAGGAATTCATGCAGTTCAGAGACACCTCGATGAGACAGGGAGATGCATTCCTGCTCATGTTCGCTATCAACTCGATCTCAAGTTGGGTGCATTTGAAAGAGCTGAGAACCAAGATTGTTAGAGAGAAGGAAGATGAGACGGGATCACCTGTGATCCCCATGGTCATAGTAGCTAACAAGAGGGTAAGTATGCGGTCACAGGCATTGATTTGAATTGTGATACAATAGTCATGTACATCATACTAAGTCTACAGTAGTGCTATCCCAGCATACAGTTGTGAAAGACTCTAGAGTGCAATAATCGAAACTTCTACATGTTGGCTGTTGTAGTATACTGTGATACCTGTACTGTGAATATGTGATATTACGGAGTTAATTGTAACTGTCAACCTTTTCTAAGCATTATGTGTTCACTGTCAACATGTACTTTAGTCTTGTAGAAGTTTCGCAGTCCCAGAGTGGTGTTGAAACAACACAGACCTCTAAAAATTTAGACCGTCAACATTGTAACAAAGTATTTTGTACAGGCACCAAGTGTATTGCTTGTGTATTTCAAGCTCATATAGCATGTACCCATTGATCAGAATAAAAGTTTGCAGTTACAGTGACGTTTGGTGTCTGGATTAATGAGACTGTATTTTCTATTGCATGATTTTTATTTAAAAACAGGATCTAGAAGAGGATCGACAGGTTGAGTTAGAAGAGGTACTAGAATACTGTCACAGCATTGGCTGCCCAGTGGTAGAGACATCTGCTAAGGTGCCATAAATAGTAACAGCAATGCATCATCAGCAATATTGTAACAACAATTATTTTCTGTTTTTCCCAGACTGGTTTGAATGTCACAGAGTGTTTTCGAATTTTAATGGAGCGTGTTGAAGAGCAGAGGCCAAAGATGTTCACAGACTCTATTATCACAAAATCTAATAACAAAAACCAGCGAAGCAAATCATTCTCCGGAAAAACATCAGACGAGAAAAAAGGATGTAATCTCCAATAGACAATAATAATTGTTTGTTATTATTTATTATAATTTTTGTCAAACTTTTAGTCAGGAAACCCTGCGACATATGGTAGCCACATTCATGGTGATATACTTTCTGTCCAGAACTAGCATACAGGTCAAACAGTTAAGTAACAATGTCATGCGCATTGTGCTATTCACTGTTAGAGTAAGCCACCTTTATTCGGCCACCATCTATAATCGGACACACGCACGTACACTTGCAAATACAGGGCGAGGCACTACTACAGAAATTGTTCCTTGATCATTTGTAACAAAACTAGCACCACTGTTACTGGATATATCACTATAGGTGCAGATGCCTCGGTGGAATTGCATGCATACTGCACACTGGACATGCTTTGACAGTACACAGCTATTCCATCATAGTATGCCACAATGTAATCAAGGCAAGCACACAACCATGCTTTTTGATATTTGCTGAATTTTATCCGGACCCGCCACGCTCCTGTAGTCCAGATTAAACCTACAATCTGCTAGCCAGTTAACCATGGACACATTCAACTTCGGAGAAGTCCAGATCACCAGCAACAGTAAACAAAGTAAGCAAATCATGCCATAACTCACGAACAAAGCTTTAAACAAGGTTACAGTTTACTACTTGTCATAGACAATTAAACAATGTAGCAGTTTGGTGTAAATTAAGATCTGTTAGTATTTGGACATGTCCAACATGTCTTTGGTGCCATATTGGTTCTCTCCTGTCAACCAATATTCCATGTTGATTGCCAAGTACTCTTCCAATGAAATCTGGCCATCTTTGTTTATATCGACAAGATCAAAAGACTCTTTGGCATGTTTTTCAGGATCCGGGTATCGAAGCAACTTCATCATACGCAGCCATTCATCAGGGCTCAGATAGCCATTCTTGTCAGAATCAAATGCATCAAAGTAGGTCTTGAGCATCTCTTTGAATGCTTCCTGCACCTCGGGCTTGTCTGCCATAGACACTACAATGTCTTTGTACTGCTCCAAGTTCCAACTAGTGTCTTGTTTAAAACCAAACTTTGCAACACTCACAAGCAGTTTATTCTTGAAAGCATCTGCAGCTTGATCACTCCAGTTGTCTTCTTCTTTGAATCGCTTGACTAACAGCTCATAGTCTTCTATGGTAATATGGCCATCATTGTTGACATCAAGCATGGCAAACGTGGCCTTACACCTCTCTCGAACAGAATCTTTAGACATGGCTATACTTAAAGTGCGAGCAAACAATTTGTTCGACACCTAAACGTTAGAGCGGATAATAGAGAGTTTTAGTTACACGTTTATTTGCACTAACGGTAAACGTCTGGCAATGCTGACGTCACAAATTAGCACGTGATCCACCGTTAACCCCATCCGGCCCAGCCTCGCGTTCAATTTTCCCGTTTACAACGGCTGGCACCTGGTTTTCCCGTATGGTTTTCAAAGACTTCTCACTCACTGTCACACAGTCGATCAGGACTTGTGGTGAGAGATTAATGTCGGGAAACTGTCTCTTGCAGAGCATGTTATTATTTATTCTACAATTTTTATCAAACTTATAGTCAGAGAAACCCTGCGACATATGGTAGGCTCGTGGTAGGCACATTCATGGTGATGCACTTGTTCCACAAAACTAGCACAACAGGTCAAAATTATACTTGTTAAGTAACGAGACATTTTCATGACATGCGTATTGCGCTAATCAATATGAGTATCTATGGTAGGTGTCTTCATCACACCGCTTCATAGGCCCACAGCTTTGAATGCTATCTCCGATCTCATCCAATGACAACAGAATGAGGTGCAGACGTACGAACCGATGCCCCTAGCTAGACAGCTTAGTGCATGGTCTGCTACACTTCTTTACGATTGTCATGCACTTCTAGACCTAGTTATAACAATTTCAATTGACAATGGTGTTAATACTTGTACTTAACAATAAATCTTATGTAGCATACAAAATCAAAACGTCACTATTCCCAGCAATATACTTGTATATATTTCTTAATCCTTTACCACGTGACCTTAGGCACAGCCCAGTCACAGTGACCCTCGATACCAAGGTTGTTAGTGCCTCTGATGATCCTGGGAAAAAAAAGAGAATTGATAGCTGTCACACGTTAAAACCAGGCTTTTCAAAATACATATCAAGTCTTCTAAATTACCGTACTAGCATGATTGTTAAACCATAGTATGAATAATTCTCTTTGATGTAACGAGCGTTAATGAGGGCTATAAATCGTGTACAGCCCGCACGCGTTTCAAGATGGCCACCGCGTTCGAGAATCCACAAAGAAACGGCGCTCGGGCTGCTCTGCGGTCTTCCTGCGACATAAGATAGCCAGCTAGACGTCAGGCAAGCAGCGCACTATGGTTTAAAGTAGTTATATACCTCACAGTCGGTGTTTAAGGGGACGGTTACCAGTTTGCCTCATTAAAATTCATAAAATAATATTAAATCATAGTGTGGAGACAAAAAGCGCTATAAAGCTAAGATAAGTTGTATTGAATGCACCATCGCCTAATCTATGTATAAAATAGTCCAGGCCAACAACTGCTACAGTAGAATAAGCCGGAATTGCGCCAAAGCCGATCGCTATAAAACTCGATTTTTCTACGCCAAATTTCTTGACAAGCGTGCTAAAGCAAGAAGCGAAGTACTCACCAAACGCTTCTTAAGGATAAACTCTAGGGCGAGAGCTATATTGGAAAGAATAGAAGCATCTTGTTTCCGAAAAATTCCCAATAAATGGCTCAAGGAAGACGCTGAAACACGCCATTTTAGCCATTTATTGGAAATTTTTCGGAAACAAGATGCTTCTATTCTTACCAATATAGCTCTTGCCCTAGAGTTTATCCTTAAGAAGCGTTTGGTGAGTACTTTGCTTCTTGCTTTAGCACGCTCGTCAAGAAATTTGGCGTAGAAAAATCGAGTTTTATAGCGATCGGCTTTGGCGCAATTCCGGCTTATTCTACTGTAGCAGTTGTTGGCCTGGACTATTTTATACATAGATTAGTCGATGGTGCATTCAATACAACTTATCTTAGCTTTATAGCGCTTTTTGTCTCCACACTATGATTTAATATTATTTTATGAATATTTAATTAGGCAAACTGGCAACCGTCCCCTTAAGCATTTAAAGCCCTTGGGCTACGCCCGCGGGCTTTAAATCGCTTAAACACCTCCTGATCGGTATATAACTACTATTTAGACACTGGTCACTTATTACAGGCGCACATCATAAATAATACAATTCAGATTTTTCTCCTGATGACCATTATATAGACCATTATTTAACTAAGTAATGTAGTGTATAATTTATGGGCATTGTGACTAAATTTACTCATGAAGAACCAAATTTTGACGCAATATAATTTGTATTCTAAACTTGTTCATATTATGTGCAGCTGTTCTCACCTGAACCAACCCTCTTCTCCCCAGTAAGTGCCCCCTGAAAAAGAATACATTTATAATTAACAAGCTTATATGAGAACAAGCTTACATGAGTTTCGTCCAATCCAATATTTCTCTCCATTTTCTTCACCCCATCCAGCAACAGAAATCTCATGATCAAGAGCCTACAGACAGACATTCAGTCAACACTCCGCACAGAAAATAATGTATTCTCGCTCTTCAAAATATCCTTCACAGCCCAGGAACTTTCCTGTGGTTCTATCATTTCAAAATAATTATCGTGAATTGACTTTTACAATGCTTTTCAGAATTGTGTGTAAAAATCTTTTGATCCAATATGAACGTATCATAGTAGGAAACTTTCATTTTAGTGTTTAAATATTTTCGTAGGCATGGTAAATATTTTACCACAAAAATCAACTTATAATTTTACATGCAAGAGTTGATGAGTTTGCAATGTGCTTTTACTCTCTTCATGCTTTTGTTGACTTTAGTCAACAAAGCTGGCCAGACAACAATCTCGAGGGCTCTTTGTTGAAACTTACTTAAGTTACTTGAGCGCGGTGCGCCTTGCATTAAATTTTTCATTTTTTGCGTACTTTATTTTGTAGCCCTTTGACTCCTACGAAAATTTCCCGAACTACGGTATAACAGTTGCATTTAAAGGCATCCACAACAATGCAAATTCAAGTTTCTTGTGTTTATGGTACATTAACCAAACTATCCTACTGGTGTACAGATCAATACAGTGTAAGTACACAAGTACACTATGCTATACACTGTACACTGCACACTATGATGACTGTCACTATACACTGTATAGGAACAATGTACTCTCACTCTAGACTGTACAGACTGTCACTGTACTCTTGTACAAGTACACCAGTAACAGTCAAAAGCATACATGTACCCCGCCTTGTAACAGTTCACTGCTGTGCATTGTTGCTACTTGAAACTTGGGGCCTCTCTGGCATTTCTTGAGCATTGTGGCTAGCTATTTCCTACGTTACATCCATCCATGTTTTGTCCTGGTCCTAAAAGAAGTAATCACAACCACGAATGCCGTCTTATAGCGCTGTCAGCGCAAGTGGAAACTAAAGCAAGCAATGTGACTTTAGCCTTCGTTAGAACCACTCTTTCCCCTTATATGGTCCAGGTACAGTGTATGTCAACATACCAAGTCCCCTGTAGTATCGTTGAATATTCCACCGGAATATTTCTCAAATTCTGGTGTCACTGCAACAGTGCAAGCTATGGGTCCTCGAGCAGCAATCTCAGCCATCATGTTAGTCTCTCCAGCAACCTGTCCATGCTCTGTGATCTCATACTGTGAGAAGGAACATTATGATTGAGTGAGTGAGTGAGTGAGTGAGTGAGTGAGTGAGTGATTGAGTGAGTGAGTGAGTGAGTGAGTGAGTGAGTGAGTGAGTGAGTGAGTGTTGAGCAAGCACTGGGCATCGTCTTATGATATCAAATCTAAGAGAGTCATCCAAGCAAGCTGAAAGCTAAGCAAATCACATGTTTAGAAAAGTATAGTACCAATTGCAAATGTAAGCTGTCTCCATCAGCTGAATAGCTCATTGCTAGTCTTGATACACACAGGGTATCATGTGATATGCACAAGCTACATTGTTCGTAACCAGGCTATTCAGGTAGCTGAATAGGACATTTGGCAGTTGCTGTATAGTAGATTAAAGGAAGTCACAAGGTGTCACCCACCTTGGTGTAGGTGGTCACTGCTTCACACTTGCCACTGGGTTGGCAGTTCCTGCACACGTCCTCCGGAGTGCATGCTTGATCTTTAGCTAGGTAGTTGGTGCACGTGTCGTCAGGTATTCCATTAGCAAGGATCCATGAGTAGGCAGCAGTAGGGTCACCACCCTCACAGCCATGAGACTTGTTAGCCTATGAACAAGAACAATATTAGTATATTACTACAACTACATAATGTAAAGTAATCGAGGGCATAAAAATCACAAAAGGAACACACATTAACTCTGTATCCACTAATGGATGAGATTGTTTCAGTTAGTACTACTCACTGTCACACAGTCGATCAGGACTTGTGGTGAGAGGTTAATGTCGGGAAATTGTCTCTTGCGGAGCAGTTTGATGCGATCACTGAGAGCAGAAGTAGTGCCCATCGCCCAACAAGAGCCACAGTCTAAGAGAAAAAGCAAAAAGTACTATCAAAGGCATAACCAAGTAACAAAAGTTTTTATTTTTGACCAAATGAAAGTGAATATAGAGGGAGGAAGGAAGGTGGGTGGGAGAGAGGGAGAGGTAGAGGGAGAGAGAGGGAGAGGGAGAGAGGAGGGGCAGAGAGAAAGAGAGAGGGTATGATCACATTGTGGGATGTGCTGGTTTCTGTTCACAGTAGTGTAGTCGAGACCGTCAATGTTACGAACATCATACGAAGCAGGCAGTTGGTCTGGTGTCAGGTACGTGTGAGGCAAAGGAGAGATCACATGGGTACGAGTCTGGAAAAGAGAACACAAATCATACTGACGGCGCTAGTAGGTACAAATATGCATAGCATACACGTTAGATAAATTTCCCATTCTACAGTTTTGCAGGCCTACTCTGAGCCTGTACAGCTTGGAGACACAACTGCTTTATAACACTACATTATCACAGGTGTGTGTCGTCTATCACGGGTTGCTCATTATAACTGAGTTGATACATGCACATTACATGTTATGACTTCCCTTTCATATTAGGCAACAACTGGACTCAGTAAGATAGTACAAGTGCAGTTGTAGCCTACTAACTCACCCACCCACGCGCTCATTCACTCGTTATTCCCTTTCTCTCAGTATACTCACCTCTACATATGCCTTCTTCATGCATGGGCAGCCATAATCATGATAGGTGCCTTTGGTTACAGTCTTCTTCTTAGTATCTGCTACAACCTCGTTCTTCACAACGTCCTTGGGCCTGGTCAACATTGGAACACCCCAATCACATTCAGTCTCGATAGCAAGATTATGCTTGTGCATCATAATACGGAAATATCCCTCCTCTCCCCAGTAAGTGCCCCAGGAGTTACGAACATGCCAGAACTCCACTCCATTCTCAACACCCCATCCAACCACCTTGAGAAGAAGAAAGGATTGCGTGAGTGAGTGAGTGAGTGAGTGAGTGAGTGAGTGAGTGAGTGTGAGTTAGTGAGTGGGTGGGTAAGTGAGTGAGTGGGTGGGTGGATGAATGAGTAAGTGTGTGTGGGTGAGTGAGTGAGTGAAGGAATAATCTCACTTACCGACACTTCGTGGTTGATCATAGGGAACAAGCTCTCCTGTGAGAAAATCCCACTCTTGTACTGCTCCAGTTTACTAGTAGCATCAATACCACAACCAATGGGACCACGTTTGTATATCTCCGCTTTCATTTTGTCTGCACCACGCACGGTACCAAAATCTCCAACCCAGTACGTAGGATGATCAGTGACTGCAACACACTGTACATACGACATATATCAATGAATAACATTAAGTTATGGGTATGGTCGTGAATACAATTTAGTCTAAATTTTTGCATTGCACATGTGACTGGGCAAACCAACTGAATTATGTTCATATGTACATTGTCAGAAGCAACAGTAATAAAATGAGGAAGTACCAAATTAGCGACTGTCTAGTCCGTATGATCTAATCTGCATAATTATGATATTAAGTGTTAGCAACAAGTGCTCATGCCTGAGGATGCAGCCGTGTTTCAATAGTAAATATATGCCCCACGAAGCAGATCCAATTATTTCTACCCATAAGAAGACTGCACAGAATATCCTTTATACAACCTTCGATAATTCTCAAATTCGACAGTAACAGCTTTTATAAATACAGTTAATGATTCCTATAAATCGTGCGCAATTTTTGTTATCAACCTGTTTGTCCGGAGAACAGTTTTCGCAGACACCGAGTGGTTTGCACTCTCCATCAGTAGCTTCATAGTTCTGACAGGTCTCGTCAGGAATACCATTACTGTGTATGTACTCATAGACACCCCCTGGGTTGCCCCCTGCACAAAATGATCAAACAACCTTGCATCAACTAAGTACAAAGGAACACAGTATCTGTTCATACACAGGCATGTTGCGTTGACAAAACCATGTCACATAGGCTAAATATTTTATGAATTGGCTGCAAAAACATAATTTTACATTAGTGTACTAGATTTGAAGCGTATTACATGTTCTCTGACAGCAACTTCACTAAAGCATTGACCGTCCATGAAATAATATGATCTACAGTATAATAATTATAACCATAATCAGATTTACTGCATGGAGAAGGTTTTAGTCAGCGCACAGACTGTTTCCAGCTGTTGCTAAGTTACACTATAAAAGCTTCCCCTCAAACATAAAGATGTACACAAGAGTGAGTGTTTCCTGAAGGAAGTGGCACTGATCAAAGTCTCATGGAAACACAAGTCTTATTTCAGCCAAGGTTCCTAGGTAGCTAACCTCCACATGTACCGCCTCCTCTACAATTGATGAGAACCTGAGCTGCCAGCACAATCTGAGGGAAGGTGCCATTCCTCATGATAGAGATACGATCACTCAGAGCTGAGGTAGTCCCCATCGCCCAGCATGATCCACAATCTACACACAATGTGAAAATGAGGTTCTTGTCTAGCAATAGGGAGTAAATAATGAGTTAATGGTTTTAATTGATCGAGACACAACCTCGAACATGTTGTTGCACCACGTTAAAAATATTTTGTGCGTTAAAGAACAGTGTCTGACCAATACGTTAATATTGGTACCAACTGAGTTGGTTACTTGCTTGTACTCTTGCTGGTACAGAATGGCACAGTTTCTCAAAGATTACAACTCAAATTGGACCCGGACGTACACGTGGCTTACTCGCTTACTACTCTATGCTCACATTTCGGGATGTGCTGGTTTCTGGAAGCGGTGAGGTAGTTGACGCCATCTTTGTCTGCCCAGGTGAAAGAAGCAGGTAGATCCTCGGGCGATATGAGAGTGTGGGGGAGCGGCTCTGTAACTCTCTCGCCGTCACTGAAAGTAGCTGCGCGGAAAAAAGCAAGTTGAGTTCCACGATCGATCTCGTCAACTTACTCTTTTCCGGCCTACAAGCGCGACTGTGGAGACCCGACCCAAAGCTGCCGCTGACAAGCAGCGCAGCAACGAGCAGTACAGAAAGTGACATGGCGCTCATTACTGCTGACAATAATAATAGTCACCTGACTCATCAAATTCCGTATGTAGAGTATTGCGTGGGTGTTAAAAAACATGATGCACTACATGTATAACCATGACTACTTGGTGTCCTCACATTAATCTTTTAATGAAGATACATGTAGCGAGCTGCTAGAAAGTCTGGTGTCATCAATTGGTAGTTATAGAGCTGTAGCAGTGCAGAGCTGCATCAGTAATGCATGTACTGTGTTGTATCTTTGGGCAACCTGATGATTATCTGGCTGATCTTTGTATGATTGTCTGGCTAATCTGAGGCCTTATCTCAACTTTAGGCCCGGAGTCAAATCAAAAATTTCCAACACTACCGAGAATTCCCTGCCTGGATGTCAGGAAACATTTTGATTTCACAATAATTATTTTGTTGTGATCTTGTTTAACTGGCATCCAATTATGGCGTACATGATTATCACTTCTTAGAGGAGATAATCAGAAGAATTGTGTGCACACAGAATACTTGGAAGTTTATATTCTTAGTGCTGTATGTAATCCTAAAATAGAAAATCAAATCTCCCTGGAAAATTGGAAGTTGATCCCATACAAGGTGTCATACACAAACATTGTTTAATGCCTCAAAGGCAAATCTGTGTATGTAGCCAGACTGATACATGATGTTAAATACACTGATTACTAAATTTATGTACTAACATTCTTTGCAGAATTCCAGTAAAACTGAATCTAATTTTACATTTCCTTGTAGTCAATTCATGAACTGTCTGTATATAAAAGGTGTTAGTAACAGCAGTGTGTTAGTGTAGTAGTCCGCAATGTGTTCTTCTAGTATGATGATGGTTGTGTTGCTGCTTCTACTTCTCAGCTGTGACTTCTCTTCAGCTCAAGGTGGTTGTGTACCAACTCCTCCTAGCACACTGACTAGTAATGGTCGGAACAAGAATGGTATAATTCCAACTAACAGAGCCTCACCTGGATGTAAGTCAAAGATACTTCGTGGTTTTCAATGATTTACCTATACATTGCTTACAGCACTACGTCCTCAGGCAGGTGGGCTTAATCTACCTAGTTGGTATGTAATTCGTGCAGTACAAATCCGACTCCATGGTCTGTGGTGTCAGGTTAATTCTGCGAGTAATGCTGGTATGGGCAGCAACATTGGTGACTGGTACTTCCCTTCTGTTGACGGCACCGGATTTACACAAGTACCATCAAATGACAGTGCTCCGTATCAGTCGTTGAAATGTAACAACCAAATTGCTCTAGTAGTGGATGGTGACGAGAACAATATTAGACACGGCATTGTAAGATGCACTACCACTGTCCCAAACTTGGACAGAACAGCAAACCACTGGGCAGTGTACTCCAATGAAAGAGTTAGAGAATTTGGTAAGCAAAAAATAACAAATATATGCATTAAAATATCTTTGTTTGCAGTTGGTCCCACAGTGGACTCTAATATGACACTCTCTGTACTCTCATCAAGAGATGCTGATCCTAACATTGAGTTTAGCTTCACCTTCATGGTATCATCCGGACCACCGTCACAATTACAATGCAAACATGGAAGTAATACTATATATGATAAAGGTGGTAATCAAAGAGATCTAACTCGTGAGGTGATCAGGTCACGATATATCAACAGTTCATTACCAGATATGACCAGAGTCACGGTTACGATGCCACCTCAACCTAGAGTAGAACGGACATATGAGTGTACTGTGAGGGTTATGAGCTTAAAAAATGGTATAATATCCAGTGGCAGTGTTGCCAGTTATGATACAAATGGTCAAGGAACATCGTCTATTACAGTTACAGGTAATACATGTTGACTGCATGTAGAATTTGATTTCGAAACATGAAGTACAATATTTCAATTTGCTTGAATATGTGTATGTGGCTTATAAAGCTCTTTTTTTATGCAGTTGCAGCCACACCCAATGCTGTCAATGTCATCAGGGTTGGTCTCACTAGTGCTATTGTCTCCTGGACTGCCCCATCACCTGCACCAGCTGGTTATGAGGTGTTCTATCAGGCAGTAGGTGGCAGTACAGTCAGTGGAGGGAACACTAGCAACACTGAGCTGACACTGACTGACCTGACACTGGGAGAGACATACTCTATATTTGTAGTTGCATTTGGAGCAAAGAATAGTCCTGTGTTACCAAGTCCACACAGCAATACTGCCACGATTACACTATGTGAGCAATAGAATAGATCATAAGTAAATTGTCCTATTATTTCAAATACAGCTATTCCACAATTTATCAACACACCAATACTGGGGCCCAGCGTTTCCACTATCATGGTCTCATGGACACCTCCACAATACCCTCCTGACAGCTACACTGTCTCCTACTCATGTCAGCTCTTGTGTGGGTCAACACCATCATCACATTCTGACAACGTACCTAATGGAGCAGCTACTAGTCACACTATATCCTCACTCTCTCCTGGCAGTAACTGCACTGTTAGCGTTACTGCTAATTTTGGCACTAACACCAGCAACACAATCAGATCCTCAGCAATAACTACATCAGCAGGTAGATAGATGCGAATACAATTGTGCACAGTTATAATTATACAATTTGTTTATACTGTTTTAGCTCCAATTGGTGCTCCTGAAGGACTCACTAGCACATCGGTGGAGAGCAGGTCACTGACTGTGCAGTGGGGAATGGTATCTTGTCAGAATCAGAGAGGACCTATCAATGGATACAGACTGCGCTACAACAATGACAACCAAAACTTCATTGTGGTTAATATTGATAGAGAGGGGAGCAGACAGCATATGTTGACTGAACTGACTCCATTCACCAGATATTCTACCGAAATAGCAGCAGTCAATGCTGGAGGGATTGGACCATACAGTGCTCCACTCACTGTGGAAACACTGCAAGATGGTGAGACTAAGTTACCTATTATAATAATTATGTTTTATTTATAAGTACATTGTATAGTTCCTGGCCCAGTTTCTGCTTTGTCAGCTTCATCAGAAGTGGTGCAGCTCACCATCTCGTGGAGACTTCCCTCTGAACCCAATGGAGTCATCATTGCTTATGAGATTGGTTCCAACAGCAGCGGAGAGTTCACTTACTCTAATACAACAGACACACAAGTCACACTGAGGGGCCTTTTTATCAACACATTTGTTGCATATAGTGTCAGAGCATACACCATCAAAGGACCAGGAGAGAATGTGACAGGAATCACAACTAGTGGAACAGTCCGTAAGTTGCAACTTAACAGATTTGAAACTTGCAACATTATTTCTGCATACAGCTTTTGTTACTGGAGTGAGGGTCACACCATTGAACAACACAGCAGTGATTGTCATGTGGAGTCCTGTCAATCTTCCAATAGCAGTGTATAACTATACTATACACTATAGTACTGTGACTATGATCAGAAGACAGAGTGACTCTGGTACTGTTGTTGTAATGGCTGGCTCATCCTCTGGTGTGGTGGGTGGACTGATGACTGGAGAGCAGTACCAGTTCAGTGTGTCTATCACTGTGTCTGGTAATGGACGCACCTACACTGGAGCATTGAGTAACCCCTCTAATTCTATTGCTGTAATCAGTGAGTGTAATTTATATGGACTACAATTACTGCAACATGTTACTTTCTTAGATCCTGCCTCCTGCCCTCAGGTGCCTGGTCTCACTGGTGCCGTGGTTGTAGGATGGTTATTGCTCTTTGTTTCAATAGTGGGCAATGTCATCATGATTGTGATTATTATGATACTTCTGAAAAAGAAAACTGGCTGCAAGTAAGGATGTACTTTTTGAAGAGATGATGTACATGTAAATGGCTTTCAGCTAAGAGCTATAGTTTCATCAGCTTACATTTTGTTTACACATTTTCAAGTTGAAAGTAGCTCAATTTTGTCCGTGTTAAAATATGACTGCTTGTGTATCGACATTTTTTACTTTACATAAATTTTAATAGAAATACTGACAATAATAAATTTGCAATGAAGACAACAACTTTTTCCGAAGCCGTACCAAAATTCCAAGAGTAAGTGAATTTACTATCTTACTGCTGATTGTATATAATTTTATTTTCTGCTTAGTAGCAATGAGTTGAAGACAACAGCTTGTTCAGCATATGACACCCATGACTTCAAGAGAGATGAAGATAACAGCCATAACTTAGATGAAGAGAACATTTACGACAGCGTGAATCAAAACAGCATATACTATACATAACATTATACAGCAGAATTATGTACGTAATTTTATCGTGTAGTTTTATTATGTAGTATTATTGGTACTTCCTATCATTACAAACTGTTGAATGTTTTAGCTATGGTCAAAGTTATTCGGCCTGGGGACGAGAGTATGGTCAAAGTTATTCGGCCTGGGGACGAGACTATGGTCAAAGTTATTCGGCCTGGGGACGAGACTATGGTCAAAGTTATTCGGCCTGGGGACGAGACTATGGTCAAAGTTAAATAACATGAAATATTGTGAGAAAAAAATGTATGAGGTGTAGCAATACAAGTCTAGGTAATATTTTTAATTTTTTTGGAATAAATATCATGAATTGTAGAAGATGGGATCTCATTCTGTTACATATCATCAATCTTGCTGATGTGAATTAGATTTGATATTCTTAACAGCTGTCATGTATTAACTGTATTTCAGTATTAATTTAGTGGTATTATATCATGTTTTGTCGCTAGTATTTGCAAACTGTCTTGAAACAATCAATTTTAATACAACAGTTGTTACTTCAGTTAAAATACATACAATAAACAAAACTATGAATTGACAGTACTAGTGTACAGTGAAATATGCAATGGTATAAGATTATCTCTACTGTGAGAGTTAGTACTTTGTTCACAAGTACATAATAATACAAAAATATGCATAAAGCATTAATTTTTAAGACACAGAGCATTAATTTATGACCTGAACACAACCTGTGGTAATGGTTATTTGTACTGTGCAGACTTCATTTCAATATACTCTGAGGAAATAGGTCTGCTTTTGGTTGGTGGAAAGGGGCTAGCAGAACTGCAAGACCTACAGTCTTCTGTCATTTTCATCGCCACACGACTGTACATGTGATAAACTCTGCAAATGAGGTGATCATCTCATGCAAGAAGACTCAAATTTTATTTCAGCATACTTTGAATTACTTGGAGTGGGGCTAGGCAGATTACGTGTGTAGGGAATATCGTATATATCTGAATCTTGAGAAAAACTGGGCCTCGGTAAATCATACCTATTGTGCTCTGTCCTGAATCTGAAGGAATAAATGGAAAAGAGAGTTGTTTGATACTTACCTGGCTTTGTTGCGTCTCTTTCTCACAAGAAGTATAATTATCGCTATCATGATGATATTAGCAGAAAATGACAAGAGTAGCAATACTATCATCGCTACTGTCTCCGGACCAATGGCGAGGAATTCCATTGAGGGAAGTGCTATGTGCAAAAATGAACAGCATTGTGTTGTGTAACTCATGTTCACTCACTTTCAATGGGCTTGGTTAAGTTACTTAATGGTCCAGTGTGTAACTGACCATTTTGTGAAACAGTGACAGACACACTGAACTGGTACTGCTCACCAGTCATCAGTCCACCCACCACACCAGAGGATGAGCCAGCTGAGACATTCACTACACCGGTATCACATTGTCTTGTTGTATTAGTCGCCATGTAGTGTATGCTGTAAAGATTGACTGCTTGAAAATTGACTGGAGTCCAGGAAACATTGACTGCTGTGCTATTCAGAGCAACTGCTGTTACTCCAGTGACACGAGCTATCAGAGAAAACAATTGATAAATTTGCTCTCAATAGCTCTTACGGATAGACGTTGTTAGCACTTGATCTGTCACATTCTCTCCTGGTCCTATGATGGTGTATGCTCTGACACTGAATACAACAACAGTGTTGGGAGGGAGGTCCCTCAGTGTGTGCTGTGTGGCTGATGTATTAGAGTAAGTGAACTCTCCTCTGCTGTTGGAACCGATCTCATAAGCAATGATGACTCCATTGGTCTCTGCTGGAGGACTCCATGAGAAGTTGAGTTGTATCACTGTATGGTCTGATGTGGCTGATAAATCAGTCACTGGACCAGGAACTGTGAAAATATGATTTGTCTACTTGTTGCAATTTTATGAAGAAGTCTTACCATCCTGCAGTGTCTCCACAGTGAGTGCTGGATCACTGTATGGACCAGTCCCTCCAGCATTGACTGCTGCCACTTGCATAGAGTAGCTGGTGAATGGAGTCAGTCCAGTCAACACATGCTGTCTGTTCCCCTCTCCTGTAGTGTTCACAATGGAGGTGCCATTGCTGTAGCGCAGTCTGTATCCAGTGATGGGTCCTCTCTGGTCAGGGCAGGGTACTGTCCCCCACACTACAGTGAGTGACCTGCTCTCTACTGATGTGGTATTGAGTATTCCAGGAGCACCAGTAGGAGCTATAGTAGGTCATGCATACAGTTCTGATAGGCAATGTACTGTACATACCTTCTGAAAAAGTGCTTATTGTTGAGACAACAGTATTGCTTGCATTGGTACCAAAATTAGCAGTCACACTAAAAGTGCAGTTACTGCCAGGAGAGAGTGAGGATATAGTGTGACTAGTAACTGATGTATTGTATATGTTGTCAGAATGTGATGATGGTGTTGACCCACACAAGAGCTGACATGAGTAGGAGACAGTGTAGCTGTCAGGAGGGTATTGTGGAGGTGTCCATGAGACCATGATAGTGGAAACGCTGGGCCCCAGTATTGGTGTGTTGATAAATTGTGGAATCGCTGTATTTGAAATAATAGCACAATTTACTTATGATCTATTCTATTGCTCACATAGTGTAATTGTGGCGGTATTGCTGTGTGGACTTGGTAACACAGGACTATTCTTTGCTCCAAATGCTACTACAAATATGGAGTATGTCTCTCCCAGTGTCAGGTCAGTCAATGTCAGCTCAGTGTTGCTAGTGTTCCCTCCACTGAGTGTATTGCTTCCAGCTCCTGTTGCTTGATAGAACACCTCATAGCCAGCTGGTGCAAGTGATGGGGCAGTCCAGGAGACTGTAGCATTAATTAAAGACATCCTAGTGACAGTAACAGCAGTTGGAGTACCTGCAACTGAACATACTCATCAATAACTAGTGAATGTGTTGTATGATTACTTACCAGTAACCATAACAGTAGAAGATCCTGTACCCTTTGTTACATAGCCACTAACACCACCAATACGACCTTCCACAGTCACAGTACAAATGTATGTTTCTGCTACGTTAGATTGAGATGACAGTCTAACTGTGACACGAGTCTTGTCTGGTTCTGTGCTACTAATATATCGTGACCTGATCACTTCATGTGTGATGACTGGATGATTTCCTTTTACACTAAATAGACTATTTGATCCTCTTCTGCACTCAATATGTGATGGTGGTCCAAATGAGACATTAAAAGACAATGTGATTGTAATATTAGGATCAGCATCTCTTGATGAGAGTATGGAGAGTGTCATGGTGGGGTCTACTGTGGGACCATCTATAGTATTAAAGAGATAATATCACCATGCAATGTAAAATTCAAAATACAATACAGCAATATAGCACGCTTTGAGAGACTCACTATAATTGTTGAATACATCATCTGAATACACTACCCAGTAGTTTGTATTGACATCCAAGTTTGGGATAGTAGTGTTGCACTTCACAATACCCTGGTAGTTGGTCACATTACCATCTACTATTAGTCCAATTTGTCTGGTACACTTTAGTTGCTGGTACGGCACATTGTTACTGGGATCACTGGTGGGAGCTACAGTGAAGCCATCAGGTCCATCTCCAGTAGGGTAGAACATGTCTCCAATGTTGCTGCCAGTGTCAACCTGGCACCACAGACCATGCCGTTGTATCTGGGTTGCACTGAACACTGACCATGAATCAGCATAGCGACCACCAAACTGTGGTCGTAAAGCTAAAAATAAAACCTCATAATTTTGCTATAAGTCTGTAATACACTTTTCAACTTACAATGACCATTTCCATTGAATGATGGCACACCATTGGGGAATGTACCCAGACTACTGTTCAGAGTGTTGGGAGGAGAAGGATTACAGTTACCAGTACCTTGTGCTGAGCAGTATCCACACACTAATAGCAACACAATTGCTCTACTTGTATAAGACATGGTGCTGCTTGTGACTACGGACTCAATACTGTATAGAGCTGCTCTCGATCTTATAGACCGTGTAATCATGTTTATAGAATTCTAGTGCATACGTAAGTGATGTATTCATACAATCACATTATAATTGTAGCCACAGAGTGAGTTGTTTATTAGCCTAATAGTGACATATAACATATATCACTCATTCACAATAACAGACTTAATAGCACCTCTTCTCAAACAATGCAAATGTACACAACTGTCTATTGATAATCCCAAACCAGCTGCAGCTTTCTTTTCAGCAAAATAATGTCATATCAGTATTGTATGCAACCCTAGCCACATCCCCATGCAGGCTCTCTGCAGGGTAGCTGCAACATTGGAGCCACACCCACATAATTTAACCGCGAAAAGCGAAGAGCTATGGGGCGGACCGAACTGTGTTTCACAACACATGTTCTTCTCCAAACTTGTCCAAATAGCTGTTGAGTCGTCAGGTTATATCAACGTAGGATAAGCGATTGTCTACCTCGCCGATATGGGCCGAGCAGCTACTCCTATCAGGTCGTACAAGCCCTTTCTGTTGCTGGTGCTGTTCTTGTGTGTTTCTGATCATGCTACCGTGACTGCAAACGTTGATCCACCTGGAGGCGGATCATGCATCAATGGACAGGTAGAACCAATATAGACGGTATTGGTAGACTGTTAAAGTACTGAGCTTGTACTGCACACATTGGGCTTGTACTACATGCATTTCTTGTACTCCGATGTGCTCATTAATTATTCATCAGTTAGCAACAACAAACACTGGGTCAAGATTAAACACGCTACAATGGTGTAAAGACGGGTAATAGAGACACCAGATACTGTACTTCTGCAATAGTTCTAAAGCTAAGCTCTGACGCAAAGCATTTTAATGGCAGCAACCAAAAACACGCATCATGAATTTCTGTTTAGCTTAGCTTCTAGCCAAGAATCTGCACCTGTATAACTATTTACTTCAAGGTGGGCTAAGTAAATCTTGCAGGTGCGGACGAAGCGTTTTGTTGACCCACGCTGAACATAAATTTTCTAGCTCTATTGATGGTTCAACGTTTGATTTGTATTCTTTTTGGCAGTGTCCATCACAGTGCTCATGGACTGCAGATAATGGTGTTCTATACAGTCTGACAGATATTGGTCTAAAGGTGTTCCAGACTGCTCTACCCACCCCACAAGGATCCCATCTTAGAACTTCCCCATGTCACTCTTTTCTTTGCAACAACAAGGAGTCAGCTAGTTGTATCACAGTGCCTGGACTGAAACCAACCAGCGCTGGCAAAGACAAGGTCTTCAAACTTATCGCAGATCAGGATCCAGCTAGCGGATTTCAGCTGCTAATGGATGGTGGTGACGTGTGCGAAGTGACCAAGAAGCCTCGAAGAACAATTGCTCGATTTCCGTGTGATCCCAATGCACAAACCGATACTTCGCAACTGAAAATACTCAAGTCATACGAGGGACAGAATAAACTAATATGCAATTACTTTGTGGATTTTGCACCAAGTCAACTCGGCTGTCCAACGCCCAGTAGTTCAGGCAGTCACCTCATCCCAGCTCAACCAACTGACCCTGTGTTCTTGTCTGGTAAGTTGCAGTGTCAAAAAGTATCAAATTTACAGCTTCTGTCCATTTCAGTAATTTGTTGTTTGTATTGTCCCGTGAGCATAATTTTTAGCTATCAATTAAAATTTTAATGCTCTGTAGATGTGGAAGTAATTATTTTTAAATTTTGTTTTCTCTTCAGTAACTGGTTGTGTGGATTCAGATCCATCATATTCTACCAGTAACTGTCATTATGGCGGAGGACAGGTACTATCACTCCACGGGCTATGGTTTTCTCAACTCTGCCGCCTGACTGGAGACATTCCAAAACATCCCAGCACTAGTACATTGCTTATTGACAGCAAATCTTGCACGAAATACTTCAGAGAACACTATGAAATCAAGATTGGGAGCTTCAGTTGCTCGGATCCCAATGTGTTTTCTACATTTGTTATAAAGTGCACTCTGGAAGCTGGGACAGGAACAAAATTGCCGGTTACTATTGAGACGAAACAGGATCAAAGAGATAAGAAGTCAGGTGCTATTGTGGGTAGACTGGACGAGGCAGTGTCGTACAGAGAACATGTGAACCTTAAAGACCAGTTCAGCAGATTCTCAGAGTATGGAGTGGGTGGGTTAAGAAAAGAGATCGAAGAATTGTACCGAAGAGCGTTTGCTTCACGAGGTAAGAGAATTAGCAAGTATTTGGCATGAAATTACGATGATTTCAGGAGCATCCCCTCAGCTACTGAAGCAGTTAGGAATCAGCCACATCAAGGTATTGCTAATGATCTTCATTTTTTACTCAAATTTTCTTTTGGGAAAATTGCTATTTTCAGGGTATCTTGTTGTATGGTCCTCCTGGTGCTGGTAAGACTCTGCTGGCTAGAACTATAGCAAAGATTTTAGGATCAGAACAGGTGCAGTGACAAATTTGATGTTTTTAAATGCTGTGCTACAATTTACACAGGTTCAGCTCATCAATGGACCTGAAATTATTAGCAAATTTTTAGGAGAGTCTGAAAGAAACTTGAGGTAAGTATACAATTTTTCTTCCTTGGTCTCAAAATTTGTCGTATGTTAGGTCACATTTTATGGTAGCTCAGGAAGCCTACAAGAAGCTCGGTGACTCCAGTGACTTGTATGTTGTCATTATTGATGAGATAGATGCCATCTGTAAACCAAGAGGTATGTAACCTTTATGTTGACTGATAATGTGTATCCTCAATTATATATGAATGCTCTGTCTAGTAGTAACTAGTAACCAAACCAAACTTTATTGTGCTTGTGTGAGCATGTTTTTATTTGTGAGATGGGCTAGTGTCTTTACTTTTTCGACTCAATTTTTCTTGTTTTTTTTACGAACTTGTAACTTGTTAACCAAAAAAAAAGAGTCAGTATCTGTACTGTCCAGGTAAAAGTGACCAATCAGCTGCCTCGGCTGCCTATGATAGCTTAGTGAACCAGCTGCTTACACTAATGGATGGACTACAGTGAGTGTGAAATAATTGTTGTATTGCAAAGACACACTTTTCTCATCTGGTGCAGTGAGACGAACAATATACTGGTGATTGGTATGACCAATAGAAAAGAGCTGTTGGACCGTGCTCTGCTTAGACCAGGCAGGTTAGTTGCTGTCTTTTAACTGACATTCCATTTTGAAAATTATTATACTATACTGCAGGTTTGAGGTACAGATTGAGGTAGGACTACCCGATGAAGCAGGAAGGTATGATATCAAATTTTAACATCATGTAAAATTTGATGATTCAAAACCTCGCATTTTGATTTTAAAATTGATCCCAGATTGATCCACCAAACCTCTTTTTCTAGCGAATCATTATAGGCTCGATCAGTTGCTTTAGTAAACAATTTTTATACATGTACTGTACAACTGACT
This sequence comes from Haliclona indistincta, assembly GCA_964017065.1. Lineage (NCBI taxonomy): Eukaryota > Metazoa > Porifera > Demospongiae > Haplosclerida > Chalinidae > Haliclona > Haliclona indistincta. The sequence goes on along the minus strand of OZ024790.1, from coordinate 5,370,725 downwards.
GCTGTGAGTGTGTATGATGTTATCCCAGGTATGAGATATTTGACATCCACACTCGCTCAATGCGTGACGCTGGAGCGTTGTCTAAAGACGTCAATCTCCGTGAGCTAGCAGCAAACACCACTCGATTCAGTGGAGCAGAGATTGCCGGAGTAGTGAGAGCAGCTGCTTCATTCGCTCTAGAGAAACAGGTGATAGAGATTAATATTATGCTACAACATTGTAAAGTGTTTATTGTTTTCCTTCAGCAAACTGATCTAAGTTCTCAACTTCAAGTCACATCAGACAATTTTCAAAGAGCACTTCGTGAAGTCACCCCAGCTTATACACACTCTGAGGTAGAGAGAGGTTTACAATTGCACAAATTACTTTCTCCCCTCCCTCCCTCCCTCCCTCCCTCCCTCCCTCCCTCCCTCCCTCCCTCCCTCCCCCTTCCTCTCTCCCTCCCTCACCCTTCCCCCCTCTCGCTCCCTCCCTTTGTCTCTCTATCTGTCTGTCTGTCTCTCTCTCTTCCTCCTCTCTCCCTTCCTCTCTCCTTTCCTTCCTCCCTCAGATGCATATAGTATCTCAGTTCCTCCCTCCTACCTTCCTGTCTCTTGGTCTTGTACATGAAGCCACTGCATCCTCATTACTGGACATTGTCCATTCATTACGACAATCCTCAACAACAGCTGCTAGAATGCAGTCTGTTCTACTGTATGGTCAAAGAGGTAAGAATGAGCGAATAATTATGTGTGTGCGTGTGTAGGTGTCTGGCTAGTGTTGTTCTGCAGTATGCATGTACGTTATGTGTTTTTCGTAACAGATAATGACTTGTTGTGTTTAGGTACAGGTAAAACCAGTTTAGCGGCTCATATTGCAGTGCTTGGACACTTCTCCTTTGTTAAGGTAATATAATTGTGTTCAAAGTGTCACTACCTGATTTTCGGTTAATTTTGTAGATTCTGACGGCCTCATCTATGATTGGATTGCCCGACTCACATAAGGTGGATCTCCTGCACCAAACATTCAATGATGCTTTCAGGTATAGTAATATATTGTGTACACTTATTGTGTTGTTGCTCATTTTGAACACAGTATTGCAAACTCACTCACTCACTCACTCACTCACTCACTCACTCACTCACTCACTCACTCACACACTGTTAGAATTTATGATTGTATATTTCTCTTTAGATCAGAGTTTTCACTGATAGTACTGGATGATCTTCATCGACTTGTGGAGTATGTGCAAGTAGCCAGTCAACTGACAGTATCGCACGCCATGATGCATGCTGTGAACACTCTTCTCTCATCATCACCACCTGCTGGTCAGCTAGTCTACTGCTTGTGTGTAGAGAATAAAGTTATAAAGCATCTCAATGAGCTAAACACCTATTAGCACAGCTAGAGTCTAGAAGACTTACCCAAAGATTTGTCACGGTTTTGTGTATTTAGGAACTATTCCTGCCAAAATGTCTTCTCAAATCTGTTAGTAATTGTTATGGTCTGCCTTCCACCATTAGAAGTATGGAGGCTACCACTATTGATGCAGAATTATTGTATTCTTAGCAATTTTTTTAATAACATGGTTCGTCGTATATTTTTAGGTTCATCAGTGATGGTGGTAGCCACCATGACACTAGCAGGAGCTCATCAGTTGTCTGATAGCACTGTCACTCTTGGTCTTCCTGACCTGTTCACATGGTCCTATCCTGTACCTCTCATGAGGTCTGCTGCAGTACAGGACTACCTCACAGCAAGACGCATCCTCAGGTGAGTGAGCATGGCCACCATCCTTTGTATCGCCATGCTTGAGACAAAAGAACGAGTTATTTTTGGGCAAGTGTATTATAGACGGTATAGACCGGTATAGACCCATCAAAATTAGGCATTGCTTAATAACCTCATTTGACCTGTGATTTTGCTAAATAAGATGGCATTCTGTGCAGCACGAAAACTGCTTCATGCATAACGTTTTACAAGAATTCTGGACGTTTTATACATTTGTGGCGACACAAAGTGTCCATGGTAGCTCTCGAGTTCATGGCAGCATTACCGATCGGACTATGAATGATAATTAAAGTGGTCCTGTTAAACCTATATAATCAATCTGCCCGCACCCTACCCTTTGTGTACACTCTTAATAGTAGTGATACCTTTATTATGCAGGAATGGTGGTGGTGTATTCTCTCTTTCTACTGATCTCAGTATCTCAGTAAAGCAGCTGCAACATGTGATAGAGTGTGTATGTGTTCAGTCTGACAGCTGCTCCACTGGATCATCGCAATCTGCTCCTTCATATATTCATCAAAACAAGTTTATTGACTGTATTAATAGCCTTATTTCAAGGTAAGTACAAGAGTCATCATGTATTCATATCCACATTTGCTTGGTGACTTACAATTATTTTTTCTTACAGAAAATCTAGCCATAGTGAACAGTCTGGCTCCAGAGTATTATTTTAACTCTTTGCATCAGACATACACTGTTACCAGTATGCAATAATATTTTGGTCATCCGACAATACAACATGGGTTGGGTAGTACTGTGCATATTATGCAAAAATTATCATTGCCACTCACTGCGCTCGACAATGATATGTAAGGATGACCGTGACCGCGAATTAAGATGGCGGCTACTCATGTGTGAAAATGAGTTATCGCACATTATAAATAAAGCCCAAACAATAAAATTAATTTCAATACTAAAGCGATTACTACATGTATTGTAACTTTTAGCTAGGGTTACTACTGGTCACTACGAATCTTTGCTGAAACTATAGTTTAAAACGAACACATCACCTAGTGCATGTGTGTTCTATGTACATCTCGTCCAGTATAGACATAATTTCACTTGCATCAGGACGATCATTTGGTTGCTCCTCGATACACCTTCTGATAATTTTGTCGACCATTTCCGTCCAACGAATGAGCCCGATCTGAGCGTTCTTCTCTTCGAATTTTTCAGCTGGAAGCTCTCTAAGACACATTTCGATTATTAGAACTCCAAAGCTGTAGACATCCATCTTGGTTGAGTGACGATCAGGATTTTTAGCCTCGGGAGCAGAATAAATTGGAGCACCTGGAGCGACTTCAGTAAAAGAAGTAAAGTTGGCTGACCCATAATCAGAAATCTTGGCTTTCCAGTGATTGGAGAAAGGCTCTAGGAGGACATTCCCACTGCTGATGTCACAGTGGATGATGGGGTGTGGTCTAAACTGGTGCATGTAGTTGAGACCACAGGACACATCTTGACTAATGGTGATGACTTGCTCTTTAGTCAGTTCATTCTTTTCCAACTCTTTACGCAAGCTAGTGGGCATTAGCTCATTGATTATCACAAGATTTCCTTCATCCGTCCTAATAGCACCTATGAACTGCAACAAGTTAGGATGCCGCAGCTTAAAACTGAAAGCCCCTTCTTTCAAGAATTTTTTACAGTTATGCCTTGAAACAATTTCTGAATGGAGAAACTTAGCAGCCACTCGCAACCCTCTGAACTTGGCCACTTTCACTACTCCCCAGGCACCTTTGCCTAGTACTTCTTCAGTTATCACCACTTCTTTTTTATCCATCCACTGCTCGTTTTCTAGCTGTGAAAGCAAATACAATTAATAATCACACTTACAAACTATGCAAAAAACTTACCATATCACACGTCTCATGCATCTCTTCGAGTTGTTGTTGACGATAGCAGATTTCCTCTTCTTTCTGTTCTATTTCCTTTTTGAGCTCATCTATAGTAGCCATAGCATTAGCACACTTTGCCTAAAGCAGTACACCATTATAATTATTGTAGTTTCATGATGTTTAACTCACTTGCTCAGTAGTCAGCTCCTCAAATATTTTCTATGAACAGTAAACAAAATAATTAACAGTGAACAAATTAATATCAGGCTTTCATGCATGTAACTGAACCTGATATAAAATTAATGACAAAGTTAGTGGTACCAGGAGCACATAGGTAACTGGTAAACTCATTCACTTTGTGTGATACTTACCTGCTGTTGTAGAGTAGGTCTAGTCTCATGATGTAGAGCTGATGTAGATGGCCATAGATTTGGTTCTGCAGCAGCAGGGCCTTTGCTGTGTACTTGCTTTACTTTCTCTTCTTCCTCCTCTTTTTTCATCAAGCCCTGCTTAGATCTATTTTTATCCTGGATACGCTCTTGAACAGGACGCCCAAGCTGGTTTTCAACAAACTCTTTAAGATTTTTGATGGCGTTTTGTGTGATTCCTTCTCCTGCCACTGTGGTTCCCATTTCAAAGCATCTGTGAAGGTACTCTGCCCAGCATTGCTTGTTATTGCCCATCTTCTTCTCCATCTTCTCCATACGCATGAGTATGTAAGGGTTACCAACAGCAACAATAAGACTCTTGGCTCTGGTTATGGCTGTGTTGAAGACACTTGGAGTGCACAGGCTCTTTGTGGGGTTGAAAGAACACCCTGATGCATCTATTGCCTCAACAGTACTCATGAAAAGAGCTTTAAACTCCTCACCTACAAAGATAATGTGTCATTCTACGTACGCATCACAGTCATGCAATGCATACCTTGTATTAAGTAGGTTGGCACAAATTGAGTCGGAATAAATGACCTACTTTCCTTGAACAAGGCACCTTTGATGTCAGACAACTATATATAAAGGTAGAATAAATAATATAATATACATTGCAGACTCACTGCAGAAGTGAATGTACAGAGCTGTATGACAGAATTCCCACTTAGAGGACACTCACAATAAGGCAATCATTTTTTTGCAGATGTTCTATAATTTTTAAAACTCATAACACCTAATTATATAGAATGTTGTCATACTGTATTACATGTGCATGCATAATTATGTTACCTGGTGTCTGTTGGTAGCCATAATGCAGACATCATTCATCTGTCTAGGCTTGAAAAAGGTTTTCAATTGCTTGATGAGAGCCGTGGCTTCATCTTTGTCAGTTTCCTTGTCTACTGGAAATGTTTTCTTGAGGCTTGAGCACACAAACCAGATAGGTTTGTCTAAACCAGGTATCTTTTCTGGGTCAGCACGAGGTGTCAAACTTTGAGAATAGAACAGAGTGCGAGCGAGATGCACAATCTCTTCATGGCAACGGTAGTTAGTAGTGAGAAAAGCCACTGGTAGCTCGTACTTGTTATAAAACTCCAGAAGACGAGTGAAGATTGATGTTTTCAATCCATTATCACGGGCAATGTCACCCAACACCAAAATTTCAGGACCAACCTGTGTTTAAATTTAGGTTAATTATAATAATTATCACAAGCATGCATAAGTGGTTTGCTGTGGGAGCAAATTTTTTTACAAGCCTTTTTCGTAAATCTATCTATATAGAATGCAGCCACCTGCCTAATTTTACCACAAGGATGACCGGAATAGCCAGGTTTTACTGTATAACTCATGAAACAGAAAATCATGGCCTGTATAATGGTATTAGCATGGTAATGACAGTTCTGTATACATGGGAAATGTTGCAACAGGTACAGCTACTCTCATTTAAGTTCTTGCAATGTATTAGTTATTCATGTGAAATGTGCTATAGCCCTTAATTGTTTTAATCTTGTAGATGCATGCTGATCAATTCTCTCGGATATATCATGTGTAGGTTTTATGCTATGCATATTGCTCTCAAACTTGCATTCTTGCCAGTGAGTGCCGCACTTGCCCATATCAAGATTTCTTTCCTATTGCAGTAAACAGCAGCGACCGTGTCAAATTTGTTGAATAGTGGTGCTTCAGGGTTGGTTGCTGAATAACTAGTAGCGCTTAGTTGAGCACAAAATTTTTTGATAAACGCGCAGCAATGTGTTCACTGGGCTGCACCAATGATAGCTAAAAATGTTGCAGTAGCCAGCTAAATTTATGATAAAGCCATAAAAATACTGAATGTCGCCAGGAAACTCATTGTATTTTAAAAAATTAGGTATGGCGTCATCTAAGCAGGTCTGGTCATGCAAACAAATTGTTCGTATAAAAAACATGAAATTCTCATTGCTAATGAGATTCACAATTATAATGAGATTCACAAATTTTAATTTAAAATAATAATTTGTGTGTATCGTCGTGTAATGCAATGCTGACCTGACAATCATCTCCAGCAATAACAATTTTTGTTTCTGTGTTGGCCATGATAAGAGGAGCAATAGCTTCTGGCTCTCTAGCTTGAGCAGCTTCATCAAGAAGAATATGCGTAAAATATCCATCTCCAATGAATTTATGAAATTTGAGGCTAGTAAGCAATGTTGTAACGACAACAACAAATTTCTCTGATCTATATTCTGAATCAAACACATCTTGAAACTCGTACTGTTTCAAATACCGACGAGGATAATTTTTTTTGTCGATATAGTAACGTGCTCGAGTGATTCTTGCCAACTTGACTTCCCACTTTCTTGTAGTCGTCTCAACCATCTTCCCAAAGTACTCCTCTATAAATGTGTCGGCAGTAACCTGATGATGACAAGCAATAAGTACTCGGGTTGGCTCATTCCTCCTTCTACCCTCTTCAATGAATTGATAAGTGGCCACCGCTAACAGGCGTGTCTTGCCTGTTCCAAAAGCTCCAGATACCAAGACAGGATATTGAGATCCACTGTTGACCACCTTTGATAGAGCGGGCAATTGACTTTCTTTATCAAGCTTGAGAAAGCTATATATACCTGGTGGATCCAGAAGGGGTGGTCCATCCGACACGATGTGTGTACGAGGGGGGTCTGGCATTACCTTGTAAATCTTTTCAAGGTTTGAAAATGCTTCCAATGACTCATGTAAAAGATCAAAATAAAAATGCTTGACTTCAAATTCGACATTGACAACCCTAACGAAGCCTGTGAGATTATGCCTCTCAAGCGCTATAGCATTTTCATCCTTAAACTCGATCAGCATCCCTTCATAGTGACCTTGCATATTCTCTTGTAGAACATCTGCTGCACAAATTTGCTCTCGGTTTTTATTAACGATAAAGAGACACTGGCTTGCTTGGCTAGCATACATGATCTGGTCTCCTGTCATGCCTGAAAGACATCCATATCTGCTACGAGGATTGCCATTTCTCACACAAGGCGGAAAACTTCCAAATTCATACACATTCAGTTGGTAGGTACCATTACACCTATTAATAAAAATTAAGTACATGTAGCAATCAAATGTATAATCTTGATAAACTGACTTACCGTTTTGAAAGCAGGTCTGCGTGCTTTCTTTCTTCATGATAGAGAAGTGAGTAGAATTTTAACCGGTAGGTCCGTTGCGTCAAAACACGCTTGGCATCTGCAATCATTTTTTCCGTTTTCTCCCGACATCTGTCTTGGTAATTGATTTTCCTCCCGCTTGAACGCTGAGAGTAAGATTTGCTCCCACTGTAAATGTTAGCCTGTGCAGTTTGTACATGTAACCGTACTGACTGATACTACCATTGTACAATGCACTTACCGGACCAGAGGTTGTTTGCTGAATTCTTCGCTTGTTCTGAGTATTCCAGACTGTCTCCTCTTCTTTGCTATGCGCGAAAGTGCAGTCAGGATAATGCATGCAGTTCGGCGAGTGAGGGCACATTACAAATCGACGTGCCGCTTTTTGAGGTAGGGGGCGTATTTCTACTAGCGCGTCCCAGTCCGTCGACCAAGTCACTAGCACGGTTGGCGCACCATGATGCCATCTGGGTGCTTTGCAGTAGACTCCTGTAAGCTCTTCATCTTGCGGATTCTGACGAAAGCAAAGTGAGCAAATCAATGCAGAAAATCCTTCACGTTGATAATAGTGCCTTTCGGCCATGACTGAGCTCAGTCTAGTCGCAAAGCAAACAAGAATCGGGGCGGTTTAGTAGCAATATGACTTAGCGTCAGGGGCGTATCTACAAGGGTGCTTTCAGTGCTCAAGCACCCCGCTATTTGCTATGAAAACAGTTGCTATGTCACTAATAATATTCATAAAATCTGGGCTGGACTTATCAGTGCTGTTATTATTATGATCGTGTCAGAGTACACTGACACGATCATAATAATAACACGATCTCTTGTCAGAGTACACTGTAGGCTAAGTGCTTTTTGTCTTGAATACACGCACACAATTACAGAGTGTGAGCACCCTCCTTATTCAAATCCTGGATACACCACTGGCAGCGTATTCACCATGCATGTGAAGTAATGATGCATGCAACCAGATCCAGATTTCGTCAATGTAAAAGGGGTGTTTTAGCTGGTTGTAGGGTTCATGTTTCACTCCGATTTTAAAAACAAAAATTAATTAATAATTAATGTTTAATGTTATAATTAATGTAATAATTAATGTTTTATTGATTGCAATGTTCCCCACAACTTCCCAGTCTTTAACTTTACTGGTAGTGCAACAGTCAGAGCTATAGCAGACTCCATTTCTTTCCTGACAGCAGAAGCTACCTCTGCCAGCACACTCTCATGCACCTCATACAGTAACTCATCGTGTAACTGCAGAATCAGTAGCACAGGCTGGCTGAGATCAGAGCATAGAAAGGTACTTGATTTATTGTGCCTAAGATAACAATCTATATTGTTCATAGCAGTTTTAACAATATCAGCACCAGAGCCCTGGATAGTGGAATTCACTGCTTGCCTCTCAGCTTGATTACGGGTCTGTGCATCAGCATGATGTATTCCTGGAAGATATCGCCTGCGCCCAGTGATGGTAGTGATGTAGCCATTAGCACGACACTGCTGGATTGTAGTCGTAATGAACTTCTCCATTTCAGGAAATTTTGATTTAAACGCTTCCATGAATCCCAATGCTTCTGGTTCTGTGACAGACAGCTGCTCAGCTAAAGCCTTCCCGCCAATCCCATAAATCATGCCGTAGCAAAGGTGTTTAGTTTGTTGTCGTTGTTCATCGGTTACTTGTGTTGGTAGTATTCCAAGCCACTCCCCTGCAATCAGTCTAAATGCGTCACCATCACTGTTAAGGTAAGCTTGCAATCTGCTGTCACCTGATAGATGCGCCAAGATTCTTAACTCTAGTTGAGAGTAGTCTGCGGCTAAGAGTACCGATCCCGAAGACGCACTTAACACATTTCGCATACACACAGTCTGAAGCCTGTAAGACTTCTCTACCATCTCCTGTGATATTTCAAACTGATGTGAGATGTTCTTCTGATCCTCTGTACTGCTTAAAAGCCCAATCTCGTATTCTTTCGGAATGTTCTGGATGTTAGGCTCAGTGAAAGACACTCGTCCTGTTGCTGTGTGTAGCTGGCAGGTGGAGTGAACACGATCACATCCCAGGCACTCGTGATGTACTATTTTCTTCATCAGTGGAAACACAGTCATGGTCAGTGTGTGGAAGACTCTTCTCCACTCTATGATGACAGCTGGTAGTGGATGCAAGTGAAGGATCTTAGCCAAGACATCCTTAGATGTGCTTAAATGTTGAACTCTCCGTTTTCGTCCTTTTCTAGTGTTAACCCCTCCACCACCAGTAGACTGCTCTTCTTGTCCAGAGGGTAGATTCAAATCAACGAAAAGAACTTGTGCAACCTCGTCTGAAGATGAAAGAGTGAAATGTTTACCAGCATACTGGTAAGCTAGCTGCTCTAACTGAGAGAGGTGTGTCTTGAGAGTGTCTTGAACTTGGCTGCACTGCTCTACACAGATTCCGATGCCATTCAGCTCAATCTTAGCTAAGAGTTGTTGAGTGGGCATTTCTACCTTACAGAATGAAGAGTACAATTCTTCAGCTTTAAGCAATGTCTCTAGTTTATTCATGAGTCTGGTAGCTACAGTGATCTCAGCTGCTGCTCGGATGTAAGGAGCGGGTGAGTTAGTAGCCAAGGTACAGAGAGTGCTGGTAGGATCGTGTTTGCCTCGTTTGACCAGTATTTGTCGTGGAAGATACTGAGCTGCCATTTGATGAATAGTTTTGCTCTTTGCATTTGGATCTAATAGCCAATCAGCAACAACTGGGTCACAATAGAATGACTCTTGACAAAGCTCTGATCCCGTGGCGGCCATCATTAGTTTAGCCTGTCTCTTCATGTCAAAGACTGTTACGTTGGTTTTAGTAGAAATAGCCAAAATATGTACTAGACTGTTCAGACGAGAAGACAATGGAACCACTGGGTTGTGACCAAACGATGACTCCATTTTAACATTCTCCTTGCCAACACAGTCATAAAGTGTTACATAATACACCTTTTCACTTCCAAAGCAAACCGCCACACCCACTATCTGTTTGTTGGATTGTCTGAGAGGAATCCCCTTCATTTGAAGTGGTTGATTGTTTTTAGTGTTTCCGATACCCTCTGTTTTGTCTGGTTGGGTAGCAAAAGCAAACGACAGAGAAGAATGTTCGGATGACAATGAGACAAAGTTTTTATAGAGTATGTCATTGGAAGAGACATCAATAACCGTCAGATTCAAATTATTTGGCGTAAAACTGTGCAATTGTTCGAGATCAGTGATAGACATTGGTTCCTTGGCTTCTTGAGGTAAATTTCTATTGTAAGCAAGTGACTCGGCAGCAAAATCATGAAGCTCTTCAATCGTATGAGAACTTGCTTTATGTGGGTTTTCAGAATGATCGTCTTTTTCCACATCTTCCAAGTCTACAACAGCCAGTGTAGGTGAGCTGAAAAGACTAGTTGAAAGGTTAGTAACACTGTCTACGAATGTGGGTGATGAAAGACTAGCCTCTCTAGCGCTGGTGTTAGCTCTTGAAGTAGCAAGAGGAGTGAGAGCTTGAGGTGAGTTTGCTATTTCTGAGGTAGGCTTGACTGAAGACCGAGCAACTTGTTCGTTTTGTTCTACCATAGCTTGCTCACCAGTGGCTTCCCTCACAGTTTCTGTACTAGTCTTCACAAGTGCAGGGTCATGAAAAATCTCAGTTTTTGAAACAGCTGATGGTGAAGAGAATAGTTTTATCCTTTTCTCAAGGTTCGGACTGTCATTTTTTGTGACAGGTACGTTCCACATTACATCAGGAAGTCTGAGTTGCTCTGAGACGATTTTCTGTGCTTCCTTGATGATAAGCTCCACCAGTTCGTAGTCAGTTAGTTCTCTTCTCAACCTGCTGCACCAAATTGTTCTCTTTTTGATACCACCATTGTCTTTCAAGCTGTGAAACGGGAACGCTTTTCTTAGGCAAGACTCCATTGCGATAGGATTAGCAGTAGCTAAAGCAGTAAGAGTATGAAAGCCAGCATTGTACAGCACTCTAGCATGAGCTCCACTAAGCGCTGATATTTGCACAAGTTCGCAAAGTTCTCGCTCTATTCCAAATTCTAGTCTACTTTGGAACTGGGCTAGGAGGAGCTCCAAGTTCTTCCATCCAAGTCGACTACAAAAGACGGTGACCATTCCTGCAAATGTACTCGAGGATAACTGTAAGTTCTGAAGCAGACCCTTTGGTACATTGTACTTCTGAGCAACCAGCGGCATGGGCACTTCTTGAATTAAATCATGCAAGACCAAGGCTGCAAGGAAGCGTCTATGTATCTGCAGTCTCTGACGCTGAAGATGGGTTTTCTCAGGTATTCTTCCTTGAACAGCCTGAGCAAGAAAAGACTCTTGAACACCGATAACGTTGGCGACGTGTTTCATGTCTGCTGGTAGTCCTTCCAACAATCTTAGATATCTGTACCATTCTATTGATGACCATTGTTCTTGAATATAAACTGGTGTCACCTGTACAAACAATAAAAAACAAATTATGAATATCCATGTACCCACATAAACGCATATTGTATAACGGATAATTTGGTGAGAGAAATTTTGGTAAATTTAGTGAATCGCCAAGCTTTCACCGAACGTGGACTAGGTGCTGGGAATTAAAATTAAATTTGCCAAAACACAAAATCTGGGTCATTCACCAAAATTTTGACCCTCCAAAATTACCCGCTATACGGTATGCACTAATAAGAATCTAAACTAAGACAGGTTCAAGAATTACAGTACTGACAAGCTGAGCCAAGTTATTATTGAGAGTTAGAACTGGCGTACATGTAAGTATTGACATCACATGATTATAAACAAGAACTACTGTATTTATTTCTCGTACACAGTACATAGCCTCTACATGTATACTATCCATCCATGGTTTGAACATGAACATGGGCAGTCTAAAATTCATGCTTTCAAATCAGTAGCAGTATATACACAGTCTACAGTCTATAAGCTTACTTACCAAGTACACAAGATGCAGTTCATTCTCAAGCACAAATGCTTTCCTTGCCTTGACAAGTTCAGCAAAGACCACCAAAGCCTCAGACGGAGACAAAGCAGAAGCAACAGTGGCTACTCCTAACTGAGTAGCATACAAGCCTCCGTCTTCATTAATTTCACTAGTTTCTAGCTTGCTTGCTTCCAGCTGCGAAGACTGAAAACGTGTCTTGCCGCTCCTAGATGCAATAAACTCATTTTCAGACAGATAGGCGAGTGTTTCTTGGGTTAAAGTATTCACTGAACAATCGACTTCTGTTATGCCTTGCAGTTGTTTAAAGTCCTCTTCCAACTCTGCATACAGTAGTGTACAAGAGATATATGTCACTACATCTTGATTGCTTGAAGCTGTACCACTTGCTATGACCTCAAGGACAGCTCTACTCATTGACAGCAGGTGATCCGTAGTTTTCTTCACATGGCTTGTTCCATGCGATGCTTTACCAGTGGTAGAAGGTGGAGCTCGACCGAGACAACTCCTAATTGGTTGAGGAGCTGACTTCAATAAAGTAGAAACCTTTCCTCTCTCTGAGGGTTTGCACATGAGTATGCTCTCTCCGTGTGTCTCCATGCCTTTTCGACCCGCTCTTCCAACCATCTGCTTGTAGACCATGATGTCAACCAGAGACCTATGAAAGATCGGAGTTCTAATAATGACCAAGTGAGCAGGAAGATTTACTCCGGAAGAAAGCGTGGAGGTAGCAACAAGAATCTTGATGTGGAACTGACGAAAAGCATTCTCAATAATTGCTCGCTCATCGTAAGTCAAGCCAGCGTGGTGGAAGGCTACACCAGCTGGTACGGTTTTACGCAGAACAGGATCTAACCCAACAGGAGTTCTGTGTAGCTCCTCGCAAGCAATGCTTAGTGCTGTGTGATCTAGTTCAACAGACGACTTGACCTCAAAACAGTCTCTAGAAGAAAGGAAAGAAGCAGAAGAGATTGTCAAGGCTAGCTTTTCGCACCAGTTCTTAGTCGGGCAGAAGATAACCACAGAGTGACCTTCCATTAGTTTCTCATGACAGATAGTCAGTATGTCTTCTTCATCTCCTCTGGATCCTTCATAAGTTTTAATGTGATCGAAGTCAATGCTGTAGAGAGTGGGACCGACTTTAACCATCTCTTTAAGAGGCACAGGACGAAAATCAGTTTGGTAAAGAGCAGCTTTAAGCCATGTAGCTAAAATAGGCAAGTTAGGAAGAACAGCACTCATTCCAATTATCTGGACAGTAGAAATGGTTTCCTTGTCTTCGTCATTACTTCCCGATGTGCTTTGTTTGATCTTGAAGAGAAGCTTTGTAAGCAGCAGCTCAAGAAGATATCCACGATGATGGTCGCCTATCATGTGGATCTCATCAACAATCACTGCACCAAGTTCAGCAGACCGACCTTCTTCAAGAAGACGATTCACTAGACTATTTGCTCGCTCGATAGTACAAATAGCTATGTCAGCAGCAGCAAACCCTCCATGTGGAGACTGGTTTCCCATAAAGCCACCAACCTTTACTCCTACTGGTAGAAACAGTTCTTTAAGATATCGTGTCTTTTCGAGAACAATACTGACAAATGGTAGAATCATGATGGCTTTCTTACGCAGCTCAAGAACACATTTCAGAGCAAGTAATTCAGCTACCAGTGTCTTCCCTGCACTTGTTGGAGCGGAGTATATTAGATTGCAACCACTGAGGACGCCAGGTTGAGAAAGACATTCAGCTTGCCACTTGAACATTGTTTCAATACCTCGCTCACTGTAAGCCTCTAGCACCTTTTCAGGGAGTCCCCATTGAGAGAGACAGAGACAAGAAGAAACTGGAGTTTGCACAGCAGATGAATTGTTAGTAGGAAATGGTGAAACTAGGAAAGAGGAATATGATTTAGCTTCTTTTTCATGCGCTGGTGTTGATTTTTCAAACAAACTGGACGACTTGTCTGCTAGTGATGATCGAGTATGAACAGCAGCTGGTGTACTGAACAGGTTCAGTTTTGGGTCACTGCATTCGTAGTCCATTTTGTCCATGAAAGAAATGACGTCTCGATTGAACTGTGAACCAAACGATGATCCAAAGCAAATGTCAGAACTGTAATCCTGTAAAAAGAAATTATACATTTATTGATAAATTTCTTTTAAAATTCCTAAACAATTGAAAAGCCTTCCCAACTGCTAGCATGCATTTTAACCCATTCAGCACTACGGTCTTAGCTCACCTTTGAACTGTCTTGTGGTAGAATAGGGCTTGCCAGGTTTGGAGCATCTTGTAAAGGTTTCCCAGAAATTCGTCTCTCTTTGCTTTTTCGACCATGGCGACGTGATGAAGACGACATTTATTTTGTGTTCCACGCGCACAACCGAATGTACAAAGATATCCGGAAATGAATTTGAGCTCTCTTGCACAATGGTGGTTACGCCAACATGAGCTTGGTATGCGGACGTGTTTCTTGTCTCATTACAACGAAGCTTTGGCGCTTCGGTAACATCGTTGCACCCACACCAAGGAGAGGGCTTTACCTCACCGGCTTATCGCTCAGAAAGGGCGGAGCAAAGTTGGGGTCAGATGAATCACGGCGATTGCCCGGTCTGAAAACAAACGAGAAAAGGTAGGCGTGCTGACACCATCATTGCGATTCTATGTGATATTCTACAGGATCGCTGTGTTTGCTGGCGTGTCAGTCGTTGTAGGATACGTTTCTCTCAAGCTAGCGTTTTCAAGTGAGCTGCTAGCTAGCTCTATCCATTCCCTGCAGGCTGCACCACGTGACAGGCTGTCAGACTGCTGCATGCATAGGGCTTGTAATATTTACATACCACCACTACAATATTCACGTGCTCTGTCCACGTGAATGCCCCTAGCAGCCAGCGTTCACTAGTTCACTTTCCAGGCATGGCTGCCAATCCACCCACCACAGTTGCTGCTGGTTTGACTCCAGTTCGTCCCATTGTCATTGCTGGTCCCTCTGGTTCCGGCAAGAGCACCCTCCTGGGCAGACTGTTTGCTGAGTTCCCTAATCAATTTGGCTTTAGTGTTTCACGTGAGTTGATAGAATAATTTAAACTGATATGTAGTAAAGTGAAGGAAATTGAGATAATTGCAGTGTAATAAGATGAGGAAACTGATACAAGAGAAGACTATTGTTTATGTGCTGGACTAATATTATGTGTCTACAGCTGTCTTTATTGACACCATGTGGGCATGCTATGAGCTAGACCTTTTCTATTTTCAGTATTTTGGTGTTTGATGACAAACATTCAATGCGTACGTTACTTTCAACATGCAGTACCGTACTGGTGCGTTATTAGCCGCAGCTCTCATAGGCACATTCTCACTTGTTAAGCGCATGTTATGCTGCAGCGCTCAAAATACTTGCATTGAAAAAAAGTGTTTTTTATTTGGTGCATCTCACATATAGGCGCATAATAATGTCTTTGCTGTGGAAATATAAGCACATGCGCTTTATAAAACATTGTATTATTGTGTGCAGTCGAATTTTTTTTGGGCAAAGTCGAGCAGTAATTACAAAATAATTTGTACCAGTCTATGTTTGTCAACACACATTTTTGTTCAATCGTTGTAGATACTACGAGAAGTCCTCGCTCTGGTGAGACAGACGGAAAAGGTATGTGTGTATGATACTAGCTGTAGTCTCATGCTCAGATTATTGACTGAATGGGCATGAGGCTAAAGACAGTACTGTATTGTAATATCAGGTTCCTGTTGGTATAAATGTACTGAAAAAACTTATCTCAATGCAATTTTTCTCACTGTATATTTTGATATTATTGTTGCAGCATGTAATTTTGATACCAGAGATACTATACAGAATGATTAGTCAATATCGGTTTATTCAGTTAAAACTCATTTTGATACACAATGCGGTAGAACTCCATTTTTCTGATCTGTGGTAAAACATGGTGTCTGGTAGTGTGTTGATAGCATTGATTTTTACCCTGGGCGCGTGGGCGCCGGAGGGTTAAGCGTTTGGCAATGTCCTTTTATATGTGTGTGTACAAAAAACGCGGCTGTTTACTGCCTTACTGCTCGAAGATTGTCATGAAATAGCTCTCAACAGGTTGGTAGTTGAATATTTATTCTTTGAAAGACGCCCGCAAAGTCGAGATAGTCTCCTGTCGCGTGCTATGGCCATGTGTTCGTATTAGCAACATCGCCGATTAGAACATTTCAGTATGTGGGTGTGCCACAATTGTGAGACTGAGCGAACAATTAAATGCGTGTTCACTGTACTCTGATAATAGTTCACTGCAACAGTCCGCGTTTTGCAACTGCTCACATGAATTACACATGAGCGCACAGGGTATGTGTTCTAAGAACTCTAGTTTTGGTTCAGTATTTGTATAATATTTTGATTGCACATGGTTCCAGAGTACACACACACACACACACACACACATCACTATGATTATTGTTCTTTAGAGTATCACTTCACGAATAAGGAAAATATGAAGAAAGCAGTCGATAGTGGTGAATTCATAGAGTGGGCGGAGTTCTCAGGAAACATGTACGGAACAAGGTCAGCAACGAACACACCTTGAACACGGTCTTATAAATTTGTTTGAGTTTTTTTGAGTTCAGAAAGAAATATCTGACATAACGTTTGTGTCTCACTTGGTCAAATTTTCACCCCACAAAATGTACCTTAAAACCAGTATTTTAGTGACCACTTAATTTAGCGTTTTGCGATTAAAGACATTTAGCGTCCGTTTAGCGTGTACTAATTTTAGCGTTTGGCAGTTATTTAATGAGATTCATGTTCGTTAACAGTCATTATACTACAGTTTAATGTAATTCTAGAATCTGATTGGTCAGTTGGAGGATAATAAATCACGTATTCTTCCGTGGGAACTCATATTTTTCCGCTGGAACTCATGATCATGTTTTCCTCAGGGTAGTTGTCATGAGTTTCTTTTGTACAGGTACTAGCTTTGGTAGTTACTGGGCCAGTACGTGTTGTGTTCCGGCTTCTGGCATGGGCAGCACAGCATCTATAGACTAGACCCGGGCACTTGGCTTCGATCGATGCAACGATTGACTGGTTGTGCATGAAAAAGCAAGTAACTCACCGCGTTTTACTAAGTTGACGGCTTAAAGCTTGCCTAATAACCACACACAATGCACGTACAAAGACTGCTGGACTCTAGTAACTATCATTCTAACCGTTCGTTGAAGTCAAAGTTCAGCCATTGCCACATGTAACGCAAAGCACGTGTTTTCGGGTCACAGCACGTGTTTTCAACCAAGAAGAAACGCTCATGCTGCAGGAACTTGTCGCTTTGGGACGGTCATCAACCATTGTTTTTCAAAAAAATTCTGCGTCGGTTTATTGTTGCCATGTAGCTGTAGTATAAATACCTAGCTTAGACGATGAATCATCGGCAACTACAAGATTTAGAGCGCCTTGGCAACCGAATAGACGCCCTCGCGCTACGCGTTTGGAACGTTTATAAATCGGTTCCCGCGGCTCTCTAAATCCCGTAGTTGCCTCGATCCGTCGTCTAACCTATATTTATTACTGTGAAACCACAGCTATGTAGAATGAATCTCATTAAAGTTAATTTTAGCGTGACCTAAATTTAGCTTTTTTGATCTCACTCGCTAAAAACGCTAAGATTAGTGGTCGCTAATAATACTGGTTTTAAGATAACAGAATTACCAAATTTTATACCCATTACGTATACAATTATTGTTTGTAGCAAAGTCCAACCAAAAGTTAGTATGTGCACATCTGTTTCATACTTATCATTGCTTATACCATACTAAGACTATTCTGACCAATCAGATTGCGCTATTTGAGGGATATAACGGGTCGTATTTCCCTCCGCGTCACGTGCCCAAGATCAGAACAGCCTTTAGCATGGTACAAGTAAGTTATATCACATGTTGGCGGGACGTACGACCCGTTATATCCCTCGGGAAAGGGCTAGCGCTCTCGTGAAGTCTCGGAAGCGCCCTTTCCGCGGGATATAACGGGTTGTATATCCCGCTAAAGCAGGATATAACCTACACTTATGATATGTTTTGTTTGTTATAATAAACTTTTACAGTACAATTTACATGTTGTGCTTGTCTTGCCTTCAGGAAGGCAAAATTATAGATTGTAATTATATCTATTCTGTGGTTATTATAAATATCCATGTCATTTGCATCGTGTTGCGTACGTTGAGACTGAATTGACATTTGATACCGCTCAGTTAGCTTAGTAGAGACTCATAATCACCACTTACAATAGCAGAATTTCGTAATTATGGGTTTTTGGGCATATTACTGCGACTCTTATAGCGCCTTGGGAAAACTCATGAATATTAATTAGGTACAAATTTTGCTGTCTGCATTGCACGCCATTTTCTATCCCCTTGGCCTAGCCATCTTTTTTAGCTTCCACCACCCCTGGGGTTTAATAATAATTATATAATATATCTCTCTCTCGTACAACAGCAAGAAGGCTATAACTGATGTGTTGAAGAGTGGTAAAGTGTGTGTTCTCGATATAGACATGCAAGGTGTCAGGAGCATGAAGAAGACCAATTACAACCCACTCTACATATTCGTGAAACCACCATCAATAAATGAACTAGTTAGCTGGTTTTCTCACTCTTCACTTCCCCCCTCTCTCTCTCCCTCTCTCCCCCTCTCTCTCTCTCCCTCCCTCCCTCTCTCACTCACTCACTCCCTCCCTTCCTTCACCCTCTCTTGCCTCTTTCTCTTTCATCCCTTCTATTTCTTATGCTCTTCCTTCTTTTTTTCCTCTCCTTCTCCTCTTTCTTAATCAAAAACACTAAGAATTATCCCAAGTTTTTGGGACTGTACTATGAAAGCGTCTATAATAATAATTATTAGAGTTATAAATATTTGTTGTCCAAGTTTTTCTTGTTTGTTTTTGTTCGTGTGACTATTTGATGTTGACAGGAGAGAAGACTGAGAGAGAGGAAGACAGAGACAGAGGAGAGTCTACAGAGAAGACTACAGACTGCAGTTACGGAAATGGAATATGGTAAGGAATGATGGATGATGCATGTAATGTAAACATGTTTACATTACAAAGTAGTATACAAGTGCTCTCATTGGGATACACTGTCATGAGTGTCTAATAATACCAAGAGTATATAATCTTACCAAGAGTATCGAACGCCAATTGCCACTGTAGAAACACTCTCGGGAAAGTAACATGACCAGCACGTGAGATATTTTACGTATTGTGACGAAAGCGTGTTGCACAAATCCACGACTACGTCACAACGAAGGCGTGTCCTGCAGGAAGCAAGTGCCCATGATGGAAAATACAGCTACTCAGGGCTCTTTATTGACAAGCTACCTCTAACAATCACAATACCTCTAACAAGCAGGCGTTCGTTAGTCGCTGAACATCGACAATGTGATTTTTGTAGACGAACGCGCTCTGACGGATCGAGCTCGCTGCTGCTCTTATTCTTCGATTAAAAAGCATAACTAGCACGTGTTTCTGTTTTTCTCAGCATTTGTCGTGTCTATATCGCTATATTCTCGCCTGCAACAGTCCAATGATCATCCAAAAAGCTTGGCTAGCATCGTTGCTGAACGTCGATGACGTCAATGGCTAGCCTGCAGTGTAGGCGTATACGTCATCAGATCACGTTTCTGTCACGTTACTTTCCCGAGAGTGTTTCTACAGTGGCAATTGGCGTTCGATACTCTTGGTAAGATTATATACTCTTGATAATACCTTACCTCTTTGACTGTGTATGTTCCAGACATGTAATTTAGCATTATGCCTCTCATAGACTGATCTGAACTCTGTTTGAGCATTTTGTGTGTTGCATCCTTCCTTACACCATCACTGGAAATTTTTAATACATGAAAATTTAAATTGAACACATGAGTGTGTATTGTTTGAACAGTAAGTTACGAGTTAAAAGTACCCCTCGTAACTTTCCCGTCTTTGAAGCAAATTTTCAATATCGCTTAATGGCACGATTGCGCATCTTTTATCCAAGAATCGATGCTGTACATTGCTGCGTTACTAAAGATACAGAGAGATCTCATACATTTCCAACAGCATACCAGAGAGCTGGCGATAACATCCATGCTTGTTACCACTCGACCAAGCTCTAGTTGTCACGTGAGTAACAAAACTTTGCCATTCAAATCCAGTGTTATTCAGCAACCAGAGCAGTCCTTTAGAGTTATATGGCTCTTGAACTGCTTTGTGAGTGACAGTAGCCTAGAAAGAAAGCTTGTAGCATGGCCAGAGAGAATGCAGTGCAATCTGCACGTGAGTAAAATTAATGATTGCTTACACTGAATTTATAATCGAGAGGGCAACTCAACATACATGTATAAATAGTAACAGTCAACATGCATATACTATAAATAGTAACAGTTTATTATCTCAAGTCAAGATCAGCCTCAACACGAAGGAAGTGCCCCTTTTATTAATGTATAGTGTAGACTATTACTTATCTAATTAAAGCAAGTTCTCATACTTGATGATATTAGCAGCTTGTTATTGTGCACTATAGTATCAATAATCAGAGTTAATTATTGGGGCTCAGTACGACAATTATCAGATGCTCTATTGTTTAGGTTCTGTTGTTCATTTTCTTTTTCATACAGCTGACACGCCTGATGTATTTGATTTCGTTGTCATCAATAGTGATGTGGAAGAAGCTTATGGACAGCTGAAGGAATTCATCGTAAAAGTTAGTCTGCACAAAATTTTTACTTCTGTGATATTTTTTCTTTTTAGGAGCTGCTAACCAGCCGTGATGAGTAGCTGTTAAGATGTGCAGTACTGCTGTAATATATATAATATGAACCCCCTATGCAACTTCAAATTTGAGACTCTCTCTCTTAATTATCATACATTTTGAAATAAATTTTCATTTTAACAAAAAACTTATAAAGAATTACATAATCGTCTTCTATTATTGAGGAGGTGAACAACAATGTAGGTATGATTATCAATTTTTGATTATGACTGTAGTCGAGTATTGAACACTATAGAAGGTTACTGACTATAGGAAGGAAGCATTTGTTGTTAAATCGTGGAGAGGGGTCTGATCACCTATGATTAAACCCTAAGATATATAAAAGCTGCATGTTGCTAAACAACTGTGCATATGTGGAGAGAGAGAAAGAGAAGGAGAGGTAATAGGTTAATACATGCATGCACTAAACTGAATTAAGAAAATGAGCTGATGTAAAAGTCTACTTGCACAATGTCAATTGATTCCTTTTGTAGAACTTGTTGCGGTAGTATAAATGTTTAGCTTAGTTTCTTTTGCAAACATTAAACTCTGTCTATAGACGTCCTTTCAGCACAATCAGTGCTATCAAGTTTTATTTACAGAGAATGGTACTAACCCATCACTGTCTAGTTTAGAGTGAAAGGTGTTTTGGTTAGTAAAAATAATTACATGTGGATGTAAAACATTAATTCTTCCTCTTGAGTATCTTTGGGCAATTTTGAATATGAAAACATTACTCTTTTGTAGTCTGAGTACTGCCCCACTGCTATTTTTGAGAATTAATTGCTTCCACTGTCCCTGGTTTTGGTCCGTTGGAGCACATGCAGAAAACACATCAACAACAGACCCTATTTCCATATCCTATGCAGCACATGACGGCAGGTAAGGTAAGATACTATATTATAGGGTATCAGGATGTTACATGCACACATGTAATTGGCAGGTATACAGATTGTACATGAGACACTCTAACTCAGGTTGTCATAGATACACAAGTGCTGTTAACATGGCTTGAGTTTATATAGCTACACTGCTCCCAATTGTATTGACGTCATGGATGCCTTTATATCAACTGTGCAGTGTATGTATTCAGGATATGAATATATTGCTTTGAGAAACACATCACTGTGAAGGGGTTATCCAACTGCAAAGAAGGACCAGGGGACCAATGAGAATCCCTGGCTACCACATTCTCACAAGATACTGCATGACATTGTACTACACTGTGTACGTAGTGAGCTAGTATATCTTGCTAAAAATAATTATTTACAAAGCATGCAGTCATGCAAAATTATATAGCTAATTGCATTGTCAAGCTATAAATTGAAATTTTTGGAACATCCACATAATTATTGTAAAGTTCTATAACAAAGATTCATTGCTCAGAAGTGACCCACTGGCTAGGCATATATACCTAGCCAGTGGGTCAAAGTTGTTTAAGTTTGCAAGGCACAATATAATTATTGTACCTTGCAAACTTAAACAACAATTAGCTGCAAGCAAGAGATACCTGTATGGTTTTACTTTTACATGCACTATTGCTAAATGTCTTTCACACAAGTTCATCAAAATGAGAAATCAATTAAGCTATGTAAAAGTATATAAGAGCTAAGTTGACATTTTCATATCCAAAAAGTTAGGTCATACCTTATAGGTCATAACACATTATATCCCCAAACCTAGCAAGTGCAAACATTAGCTTTGAAGTAGTTAGTTGCCTAGGTGATTGGGAAAAATTGTAAGTCAATCTATCTATGGTGACAGAACTTTCTAACTCAATTCAATGGGAAAATGATTTATATACTTTCTCACAGTATTATATTTTCTAACAGGTTACAGACAAGCCATGTAGGTATCCATAGTACTTTAGTCACCAATGTTGTATAGTACTAGCACTAATAAAGCAGGACATCAATAAAAATGCCTTCTCCTTGTAACTGTGATAACCGTAATAATTCTCTGGAAATATTTTGATATTTTAGCTATCAAAGCTCAGTTTTTCAGAGAAACAAGCAAAACATGCACACACAGCAATACAGGCTTTGTTGCTCTCAAGTTGTTTTGTCATAGCTAAATACAAAGTACGAACTACAGTCACATTCACAGAACTCATTGAATTGATTGCATAGCTGACTTGATGTGGCGTGTATTACATGGAAGTGTATGTCATAATTATGGTGTCAATCATATCAAATTTCTTTACTAGCTAAACTGTGCTGGGAATGGACGGATGCATGTTCTATACTACACTATTCCAGCAATGGTAACAACATATACAAATACAGGCATGCATGATTCTTTAACTGTGGGAATAGGTTCGGTTTAGAAAAATAGTGTCTATGCATATTGAATGTTGCCACAGTGACAGACAGTTGCTGCCACAAATGTCATGAATAAATCATGCCTATACAAGTATTGTGTTTACTGTCGATAGTGTGTCAACACAATTTGTTGATCAGGTGTGCAAATAGTGCAGCCCCAGGAACGCACCCTGTATAATTATATGATTGCCTGCATATAGAGGGGATCCAGAGCCACGTATCTTGTTACAGGATAGCATCATTTTCAAAGTTTATTAGAATACAACTCATCAGTAAAACAATCAGTAACAGGCACAGGTCTGTAGTCAGCTTCAAGAAGGGAAGCTTGAACTTGAAAAAATGTACCGTGCAGGACCGGGAATTACAGTTGTAATAATATGACTTTTGTACAATTTCAGTCTCAGAGGTTTGTCAAGTATCTTTACTGGTGTTTCTCTAAGTTAGTAAGTCAATAAACTAGTTAATTAAAACATTGCTTGAGGACCATGTTGTTACTGACTATATGCACCAGCTTGCGGCAACATTTCGGTCCTGCTGTCTTGACACCAATCTAGTGCATATTTTGCTTATCACACCTTGTAGCACCGATGTTTCTCACAAACAAGCTAAGATAGTTTGGTTCTCCGAACTGTTTCCTTTTTACGAAGTTTGTGCACTGAAACTACCAGCAACCCAAAAAATAATGCAGAACGACAGTTTAATGTATATAAGATTGTGACAGAGGAAACATTAGAGATGAAGCACAGCCTACATTAATGCATAATTCAAATCACGACAGACACACGCGCGTGTGCACACGGCCACGTGGGTGTAGAAGAGCTTCTGATTCAACAGCTCGATGCTATAAAAGAGGTGCTCCGTCTCCGGGAACAGTATCTACAGCCTTAGTAAGAAAGACATCTCTCATAAAATCTTCTTCAATGGCGCCAACATCATCTCCAACAAGCTTCCTTATTGCAACCATCAGCTGCATTCTGATCATATGCAGCAAGTTGAGCGTTCTAGCGATGCCCACTCCAAACATGATGATGGCAGGCACGAGCCAGATAGTCATTCCACAGGCGTTCTATTCTGGCCTGAACGTTCTTTCCAGAATATCGGTGAGCTGCAGAAACAAGTGCTTTATACACTACATGTATTGCATCACTAGAATAGGTGATTTATATCATTTTGTGTTTGTGCAGATAACTACAGCGAGGCTAGATTTCTCTCCATTGAGTGGCCCCAACAGGAGAAACTACACGAGTGCTGTCCATAGTATCTGTGAACTAGCTAGTCAAAGGGACGAGGTGCAACAACATGTGGAGATCACCAACTCATCAGCAGAAACCATAGTGATCCAAGCAATAGTGGACGGTGTCTTGAACAATACATGTCAATGGGTAAGCAGCTGCTAACTACCTCTTATTTTGTACTAGACTGCAAGAAATTTTATTTTCCTCTCTCATGGCTTTTTGCAGATGAAATTTGTCAGTAATGCACCTGCGGATTTTTACAACTGCTCCACTCCAGCAACAAGCACTGCCAGTGTGAACGCACTGTGCAACTTCATGGGCATCTCCAGGAACTCTCAAGACTTTCACCAGCAATTGAGATCAATGTTTAATAGTTTGAGCCGAACTGTAGCAAAACAAAGGGAGTGGATTGCAGCAACATTCTCTGGTCACCCGCAAGCAGCTGCTGTACTGGCTGTAGTGAACTTTGGAAACGGCATAAACTGCAAACTATCAACATCTGGACAAGTAACTTGTCCAAAATAACCAAGAATATTCATGTAGCTTATAAATAGAGTTAATTCTGTATCATGCAAATCTTATTTTCATGTGCATTTGAATAATGAAGAGATTATTATAAGATTGCAATACATCGGAATAACGCAATGTGTTGGAAAACAAGGAACTGAGGTATTAAACAGCCATTTTTGGCATACTAAACTCTTAACAAGACACCAGATATTAGATAGCTACACTTGAGAGAACGATGGCATAGCAGCCTAAACTGTGACGGGAGGGCACCCCTCTACACGTAAAAGCAGGTAACAGGAAAGATCATGTGATGCTCTCTCATTAACATCTCTCCCGAAAACATTCTTGTTCTCTTCGTATCTTATTTCTCTGTTGAAACCAGTGTTTTCAGTTTTAACTAATTTCTTTGAAGTAGCACTTATTAACCCAATACATTGAAAGAGATTATCATTAGTTGTTGATTTTGAGGAGATGATGCCTCTTTTGTTCTTATCCTTGCTTCTGTATCTACGTAGTGAACGTAGTCTGTATCACAATGAACCTTTAGCCGAACCCTTGACATAAAAACATTTTTGGATACATGGTGTAACAATGCTAATGATATTCATAGACACGTAATATTATTCACAAGCTTGTAATTAAGTTTAGAACTTGTGAGTAATGATAATTAAATTTCTCTCTCTCACACACTGTAGGTATGTCAATCCACGAGCATCATCAGGTGTTTCCTCTCGAGCTCATGATGACAAAGAGAATGGTGATGGCCACAGTATAGCGACCAAGCACACCCAACCCGCTAGCAACAGAGCAAAGAGGCCTCGCACAACTTAACCCCAGACTAGTTATTAAAACCAGAGCTAGTTATTAACCCTACAGGCACCTATGCACACTTAGTGCTGCTTTTTCTTCAGCTACGGGCTGCAATACTATTCAAGGGTTTTCTATTGTAGGAAGGTAAAGCTTGTCGAACAGGTAACTAAAACTGTCTAAACTTGAGAAAAATCGACTAAAGCATTATTATTACTGCAGAGAGTTAAGTTTTATGGTCAACAAGTGAAACCTAAGAAATTAACATCAACTATGCCAAAGGATGTGAGTGATAGAGTAAATGTAAAGCTGTTGGGATAATTTTATGCAGTATGTTTGTCAGATATTGTATCATGCACTAAAAGCTCTTGTAGTATAAGAGAGGAATGGAGGGAGAGAGAGAGAATAAGGGAGAGAAAGAGAGAGAGAGAAAGAAAGAGTGATAAATTTATTATACCTTGCAACTGTTGACACACCATCTACAAACTTGGTCTTGAAGAGCACGTTGGCATTGCTGAACATACCGTCCTTCAGTGACACTACGATGAACTGAGAGTGCTTAAAATGGCTCCTCAACATCTGACCAATGTTCTGAGTGTGTGAGAGGTCAAGTGCAGCATCCACCTCGTCAAGAATGAACAACAGGAGAGAGAGGATTAATGAAAGAGCTACAAGTGACCTGGAAGGAAGTTGGAAGGTGTCAAAACCCACTCAATTAAGTCCTGTTACCTCATCATGATCCATAATACCATGGTAACAAATTAGTAGTATAAGTTCATTACCCACCACATTACATTTCATAATTGTTAAGGGTAGATTTTAAGAAACAAAAATCTCATCCAGTGGTCACAAATCATGTAAAAGGGGCTCATGTATTATACACTATCAGGTTCGTGGAGGTTCTGTGAATCCACATTAATTTTATGCAGTAAAAAGTAGACCTTCGTCTGCGCTAACAGGAAAACTGTTCAGATTAGTGATGAACTGATGATGCAGATATCCAAGAATGCTAATGATATTCATAATAATTATGTAATGATAATAGTCATTCAGAATTTAGTGAGTTATGTCATGCAGCTTAGCATGCGATGCTATGATGGTTTACTAATAGTCTGTGATTTTTCTTTAGCTACTAACACATTCTCTTTCCTTACTATCAGAATACAAGTGAAAAATGTCTTTATGTCATAAAAACTGTATAAAACTCTGCTAGCCTAGTATTTTAACTATGCGCTAATGAATAATTAATAATCAAAGAGTTCATTAATGCACAATTCTGGTGAGAACACTAAAGGTAGTGACTAAGATCAAGCTATAACACCATCTAGATTACTGTGGTCTCCACTAAGCTAGGTTTGGAAGAGTCTGGAAGGAAAACTTACATGTTTTTCTATCAAACCTACTAAGAGCAGCTACCAATGACACAGAGGAAGTCATGAAACACTATAAGTGCACATGCACCCATTCATTTACCAGTGTTGCTAAGAACACTAGCATCACTAGGTTGGACATTATTGGAAGTGGACATTACTGGAAGTGATGAATGAATTATCACACAACTACACTAGGGAATTATTATCCTGTGGGCGGTAGGGACAGCTAGACTTAAACTGACCTAAGAGATTGACATGAGTTCAGCTCAGACCACAGTTTAATGATGCATGGATATTTTTTTCAGAATTTGCACTCTTGCAGTAGGTAGGGTATAACAGATTTGCTCATATAGAATCCGATCTTTTGGCCCAGATTATGGTTTTGTGTGCAGAGTTCAACTGAAAAAGTTTTATAGTACTCGCATGCTGGTTTTACAGTGCATTCAATCAGATCTACATTATTTAGAAACCATCACGGTATTTATCATAGAATTTCGCTATGCTCAGATGCTAAGGCTTCTAAATTGCTCAGGACGCTGTCTAACAGATTAACATAATGTCATTTGTTGTATACTAGAAGCTTGTTTACTGTTTGTGAAGAATGTAGTGGTGTGGTTCATTTGTTACAAGCCACACGAGCGATGTACTTGCTCTTAAACCTGTTAATAGTAAGTCAACAGAACGAGTAATCTACTGACAGAATAATTTATGACATAACGAACAGGAAGTTGCAAATTGTTAAGATAGCAGGCAATTGTATGGCTTCAGGTAATGTATGTGCTCTCTTGACCTTAATGTGTATCACATGATTGTATATCTCATCCTTGCATGTAGGGTCATAAGACTCTTTCATCATGCAAAGTCTTGATTGTAGCCATGGAGACAGAGTTGCAGCTAAAAAACTTGGACAGGACTTCGTTAAGATATTATTGGCAAAAAGATTCGATGCAGTGGAAAGGAGAAAATTTTGCTAATTAATATTTATGAGATGACAATTCTCGCCGTTATGCAGCAATAAATGGCTCTTTGCGCAGTACTTGAGTATTTAGCAGCGTTAAGATTACCCAACTAAGCCAGTAAGGTTTACTTTCAGTATTTCTTGGCAGGTTTGAATACAAAAAATGTATTTCTGTAGTCTGAGTATGAGGAGCAGTGCTCTGCCACTGCTATGTTTGAGGGAACAATTGTTCTGCTGCACCTGCCTTTGAAACACTTTTGCATTGCTCTGGTAGCAAACCTAATCCAATTTTTCATCCTATAAACTGATAGACTCAGCAAGGAAAGAACCACTAGGTCAACACCCGTTGAGTGATCTAAATGCTGCTATACAGGATATCATTCATAGACACTACACTACTAGCAGACAGCAATACTGGAGTGGAGCCAGCCACTGATGGTGTTGCACCACTAGTCAGTAACACAGATAAGTTCCACAACCTGAAGCCATGCACATTTTAATATTACTAAATACTTGGTATTATCATTAACACATTATGGCTCACTAACTAACTACTTCACTCTTTAAGACAACATCCCTTGTCTTTGTGGATATAGTGGAAACTTCTCAGGTTTCCACATTCTACAAATTAGTGACTGGATACACAGACTATAGAACTTTGTATCCAGGAAGTTGGTGTGACATCCATATCTACAGGGTAAGTAACACACAGCCACAAATTTGAGGCTCTCTCTCTTTAATTTCGTTCATTTTGAAATAAAATTTCATGTTATCAACTTATATAATTGTCTTCCATTATTGAGGAGGTGAACAACAATGTAGGTCTGATATAAACAAGTATTAATGTTTGTATTATGACTGTAGTTGAGTATCGAACACTATATTACTATACTGACTATAGGAAGGAAGCATTTGTTGTTAAATTTGTGGAAGGATCACCCTCTGACTAAACCCTAAGATATATAAAAGCTGCATGTTGCTAAATAACTGTGCATATGTGGAGAGAGAGAGAGGTAATAAGCTTTAATGCACTGGCAGATTAAGTAAACGATTGAGATGTTTGATATTAGTACGGTATTTGATTTGTTTTTAGACTGTATACTGAGTTGTCTGTTTAGTAAGAAATGAGCTGATGTAAAAGTCTACTTGCACCATGCATGCATGTCTTTTGTAGAACTTGTTGCCATAGTATTAGTGTTTAGTTTAGTTTCTTTTGCAAACATTAGACTCTGTCTTGTTGTCTAGACGTCCTTTCAGCACAATCAGTGCTATCAAGATGACTGTCTAGTTAGAGTTTTGGTTAGCAAAATAATTATATGCGGATGTAAAACATTAATTCTTCCTCTTGAGTATCTTTGGGCAATTTTTGAATATGAAAACATTACTTTTGTAGTTTGAGTACTGCCCCACTGCTATTTTTGGAGAAGCAATTGCTTCCACTGTCCCTGGTTTTGGTCGATTAGAGGACATGCAGAAAACACATCAACAACAGACCCTATTTCCATATCCTATGCTGCACATGACGGCAGGTATATAAGGTAAGATATTATAGGGTATCAGGATGTTAGTCAATTACATGCACACATGTAATTGGCAGATATACAGATTATACATGAGACACTCTAACTTAGGTATAACCTCGTTGCCATAGATACACAAGTGCTGTTAACATAAATGGCTTGAGTTTATATAGCTACACTGCTCCCAACTGTATTGATGTCATGGATGCTCACTTTATATCAACTGTGCAGTGTATGTATTCAGGATATGAATATATTGCTTTGAGAAACACATCACTGTGAAGGGGTTATCCTGCTGCAAAGAAGGACCAGGGGACCAAAGAGAATCCCTGGCTACCACATTCTCACAAGTTACTGCATGACATTTGTACTACACTGTGTACGTAGTGAGCTAGTATATCTTGCTAAAAACACAACCAAAGGCATGCAAAACTATATAGCTAATTGCAGTGTCAAGATATAAATTGACAACTTAAAAATTTTTGGAACATCCACATCCTGTAAAGTTCATTAAATCTATAACAAACATTCATTGCTCAGAAGTGACCCATTAGCTAGGCATTTAAATAACAACTAATTAGTTGCAAGCAAGAGATAATTGTATGGTTTTTACATGCACTATTTTACAACGGGGTGCTTAAACTGAAAATGTCATTTTTTCATACACAAGCTCATCAAAATGAGATATCAATTAAGCTATGTATAAGTGTATAAGAGCTAAGTTGTAATAATAACATTTTCATATCCAAAAAGTTAGGTCATACCTTATAGCTCATTAATCATAACACCTTATATCCCCAAACCTAGCAAGTGCAAACATTAGCTTTGAAGTAGTTAGTTGCCTAGATGATTGGGAAAAATGGTAAGTCATTCTATCTATGGTGACAGAACTTTCTAACTCAATTCAATTATGATATATATACTTTCTCACATTATTATAATTTTCTCACAGGTTACAGACAAGCCATGTAGGTGTCCATAGTACTTCAGTCACCAATGTTGTATAGTATTAACACTAAAAAAGGAGGAAACCAATAAAAATATCTTCTCCTTGTAACTGTGATAACTAATAATTCTCTGGAAATATTTTGATATTAATTTTAGCTATCTAGCAATGCTCAGTTTAAGCACCCCACTATTGAAAGATGATGCATGCATGTGTGCAATAATGTAACACAGAAATTCTCTTATAACAAAAGAAACAAGCAAAAAGCACATGCACACACAGCAATACAGGCTTTGTTGCTCACAAGTTGTTTTGTCATAGCTAAATACAAAGTACGAACTACAGTCACATTCACGGAACTCACTGAATTGATTGCATAGCTGACTTGATGTGGCATGTATTACATGGAAGTGCATGTCATATACATGGTGTCAATCATATCAAATTTCTGTACTAGCTAAACTGTGCTGGGAATGGGCGGGTGCGTGTTCTATACTACACTATTCAAGCAATGGTAACAACATATACAAATACAGGCATGCATGCATGATTCTTTAACTGTGGGAATAGGTTCGGTTTAGAAAAATAGTGTTGAATGTTACCACAGTGACAGACAGTTGCTGCCACAAATGTCATGAATAAATCATGTCTATACTGTGTTTACTGTCTATAGTGTGTCAACACAATTTGTTGATCAGGTGTGCAAATAGTGTAGCCCCAGGAACGCACCCTGTATAATTATATGATTGCCTGCACATAGAGGAGATGCAGAGCCACATTCAAATTAGTATTTAAAATAGTAAAACCTGGTGCAGGACCGGAAAAAGCTTGAACAGGGAAATATACTGTGCAGGACCGGGAATTACAGTTGTAATATGACTTTTGTACAATTTCAGTCTCAGAGGTTTGTCAAGTATCTTTACTGGTGTTTCTCTCAGTAAAAAAATTAAGTCAATAAACTATAATAATTATAATAAAAGCATTGCTTGAGGACCATGTTGTTACTGACTACATGCACCAGCTTGCGGCAAAATTTCAGTCCTGCTGTCTTGACACTAATCTAGTGCAAATTTTGCTTGTCACACCTTGTAAGATAGTTTGGTTCTCCGAACTGTTTCCTTTTTACGAAGTTTGTGAACTGAAACTACCAGCAACCCAAAAAATAATGCAGAACGACAGTTTAATGTATGTAAGATTGTGACAGAGGAAACGAAGCACAGCCAACATTAATTCATAATTCATTTCAAAAATGAAATCACGACAGCGTGTGCACACGGCCACGTGGGTGTAGAAGAGCTTCTGATTTGGAGTCCGGTCGATCAACAGCTCCATGCTATAAAAGAGGTGCTCCGTCTTCAATCTTCACCGGGAACAGTATCTACAGTCTTAGTAAGAAAGACATCTCTCATAAAATCTTCTTCAATGGCGCCAACATCATCTCCAACAAGCTTCCTTATTGCAACCATTAGCTGCATTCTGATCATATGCAGCAAGTTGAGCGTTCTAGCGATGCCCACTCCAAACATGACGATGGCAGGCACGAGCCAGATAGTCATACCACAGGCGTTTTATTCTGGCCTGAACGTTCTTTCTAGAATATCGGTGAGCTGCAGGAACACGTGCTTACACAAGCCTATCTATTGCATCACTAGAATAGGTGATTTATATCATTTTGTGTTTGTGCAGATAACTACAGCGAGACTAGATTTCTCTCCATTGAGTGGCCCCAACAGGAGAAACTACACGAGTGCTGTCCACAGTATCTGTGAACTAGCTAGTCAAAGGGACGAGGTGCAACAACATGTGGAGATCACCAACTCATCAGCAGAAACCATAGTGATCCAAGCAATAGTGGACGGTGTCTTGAACAATACATGTCAATGGGTAAGCAGCTGCTAACTACCACTAGACTGCAAGAAATTTTATTTTTCCTCTCTCATGGCTTTTTGCAGATGAAATTTGTCAGTAATGCACCTGCTGATTTTTACAACTGCTCCACTCCAGCAACAAGCACTGCCAGTGTGAACGCACTGTGCAACTTCATGGACATCTACAGGAACTCCCAAGACTTTCACCATCAATTGAGATCAATGTTTAATAGTTTGAACCGAGCTGTAGCAAAACAAAGGGAGTGGATTGCAGCAACATTCTCTGGTCACCCGCAAGCAGCTGCTGTACTGGCTGTAGTGAACTTTGGAAACGGCATAAACTGCAAGCTATCAACATCTGGACAAGTAACTTGTCCAAAATAACCAAGAACATTCATGTAGCTTATAAATAGAGTTAATTCTGTATCATGCAAATCTTATTTTCATGTGTATTTGAATAATGAAGAGAGTATTATAAGAATGCAATACATCGGAATAACACAATGTGTTGGAAAAAACAGTAATAAGTGTGCATAGGTGTGTGTAGGTTTAATAACTAGCTCTGGTTTTAATAACTAGTCTGTGGTTGAGTTGTGCGAGGCCTCTTTGCTCTGTTGCTAGCGGATTGGGTGTGCTTGGTCGCTGTGCTGTGGCCATCACCATTCTCTTTGTCTTAATGAGCTCGAGAGGAAGCACCTGATGAAGCTCGTGGATTGACATACCTACAGTGTGTGTGTGAGAGAGAAATTTAATTGTCATAAGTTCTAATTTTAATTACAAGCTTGTGAATAACATTATTTGTTTATGAATATCATTAGCATTGTTGCACCACTTATCCAAAAATGTTTTTATGTCGAGGGTTCAGCTAAAGGTTCATTGTGAACTTTGGAGGTTTAAAGAACTACGTAGATACAAGAGCAAGGATAAGAACAGAAGAGGCATCGTCTCCTCAAAATCAACAACTAACGATAATCTCTTTCAATGTATTGGGTTAATAAGTATTACTTCAAAGCATAGAGGGAAATTAGCTTAAACTGAAAACACTGGTTTCAACAGAGAAATAAGATACGAAGAGAACAAGAATGTTTTCGGGAGAAATGTTAATGAGAGAGCATCACATGATCTTTCCTGTTACCTGCTTTTACGTGTAGAGGGGGTGCCCTCCCGCCACAGTTTAGGCTGTTATGCCATCGTTCTCTCAAGTGTAGCTATCTAATGTCTGGTGTCTTGTTGAAACTTTAGTATGCCAAAAATGGCAGTTTAATACCTCAGTCTTCAGCTACGGGCTGCAAAAAAAGCTACGGGATCGAGGGTTTTCTATTGTAAGAAGCTGAAGCTTGTCAAACAGGCAACTAAAACTCTCTAAACTTGAAAAAAAAAAACGACTAAAGCAATTATTACTACAGAGAGTTAAGTTTGATGGTCAACAAGTGAAACCTAAGAAATTAACATCAACTATGCCAAACTTGTGACATAGTTGAGTATTTCCTTACTGTACAGTTACACTAGGATGTGAGTGATATAGTAAGTGTTTTGAGGAAAGTTGGGATAATTTAATGCAGTATGTTTGTCAGATATTGTATCATGCACTAAAAAGCTTTTGTATTATAAGAGAGGGATGGAGGGAGAGAGAGAATAAGGGAGAGAAAGAGAGAGAGAGCGATAAATTTATTATACCTTGCAACTGTTGACACACCATCTACAAACTTGGTCTTGAAGAGCACGTTGGCATTGCTAAACATACCGTCCTTCAGCGACACTACGATGAACTGAGAGTGCTTAAAATGGCTCCTCAACATCTGACCAATGTTCTGAGTGTGTGAGAGGTCAAGCGCAGCATCCACCTCGTCAAGAATGTATAGTGGAGCAGGTTTGAACAGCAGGAGAGAGAGGATTAATGAAAGAGCTACAAGTGACCTGGAAGGAAGTTGGGAGGTGTTAAAACCCACTCAATTAAGCCCTGCTACCTCATAATACCATGGCAACAACTTAGTAGTATAGGTATTCATTTGTTAGTAAGTTCATTAACCCACCACATTACTTTCATAATTGTTAAGGGTAGATTTTAAGAACCAAAAATCTCATCCAGTGGTCACAAATCATGTAAAAGGGGCTCATGTATTATATACTGTCAGCTTCGTGGAGGTTCTGTGAATCCACATTTATGCAGTAAAAAGTAGACCTTCGTCCGCGCTAACAGAAAACTGTTCGGATTAGTGAATGTGTTCGGACTAGTGATGAACTGATGATGCAGATATCCAAGAATGCTAATGATATTCATAATACACGACTGTAATGATAATAATTATTCATAATTTAGTGAGTTATGTCATGCAGCTTAGCATGTGATGCTTTGATGGTTTACGCTTACTAATAGTCAGCGATTTTTCTTTAGCTACAGAGGTTTGCAGGTTGCTTGACAAACATTTTCCTACTAGCACATGCGCACACTACGTTTTCTGTACAATTATTATACAGAAACACGCTATGCGCATGTGCTAACACGAAATTGTTTTGTCAAGCAACTTGCAATCCCCTGTACTAACACATTCTCTTTCTTTACAATCAGAACACATGTGACATTGTGCAAATGTCTTTATGTCATAAAAACTGCATAAAAGTCTGCTAGCTTAGTATTTTAACTATGCGCTCATGAATAATTAATAATCAAAGAGTTCATTAATGCACAATTCTGGTGAGAACACTAAAGGTAGTGACTAAGATCAAGCTATAACACCATCTAGATTCACTGTGGTCTCCACTAAGCTAGGTTTGGAAGAGTCTGGAAGGAAAACTTACATGTTTTTCTATCAAACCTACTAGGAGCAGCTACCAATGACACAGAGGAAGTAATGAAACACTATAAGTGCACATGCACCCATTCATTTACCAGTGTTGCTAAGCATCACTAGGTTGGACATTGTTGGAAGTGAACATTACTGGAAGTGATGAATGAATTATCACACAGGGAATTCTTATCCTGTGGGCGGTAGGGACAGCTAGATTTAAACTGACCTAAGAGATAAACATGAGTTCAGCTCAGACCACAGTTTAGTGATGCATGGAGAATTTATTTCAGAATTTGCACTTTTGCAATAGAATTGGTCATAATAGAATCCGATCTTATGGCTCAGATCAGTGTGTGCAGAGTTCAACTGAAATTTTTATAGTGCTCGCAAGTCGGTTTTACAGTGCATTCAATTATTTAGAACCATCACGCTATTTACAATGTACTGTATCATAGAATTTCGCCATGCTCGGACTCTACATTGAAAAGGCTCTTAGGTTTCTAATTATTGGTTAGGACACTGTCTAACAGATTAACATAGTGTCATTTGTTGTATACTAGAAGCTCTTTTGCTGTTTTTGAAGAATGTAGTGGTGTGGTTCCTTTGTTCCAAGCCACACGAGCGATGTACTTTGCTCTTAAACATGTTAATAGCAAGTCAACAGAACGAGGAATCAACTGACAGAACACACTCAGTTAATATTTATGACATACCGAACAGGAAGAATGCAAATTGTTAAGATAGCAGGCAATTTGTATGGCTTCAGGAAATGTATGTGCTCTCTCGACCTTAATGTGTATCACATGATTGTATATCTCATCTCGAGTATTCCTTGCATGTAGGGTCATAAGACTCTTCATCATGCGAAGTCTCGATTGTAGCCATGGAGACAGAGTTGCAGCTATAAAACTTGGACAGGACTTTAAGATATTATTGGCATAAAGATTCGATGCAGTGGAAAGGAGAAAATTTTGCTAATTAATATTATTTTATGAGATAACAATTCTCGACATTACGCAGCAATAAAACGGCTCTTTGCGCAGTGCTTGAGTATCTAGCAGCGTTAAGATTACCCGACTAAGCCAATAAGGTTTACTTTCAGTATTTCTGGGCAGGTTTGAATACAAAAATTGTGTTTCTGGAGTCTGTAGTCTGAGTGTGCTCTGCCACTGCTATGTTTGAGGGAGCAATTGCTCTGCTGCAGCTGTCTTTGGAACACTTTTTCATTGATCTGCTAGCAAACCTAATCCAATTTTTCATCCTATAAACTGATACACTCAGCAAGAAATGAACCACAAGGTCAACACCCGTTGAGTGATCTAAACGCTACTAGCAGACAGCAATACTGGAGTGGAGCCAGCCACTGATGGTGTTGCACCACTAGTCAGTAATACAGATAAGTTCCACAACCTGAAGCCATGCACATTTTAATATTACTATATACCCATGACATAATTCACTAAATGGAATTATCATTAACACATTATGGCTCACTAACTAACTACTTCACTCTTTAACATAACATCCGGTTGTCTTTGTGGATATAGTGGAAACTTCTCAGGTTTCCACATTCTACAAATTAGTGTCTGGATACACAGACTATTGAACTGTGTATCCAGGAAGCTGGTGTGACATCCATATCTACAGGCCAAGTAACACACAGCCAGTGTGTACACAACATTGAAACTGGTCAACTCACATAAAGACACAGTTTAAGACATGCTGTTCTCTCTGTACACAAGGTTTCATACAAGCCAAGGAATAATATGGGCAAGATCGATGCAGCAAGAGCAGCAGCCGGCGCCAGAGTAGTCTTTTCAAGTTCTATGGCTCTTGAACTGCTTTGTGAGCGATAGTAGCCTAGAAAGAAAGCTTGTAGCATGCATGGCCAGGGAGGACACAGTGCGATCTACACATGAGTGAAATTAAGGATGCTTACACTGAATTTATAATTGCGAGGCCAAACTCAATATACATAATTACTATAGCAACGAATTACATAATTGTCTTCTATTGTTGAGGAGGTGAACAACAATGTAGGTCTGATATAAACAAGTATTATCATGACTGTAGTCGAGTATTGAACACTAGAAGGTTACTGACTATAGGAAGGAAGTATTTGTTGTTGAATTTGTGGAAGGATCACCTTCTGACTAAACCCTACAATATATAAAAGCTGCATGTTGCTAAACAACTGTGCATATGTGGAGAGAGAGAGATGTAATAGGTTAGTACATGCATGCACTGGCAGCATTTGGCAGATTAAGTATATGATTCGGTATTTGATTTTTTTTAAGACTGTACTGAGTTGTCTGTTTAGTAACAATTAAGAAAATGAGCTGATGTAAAAGTCTACTTGCACCATGTCAATTGATTCCTTTCGTAGAACTTGTTGCCATAGTATAAGTGTTTAGTTTAGTTTCTTTTGCAAACATTAGACTCTGTCTATAGACGTCCTTTCAGCACAATCAGTGCTATCAAGATTTATTTACAGAGAATGGTACTAACGTCTACTTTAGAGTGAAAGGTGCTTTGGTTACTAAAAATAAATATTATGCAGATGTAAAACAATAATTCTTCCTCTTGAGTATCTTTGGGCAATTTTTGAATATGAAAACATTATTTTTGTAGTCTGAGTACTGCCCCACTGCTATTTTTGGAGGAGCAATTGCTTCCACTGTTCCTGGTTTTGGTCGGTTAGAGGACATGCAGAAAACACATCAACAACAGACCCTATTTCCATATCCTATGCTGCACATGACGGCAGGTAAGGTAAGATATTATAGGGCATCAGGATGTTAGTCATTTACATGCACACATGTAATTGGCAGGTATACAGATTATACATGAGACACTCTAACTTAGGTATAACCTCGTTGTCATAGATACACAAGTGCTGTTAACATAAATGGCTTGAGTTTATATAGCTACACTGCTCCCAATTGTATTGATGTCATGGATGCTCACTTTATATCAACTGTGCAGTGTATGTATTCAGGATATGAAATATTGCTTTGAGAAACACATCACTGTAAAGGGGTTATCCAACTGCAAAGAAGGACCAGGGGACCAAGGAGAAACCCTGGCTACCGCATTCTCACAAGTTACTGCATGACATTTGTACTACACTGTGTACGTAGTGAGCTAGTATATCTTGCTAAAAATAATTATTTTCAAAGCATGCAGTCATGCAAAGATATTTAGCTAATTGCAATGTCAAGCTATAAATTGACAACTTAAATTTTGAGGAGGAGAATGAGCCGCTGCCTATTGGAGAGGAATTCATATGTTTATTTGACTCAGCGTTTGTCGGTGGCTGTTCAGAGAGGCAACGCAGCCTCAGTCCTTGGGACTGCTGTTGAAAATTATTTTGTCTTGTAAACCTTGCTTTCCCTTTTAGTTTAGTTTTTTTTGTTTGTTGCACTATTTTGTCAGTTTGTTTTTAAAAATATATATATAAATTTTTGGAACATTCATATCCTGTAAAGCTCATAAAATCTATAAAAAACATTCATTGCTCAGGAGCGACCCACTGGCTAGACATATTGCACCTTGCAAACTTAAATAACAAGTAATTTGCTGCAAGCAAGAGATACTTGTTTTTACATGCACTATTGCTAAATGTCATCTTGTCATACACAAGCTCATCAAAATGAGATATCAATTAAGCTATGTATAAGTGTATAAGAGCTAAGTTGTAATAACAACATTTTCATATCCAAAAAGTTAGGTCATACCTTATAGCTCATTAATCATAACTCATTTTATCCCCAAACCTAGCAAGTGCAAACATTAGCTTTGAAGTAGTTAGTTGCCTAGGTGATTGGGAAAAATTGTAAGTCATTCTATCTATGGTGACAGAACTTTCTAACTCAATTCAATTATGAAATATATACTTTCTCTCAGTATTATAATTTTCTCACAGGTTACAGACAAGCCATGTAGGTATCCATAGTACTTTAGTCACCAACATTGTATAGTATTAACACTAAAAAGCAGGAAACCAATAAAAATACATTAACTGTGATAACTAATAATTCTCTGGAAATAATTATTTTGATATTAATTTTAGCTATCTAGCAATGCTCAGTTTTTAAGCACCCCGCTATTGAAAGATGATGCATGCATGTGTCCAATAATGTAACACAGAAATTCTCTTATAACAAAAGAAACAAGCAAAAAGCACATGCACACACAGCAAAACAGGCTTTGTTGCTCTCAAGCTATTTTTGTCATAGCTAAACATTCACGGAACTCACACATTCACGGAACTCACTGAATTGATTGCATAGCTGACTTGATGTGGCATGTATTACATGGAAGTGCATGTCATAAACATGGTGTCAATCGTATCAAATTTCTTTACTAGCTAAACTGTGCTGGGAATGGGCGGATGCATGTTCTATACTACACTATTCCAGCAATGGTAACAACATACACAAATACAGGCATGCATGATTCTTTAACTGTGGGAATAGGTTCGGTTTAGAAAAATAGTGTTGAATGTTACCATAGTGACAGACAGTTGCTTGCACAAATGTCATGAATAAATCATGCATATACTGTGTTTACTGTCTATAGTGTGTCAACACGATTTTTTGACTCAGGTGTGCAAATAGTGCAGCCCCAGGAACGCACCTAGCATAATTATATGATTGCCTGCACATAGAGGAGATGCAGAGCCACGTATCTTGTTAAAGGATAGCATAATTAATTTTCAAATTAGTATTATGAAAAATACAATTAATCAATAAAACCTGGTGCAGGACCGGAAAAAGTTTGAATATACTGTGCAGGACCGGGAAATACAGTTGTAATAACATGACTTTTGTAACATTTCAGTCTCACAGGTTTGTCAAGTATCTTGACTTATGTTTCTCTTAGTAAAAACATTAAGTCAATAAACTATATGATGGAGTTATAATTAAAGCGTTGCTTGAGGACCATGTTGTTACTGACTACATGCACCAGCTTGCGGCAACAATTCAGTCCTGCTGTCTTGACACCAATCTAGAGCACATTATTTTTACTTAATACACCTTGTAGCACGATGTTCTCACAAAATAGTTAGGCTGACAATTTAAGCTAAGATAGTTTGGTTCTCAGGATTGGTTCCTTTTTACAAAGTTTGTGCACTGAACTACCACTGAGTAACCCAAAAATAATGCAGAATGACAGTCTCATGTTGAAACACGATTCTATAAGATTGTGACAGAGGAAACAATGGAGATGAAGCATTAGCCGCATAAAAATGATATCACGACAGACACACGCGCGTGTGCACACGGCCACGTGGGTGTAGAAGAGCTTCTCGATCAACAGCTCGATGCTATAAAAGAGGTGCTCAGTCTTCAATCTTCACCGGGAACAGTATTTACAGCCTTAGTAAGAAAGACATCTCTCATAAAATCTTCTTCAATGGCGCCAACATCATCTCCAACAAGTTTCCTTATTGCATCTATCAGCTGCGTTCTGATCATATGCAGCAAGTTGAGCGTTGTAGCGATGCCCACTCCAAACATGATGATGGAAGGCACGAGCCAGATAGTCATACCACAGGCGTTTTATTCTGGCCTGAACCTTCTTTCCAGAATATCGGTGAGCTGCAGGAACACGTGCTTACACAAGCCTATCTATTGCATCACTAGAATAGGTGATTTATTATCATTTTGTGTTTGTGCAGATAACTACAGCGAGACTAGATTTCTCTCCATTGAATGGCCCCAACCGGAGAAGCTACACGAGTGCTGTCCACAGTATCTGTGAACTAGCTAGTCAAAGGGACGAGGTGCAACAACATGTGGAGATCACCAACTCATCAGCAGAAACCATAGTGATCCAAGCAATAGTGGACGGTGTCTTGAACAATACATGTCAATGGGTAAGCAGCTGCTAACTACCTCTATTTTGTACTAGACTGCAAGAAAATTTTAGTGATTGATTTTCTTCTCTCTCATGGCTTTTTGCAGATGAAATTTGTCAGTAATGCACCTGCTAATTTTTACAACTGCTCCACTCCAGCAACAAGCACTGCCAGTGTGAACGCACTGTGCAACTTCATGGACATCTACAGGAACTCCCAAGACTTTCACCATCAATTGAGATCAATGTTTAATAGTTTGAACCGATCTGTAGCAAAACAAAGGGAGTGGATTGCAGCAACATTCTCTGGTCACCCGCAAGCAGCTGCTGTACTGGCTGTAGTGAACTTTGGAAACGGCATAAACTGCAAACTATCAACAACTGGACAAGTAACTTGTCCAAAATAACCAAGAACATTCATGTAGCTTATAAATAGAGTTAATTCTGTATCATGCAAATCTTATTTTCATGTGCATTTGAATAATGAAGAGATTATTATAAGATTGCAATACATCGGAATAACACAATGTGTTGGAAAACAAGAATTAAACAGTAATAAGTGTGCATAGCTGTCTGTAGGGTTAATAACTAGCTCTGGTTTTAATAACTAGTCTGTGGTTGAGTTGTGCGAGGCCTCTTTGCTCTGTTGCTAGCGGGTTGGGTGTGCTTGGTCGCTGTGCTGTGGCCATCACCATTCTCTTTGTCTTCGTGAGCTCGAGAGGAAACACCTGACGATGCTCGTGGATTGACATACCTACAGTGTGTGAGAGAGAGAAATTTAATTATCATTACTCACAAGTTCTAAACTTAATTACAAGCTTGTGAATAACATTATGTTTCTATGAAATATCATTAGCATTGTTACATCATGTATCCAAAAATGTTTTTATGTCAAGGGTTCGGCTAAAGGTTCATTGTGAACTTCGGAGGTTTAAAGAACTACGTAGATACAGAAGCAAGGATAAGAACAGAAGAGGCATCATCTCCTCAAAATCAACAACTAACGATAATCTCTTTCAATGTATTAGGTTAATAAGTATTACTTCAAAGAAATTAGCTTAAACTGAAAACACTGGTTTCAACAGAGAAATGAGATACGAAGAGAACAAGAATGTTATCGGGAGAGATGTTAATGAGAGAGCATCACATGATCTTTCCCGTTAACAGTTTTTACGTGTAGAGGGGGTGCCCTCCCGTCACAGTTTAGCCTGTTATGCCATCGTTCTCTCAGGTGTAGCTATCGTGTCTTGTTAAGAGTTTAGTATGCCAAAAATGGCAGTTCAATACCTCAGTCTTCAGCTACGGGCTGCAAAAAAGCTACGGGCTCGAGGGTTTTCTATTGTAAGAAGCTGAAGCTTGTCGAACAGGCTCTCTAAACTTGAGAAAAATCGACTAAAGCAATTATTACTACAGAGAGTTAAGTTTGATGGTCAACAATAGTAAGAAATTAACATCAACTATGCCAAACTTGTGACATAGTTGAGTATTTCCTTACTGTACAGTTACACTAGGATGTGAGTGATAGAGTAAGTGTTTTGAGGAAAGTTGGGATAATTTAATGCAGTATGTTTTTCAGATATTGTATCACTAAAAAACCTCTTGTATTGTAAGAGAGGGATGGAGGAAGAGAGAGAATAAGGGAGAGAAAGAGAGAGCGCGATAAATTTATCATACCTTGCAACTGTTGACACACCATCTACAAACTTGGTCTTGAAGAGCACGTTGGCATTGCTGAACATACCGTCCTTCAGTGACACTACGATGAACTGAGAGTACTTAAAATGGCTCCTCAACATCTGACCAATGTTCTGAG
The DNA here is from genome assembly GCA_964017065.1 of Haliclona indistincta. Taxonomy (NCBI): domain Eukaryota; kingdom Metazoa; phylum Porifera; class Demospongiae; order Haplosclerida; family Chalinidae; genus Haliclona; species Haliclona indistincta. The sequence continues at coordinate 5,327,821 of OZ024790.1, read as the reverse complement.
TGTGAGAGAGGTCAAGCGCAGCATCCACCTCGTCAAGAATGTATAGTGGAGCAGGTTTGAACAGCAGGAGAGAGAGGATTAATGAAAGAGCTACAAGTGACCTGGAAGGAAGTTGAAAGGTGTCAAAACCCACACAATTAAGCCCTGTTACCTCATCATGATCCATAATACCACAACAACAAATTAGGTATTCATTAATCCACCACATTACTTCCATATTGTTAAGGGTAGATTTGAAGAACCCAAAATCTCATCCAGTGGCAACAAATCATGTAAAAGGGGCTCATGCATTATACACTGTCAGCTTCGTGGAGGTTTTGTGAATCCACATTTATGCAGTAAAAGTTACAATACACAGCAGACCCTCGCGGCTAGGTTCCCTGCCAACAGGAAAACTGTTAGGACTAGTGTCTTAGTTTGGACTAGTGAAACCAAGAGTAAATAAGAGTATCAAACGCCAATTACCACTGTAGAAACACTCTCGGGAAAATAACATGACCAGCACGTGAGATATTTTACGCATTGTGACGAAAGCGTTATGCACAATCCATGAATGTGTCACAACGAAGGCGTGTCCTGCAGGAAGCAAGCACCCATGATGGAAAATACAGCTACTCAGGCTCTTTATTGACGAGATACCTCAACTTCAAGCAGGCGTTCGTTAGTCACCGAACATCGACAATGTGATTTTGTAGACAAACGCACTCTGATGGAAAGAGCTCGCTGCTGCTCTTATTCTTCAATTAAAAAGCATAACTAGCACGTGTTTCTGTTTTCTCAGCATTTTTCGTGTCTACTATATTCTCGCCTGCAACAGTCTACTATATTCAAACGTGTCTACTATATTCTCGCTATATTCTCGCCTGCAACAGTCCAATTATCATCTAAAAAGCTTGGCTATCATCGTTGCTGAACATCGATGACGTCAATGGCTAGCCTGCAGTGTAGGCGTATACGTCATCAGATCACGTTTCTGTCACGCTACTTTCCCAGAGTGTTTCTAAAGTGCCAATTGGCGTTCGATACTCTTGGTAAGATTATATACTCCTGGTGAAACAAGTAGATGAACAATGCTAATGACATTCATAATGATATTCACAACTAAATTTGTCTATTGGGTTAGTGAGGGTTTGGACTAGCCAGGGTTCGAACTTCGATTAGCGAGGGTCTACTGTACCAACCAATTAATGATCATCACTATTAATCATTTGCATTAGGATACTGTGAAGAGAATAAGGCTGTACAAAGCACTACCAAGCTTGTCGAGTACATAAACTGGAGCAGGTTTGGAAAATAATAATGCTTTCAGAAGGGGAATGTTTCCCAAACAAAATTGTTATGTATAGACTTTCAGGAATCCCCACCCATACATTAATGTCTATACATGTTTTTCTAACAAACCTACTAGGAGCAGCTACCAGTGACACAGAGGAAGTAATGAAACACTATAAGTGCACATGCACCCATTCATTTACCAGTGTTGCTAAGCATCACTAGGTTGGACATTATTGGAAGTGAACATTACTGGAAGTGATGAATGAATTATCACACAGGGAATTCTTATCCTGTGGGCGGTAGGGACAGCTAGATTTAAACTGACCTAAGAGATTGACATGAGTTCAGCTCAGACCACAGTTTAGTGATGCATGGAGATTTTTTTCAGAATTTGCACTCTTGCAGTAGGTAGGGTATAACAGATTTGCTCATATAGAATCCGATCTTTTGGCTCAGATTATGGTTTTGTGTGCAGACTTCAACTGAAAAAGTTTTATAGTACTTGCATGCTGGTTTTACAGTGCATTCAGTCAGATTTACATTATTTAGAAACCATCACGCTATTTATCATAGAATTTCGCCATGCTCGGACACTACATTGAAAAGGCTCTTAGGTTTCTAATTATTGCTCAGAACGCTGTCTAACAGATTAACATAGTGTCATTTGTTGTATACTAGAAGCTCGTTTGGTGTTTGTGAAGAATCTAGTGGTGTGGTTCCTTTGTTACAAGCCACACGAGCGATGTACTTGCTCTTAAACATGTTAATAGCAAGTCAACAGAACGAGGAATCTACTGACATGGGGGTTCCAGCATCGGAGATTTCAGCCAATTTTTCAGTCTGCACCCGTTACCCACCACGCACTACGTCATTTTGCATCATTATCTTGAAACATTGTGTGTCAAGAAACAAGGCAAACGAGTAAAGTTAAACAGAGAGGAAACAAAAATAAATATAATAAGACTGTGATTTTGCATCATTATAATGAATTCATAATCAGCACTTGATTATTCATGGTGTTAATTATATTCACGCAATACCACGTACTTAATATTCATGCAACGATCGCGAATACTTCGCACGATGGCTATGGAAGTGCAGTAGCAGAAAAAAGCGCTGTTACTGTGGCTGTGGTTTTGAAACAACAGCCCTCAGTGACTACTACATAGCAGAACACAAAAGAGCAAGCGACTTAGGCGGCAAGCCATGACAGCAAGATATCTTACATTATTGATTTCAAAACAATATAAATTTCTTATTATGTATAATAATTACGTTTACTTACTGCATGAGGACCTGCTGAACACTGATTTATCACTGTAATCAACATGAACAATGATTGATTATTACCATGCAGTTCAGCTAGACCTCTACCGGTGAATATTGTCAGAAAATAAACTGATTTAATGGACATGATAGTAGAAATTATGCACATATCTGGTCAGAAATAGATATAAACTCCTAAAAATGCCTGTACTATTTTTCAATAAATGGACTTTTTTCCAAAATGGTCTTTACCCACCCACCCTCTTTTTTTTTGGTTTCGGGTCTGAAACTTTTAGTACTGGAACCCCCTGTACTGAAAGAATAATTTATGACATAACGAACAGGAAGTATTAAGAGATAGCAGGCAATTTGTATGGCTTCAGGTAATGTATGTGGTCTCTCGACCTTAATGTGTATCACATGATTGTATATCTCATCTCGAGTATTCCTTGCATGTAGGGTCATAAGACTCTTTCATCATGCAAAGTCTCGATTGTAGCTATGGAGACAGAGTTGCAGCTATAAAACTTGGACAGGACTTAGTTAAGATATTATTGGTAAAAAGATTCGAAATCATTGGCAATATCGATGCATCGGAAAGGAAAGCAAAAGTCTAAACGAAGCACTTGGCATTGCCAATGTCTTGGGTATCTTACAGCTATGGCTGATTGCTTCTCTCTACGCCAGAGACAGTTTTGCATCGAAAATGAGTCATGCAGTGAGGGTGGAAGCAGTTTAATGGAGAGGAGCAAGACAATTTTGCTAATTAATATTCATGATATGACGTTTTGCAGCAATACATGTAAAATGGCTATTTGCGCAGTGCATGAGTATCAACCGTACAGCGAGAAATTTTGGCGGACAAAATTTTGGCGAATTGCACACGAAACGCCAAAATTTTAACCGCCAAAATGAAATGATTGTGCATGTGTCTATCCGCCTTGGCATCAATTCGCCAAAATATTAACCGCCAAAATCTATTCTTAGCAAATTCGTCAAAATTTTGGCCACCAAAATTTCTCGCTATACGGTAGCTGCGTTAAGATTGCCCGGTAAGGTGATAATATTTTACTTTCAGTATTTCATCTTGTTTCTGTAGTCTGAGTATGGGAGCAATTGCTCTGCTGACCCTGTCTTTGAAACACTTTGCATTGCTCTGTTAGCAAACCTAATGTCATTCTATAAGCTGATAAACTCAGCATGGAAGATCCAAATGCTGCTATCCCTTTAACCACTGAAATGATGCAAAAATGCAACGACTCTTTCAGTGTTCTCTCCAGGATTGAACATTCAAGTGATGCAGGGACATACATTAACCAAAATGTAGCACTTTTGGAATGTGTACAGTTTGTAACTATGATTTCAAGCACAAAATCACCCCAAATAAAGCAGAATTCAAGTGGTGCATTACCATAATCAAGTGGTGCAGCACTGCTCAAACAGCCTAATGAGAACACTGGACTCATTAATATTCATGGTAAGTGACTACTTATTAATAATTATAATAACACAAGTTATAATGGTTTCTGTACATGAAATGAGACGCAGGCGGCATTCAAGTACCATGAAACCACCGCCTTTGACAGCTTGGAGTCGGAACCTTTATCTTTACAAGTTTCCAGTGTCGGCGCTTTGAAGATCAAAGGAGCCGATGAGTAAACAACTTTTTTTTGAAAAGATATGAACTGTGTGGATGATAATAATGTTTGTAGTGCCCGTGCATGTCTAGCTGAAGGGGCCTGAGAGGCTTGCAGGAGGAAGAAGCAGTGAGCGAGCGTGGACAAAAGCCTGGAGAGAACCAAGCGACCGTAACGCTGACTTAGCCAGACCATAGAGCAGTACTGCAGGGCTTGGTAGCGCTGTCACTGACCTGGTACACAAGGCTGCAGTAACTTCTGTCTATCGGTCAATAGCAAGCATTCTGAAGTTGTAGGAATTACTGCTAGGAAGCTTCTCAGTCTTACCTGGATAGCTGCAGTCAGACACACAATCCGGAAAAGCTGGGTACAAGACCCCTCAAAATTCGCCATATTTTCCAAACCAGAAGAATCTGAAGAAAGCACGCCAACAGTGACACACCCAACAACGAGCTGAACACGGTGGATGCACGGGTTAAAGTTACATGCTCCGCCCTAGTTGGCTCAGAGCTATAGAGACTGCAATAATTATCATTCATGGACACCATACTACACTACTAGCAGACAGCAATACTGGAGTGGAGCCAGCCACTGATGGTGTTGCACCACTAGTCAGTAATACAGATAAGTTCCACAACATGAAGCCATGCACATTTTAATATTACTATATACCCATGACATAATTTACTAAGATGGTATTATCATTAACCATTATGGCTCACTAACTAACTACTTCACTCTTTAAGATAACATCCGGTTGTCTTTGTGGATATAGTGGAAACTTCTCAGGTTTCCACATTCTACAAATTAGTGTCTGGATACACAGACTATTGAACTGTGTATCCAGGAAGCTGGTGTGACATCCATATCTACAGGGTAAGTAACACACAGCCACAACATAGAAACTGGGTCAACCCACATGAAGACACAGTTTATGACGTGCTGTTATCTTTGTACACAAGGTTTCATACAAGCCAAGGGAAAATATGGGGCCTACACCATACTGTATGACATACACAATACTCAGAAAATGGTTTGAAAAAGCAAATTCAATTTTCTCTTCTCAGTTTTCTTTCTGGAAGTGATGTTGGGGACCCCCTCTATGTGCACAAAGCCTGCTTGCTTGCCCAGCAGTTGTATCCATCATACATAGGGCCGGGACAAAGGTTTGAACATTCTGATTTTCATTCGTAAACAAAATATTCAAAGTTTTTGTTTCACACCCTCTATAGCACAATAATACTATGTTTATATGCATTGTATTTGAGAACACTTTTAATCAGAAAATGAGTTATTTGTCAAAAAGTTAGCAGGAACGCACAAAGAATGATTCGAACATTCACTTGTTTGTTCAAAGGAATGTCTGATAATTTACTTTGTACATTCATCCCACTCCTAATAATACAAGCACATCACACAATATTATATTCTACATATCTCTCTCTTATCTCACCTTTGTCCGCCTGAGAGCTCTGTCAAGCTTTCTTTCCAGACTCCTCCAAAGGCTACCTTCACCTCTAGCCCGTCTAGTACAGTCTGACCAGTTGGAGGAGCCAGCTTGGCGCTTGTACCAGGCAGTAGAGTGGAGAATATGCTGCCAAAATCCTGAGAAGAAAGAAACCATGTCACAAGTTAGCTTATGGCTACAAGCTACAGTAATGCTTAGCCATTTACGTAATAATATATTGGAAATATTTGTTCTACAAGCCTATTGAGCGTTAAGACACTATTTCTCATTATGGGTTCTGGAGTGACAGTGAAATATGAGTACCAATAGTAATATCATCCGTTCTCACACTGGGAATACTTGAACACTCTAAAGCCAGCTGCATGGGAATTTCCCTTGTATATATATACAGTGGAACCAGACACCTCATATGACAGACAATACTGATGCAATACTGATGTACATAACAATACAGATTGAACCTCCATGTAACATAACTGACAAAAAGCACTTTCCCAACTTGTCCGTTATAGAAGGATTCCACTAACAAACTGATGCCATGGTTCTCTACTTACAATGGCAGCTAAAACTACAAAGTCCATTACAACTCTGACAACAAAACCACTCATATCTTATCTTTACTGACCTGGTTAACACGCTGCCAAGCTGTCTGTAGAGCTTCATTCTTCTTCTGGTCTAGTTCAACTATCAACTCCGATATCTTCGCTTTGTCGTTCTCGACGATCTTCTTCTTTCTCATTAGATCATTACACTAGTCAGTGGAAACCATAATGTTATTTCCATGACAACCAAATGTCTGCCAATTTCATCACAAGGTACAAAAATCAGAGCTAATGAATGCAATCAGAGAATTGAAAATTGATTTTGTCCCAAAAGTAACTTCTGATGTCAAATCTGAGAAGTGACCATTTTGGTATTACATGAGAGGCTAAACACATCTGCTCTGTGCTTGTGAAAAATTGGTCTATACCACTCAAAGGCACGATTCCAAAAAGTATTACATATCTCTCCTGCACCCAAAGAGCTCATCTGTGCATCACATTTATTAAGAATAAGATTTAAGATATGCCGTGTCTCGACACAAGTTAGTGTAGCATGATGCCGTGTCTCGACTCAAGTTAGTGTAGCATGATGCCGTGTCTTGACTCAAGTCAGTGTAGCATGATGCCGTGTCTTGACTCAAATTAGTGTAGCATGATGCCGTGTCTTGACTCAAGTTAGTGTAGCATGATGCCGTGTCTTGACTCAAGTTAGTGTAGCATGATGCCGTGTCTTGACTCAAGTTAGTGTAGCATGATGCCGTGTCTTGACTCAAGTTAGTGTAGCATGATGCCGTGTCTTGACTCATTGTGAACTGTACTTAAGATATCAGGCAAGCATTATGATTCTCTCATAATGTGTTGTTGACTTTTGGCTGTCAAACCTATTGTACAAGTTGGCAGCTTCATAATCCATCAAAAATCATGTTTGTTGTTAGTTACATATGTCTATTCTACACGCTTGACAGTTAAAACACAACTCATACGAGTCCTATTCTATCTGTTTAGGCCTCTCGTTCACACGTATCCAATGAAAACGGATACTGAATCCAGGTACGTTTGTATCCGGAGACTTTAGTGGAGACCTTGAAATCAGAGTGAATATCAGGCGCCGTGTGAACAGGGAATCCGATTACTTAGAGCCACTAGCACGCTGCACATGTGATTGTCATGTGGTTGGGAGGCATGCATGGCTGTAGCCTCGTACCCAGCCTCTAGTAGTAGTAGTTTCGGTGTACACAGGCATGTGTGAACACTGTACATTCTTGGATGAAAATGAATACCTGATACCCAGTTACTTTTGAAGCAGAGACATATGAATGCTGCCTCAGCCACCATAAAGAGTCGTTTGTTTGGGTAGCTAAGAACAAAAAAATCTAACTCAAACCCACAAGTCCAAAACAAAACCTAACCATGATTATGGCAATGGATGCTACAGGTATGTTCTGATATTTATATAAAAATATAGGTCCCAATGAAGGGACCAACAAAAAATTATGTAAGACTCATCACATGCCCTCCCCCACGGAAATCTTTAGTAAAAGGCGAAAGATTTATTCGCTCTGAGGGAAGACCAGAGTTATGCCCAGGAGCAGCAACTGGTCCAGCCTTTATACCCGCTAAGTTTCATAAAACTAGTGGGTATTGATATTAACATTATTCATTTGCACATTTACGGCCTCTCATAGTTTACATAGTACAACCAACCTTCTCCTCTGCTTTTCCCAGCATTGTCATGGCTCTCATGTTCACACTCTTGCCGAGCTTATTCTGTGGAAAAGAAACAAAAAATACAGTCATTACAGATGGAACACCCACACCCACACACACATGCACACGTGAGAGAGAGAACAAAAGCTAAAAGCTGCTGGTATGCTTATTTGAGTCACTATAGCTGCCGCTCTTGATACGAGCTGCCGCCCTTTTGGTAACTGGAATTCAGGACGTGAACATCTACTGCAAGCAACCTAGTACAGTGTAGATGCCCATGAACATCTACTACAAGCAACGCTCGTGAACATCCAACCAAGAGAGAGAGAACTCGTGAACATCAAACCGCTTACAAAGAGAAGGTATTGAAACTTGAAAGAAGACTTAGGGAACTGGAAAAAGAACGTGACAAGTGGTCGTTGGTCAGTTGGCATTTGTGGAAAAGCGTAATCACGTACTCATGGTCACACCCTCATGACACACCTTGTGGTCAGCACTTATTGTCAGCTGGTTAGCAAACTTTCAATAGCTAGCAGGTTGGCGTTAGCTGTCTACTGCAAACCAAAACTAAAGAGCTATAAATGTGTAAAACAGTACAACTTGTAGTACACATCGTCAGTCTATATGACACAGTACTCGATCACCATTACACCAACTCAGTCACGGTTTTATTCACATACCTTTTGGTCCTGTAGCTTCTCAGTCTTGTTCCTTGCCTCTCTTGGGTCGATGCTACCAAAATCATAAGCAGTGTTAGGTTGACCAAAATATTCCTTGTCAGTAGCAATCCAGTCATACTTGCTCAACAACACTTCAACCTAGAGAAGAGAAAGAAGATCAGCAAACAATACCTACAGCAGGAGGATCAAATAGTGGCTGATGCCTGGTGGAAGTGCGTGCACATTGAACAGCAACACTTGACATGCTGTGTGTCAACACTTGACACACAGTAACTGCAGCTGTAATGCTATATAATGCTATAATTCTTATTCAGCTGGCTGCATTCAAATAGCGTATGTGCTTATGTGTATAACAAGTAACTGTTACGAAATCCTATCTTACGTAGTCATACTCATCACGTGGTAAAGAGATTAACCCTTCAAGTGCGGACAGCAATTCTAGCCTCTATTTTGTGAATTTCACTAACCTTTGAAACCATTAGACAGACAAACTAGCGCTGTGATGACCGTTAATATGCAAAATCAACTTGCACAACGTGCGGGCTTGTTGTCAATGACAATTGCGGTTAACCACGCCCACTTGACGATCTACCAACTGTCGTGTGCTAGAATCACTCTCACCGGAGCAAAAAACGCCGCTTGTTTGGTCAAAACAGCACGTGTGAGACAAAGTTAGTGCACGTATGGCTGCCTTTTATGTCAAGAAGCCCCTGGAGACCCAGTGGTGCTAGGTGATCCCGCCATAGCTCTGCTTGGCGGGGCCGCAGGCCCCGCCAATGGCTCGCAATCACACCCCACATAGCTGTATTTGGTCTATAGGTGAAATAAACTATCTTCGAATTTTAACGCCCACTTCCGGTGACGTCAAACTTGCCAGGCGACTATAGTTGCCCGCCGCATGTGAAGGGTTAACCCTTCAAGTGCGGACAGCAATTCTAGCCTCTATTTTGTGAATTTCACTAACCTTTGAAACCATTAGACAGACAAACTAGCGCTGTGATGACCGTTAATATGCAAAATCAACTTGCACAACGTGCGGGCTTGTTGTCAATGACAATTGCGGTTAACCACGCCCACTTGACGATCTACCAACTGTCGTGTGCTAGAATCACTCTCACCGGAGCAAAAAACGCCGCTTGTTTGGTCAAAACAGCACGTGTGAGACAAAGTTAGTGCACGTATGGCTGCCTTTTATGTCAAGAAGCCCCTGGAGACCCAGTGGTGCTAGGTGATCCCGCCATAGCTCTGCTTGGCGGGGCCGCAGGCCCCGCCAATGGCTCGCAATCACACCCCACATAGCTGTATTTGGTCTATAGGTGAAATAAACTATCTTCGAATTTTAACGCCCACTTCCGGTGACGTCAAACTTGCCGGGCGACTATAGTTGCCCGCCGCATGTGAAGGGTTAAAGGCCTGTCCGCACTGGCGCGCGAACCTGGGTTCAACCCAGGTTGAACTCGGATAGATCGCGTCCGCACTTGATCTGCAGAGATCCGGTTTTGGCGAATCCGGGTTGAACCCGGGATAAGCCAACCACATACGTATGTGAGTTGAACTGGGTTGAAACAGGGTTCGCCTTGGCACCACCACGTGTACGCGCACTAGAGACGTTCCCTGAGCGCTCAAGCGCTAGAGAAAGACTTACCTTGTCAAGAAGCTCTCGTGCTAGTGCTACCTTGGACTGATGCATGGCCCTGACTTACATCGATCCAGGTCAAGTGCGGACGCGCGCTAACCGAGTTCAACCCGGTTTCCCAGTGCGGACACGCCTTTAAATGTGAAACTGTCAATGTATGTTCATCACCTTCTGTGTTGCCTCTCGACTGTCCTTCTGTGACTTGCTGATTTGGTGTTCCAGTTCACGAACCTTCAGACCGCTCTCACTAATGTCCTTGTCCAGTGCCTTGATCTTCTTCTCTTGTTGCTGTAGCTCCTGTTAGCAACCACAGCAAACTAGTCAGTCTATAATTTGAGTCGTTACTAAAGGTAACTAAGGGTGATGCTGTTCACAGGGTTAATTATTAGTTAAAAACTGCATTGCAACTTTTCAAGATTAATTTTATAACTGATTGAATTGGACAAAATTCGAAATTGCATCAAATATGCAATATCAGTTTGTCTGCAATAAGTTAGCAGTGTACATACATCTTTCCAATCACCTTCATTTGCTCACGCATAGCTGCCTTGTGCTGTTCTAGATCAGATTTCAACTTCGTCAGTTTTTCCTAGACATGAAGAAAAAATGCTGTAAATTACACTGTAAGCCCCTCATACACAGTAAAGACTTCTCCGCCAAAGTAACTGTTACCACACCACCACAGTCTGTCAGTCACACAGTCACTCTCCCTCTCTCACACATTATCAGTCTCTAACCTGTTTCATTCTCACTCACTCACTCACTCACTCACTCACTCACTCACTCACTCACTCACACACTCACTCACTCACTAATTCTAGTATTGATCACCTTTTCAGTAGTAAGAGCAGTTATGTGCTCCTGTACTTTGTTCCTCAACGATGATAGAGCTGCCTCACTCTCCATGATCTAGACCAAAACAATACTCTCACTAAAACATACTTCATTCAAAACATACATGACACGAGGCCAAAATTTTACACTATGACTCCACCCACTTATGTCCTACAATTAGATTCAAAGGCATTCGTCACTGTCACTGTTCCTGCACTAGTAGCGCTAGTCATAATAAACTGCTTTAGAGTTTATTTCAAGTGCTGTGACTAAATTTTTTTTGCAAGGGTAACCATTTTGTTTTTAGTTTCAATACTGACACTCTACTAGTAAACAGTAGTTATAATATCTAATGTTAGTAACAATAAACGGGCACTAAGGTGTAAGAAGAAAAAGGAAAAATAATAATAATAATAAGTTAATACTAATAAATAATAATACAGATGTAATAACAAAAAAACAACAACAAAAAACAACAACAAAGAAACAACAACAAAAACACTGAAAAAGAAGCAGAAATAGTCAGGCCACCAAACAGGCAGATCCCAAGATGGATCTGCCTCTGATCCCAAGATGATCAAGATCAAGATCCCAAGATTGCCTCTTTGAACTGCCACAGACAAACGCTGGAACAGGTACGAACGGCTGAGTGGGTCACCAGTTTGTAATGCGATCCTCTTGCTCAAATCCTTGATGAACGAAGCACCTAAGGTGCAGATGCCTCAGTGGAATGACACTATATCCACAAAAACAACTATCCACCATTCCACAAACACAGCAACTGCAGATGCATGTATACAGGATTTCTGTACAGCAGTGTGCTTTAGTTATGCAATCAGAAGCCAATCAGTGCTAACCACTAATTCAACTGGGCGTGTCTATAATGTTCAGTTAAGTTCGAGTGCAGGGCACAGCACAGCACCATTATCCATGACAGCACATACACGAGCGAGATAGCATCCATAGCTTGCTTACACAGTTTCTTTAGACATACGCTGCTATCCTGTAACCTATCAGCTTCTAGGCAGTCAACTGTGGATAGTTTTGTCTACGGAGAACTCTAGATCGCCAGCAACGGCCATCGATCACGAGGTAAGCAAAGTTACGCCATAACTCGAGAACGCAGCTTCATATACAAGTCTGCCATGCTGTTCTGAAGTAAAAAAAACGAACTCACTAGCTGTAAGGCAGCCAGCAGTAGACAATTTTGTCTTTACATCACCACTGACGAGCTCAAGCTCGAGCTGTAGGCCTTCGAGAGAATTTCGCTGGACCTACCAAGCTGTTTTGTAGTTCAAACGAACTCACTAGCTGTAAGGCAGTCAGCTGTAAACTGTTTTGTCTTTAGAGGAGTCCAGATAGCCGGGAACAGCCATCGAGGTAAGCATCTCACGCCATAACTCACGAACAGAGCTTTAGAACCAACAATAATTATTTATTAATTCAGTTCTGAGCAAATAGCGATTTCTACCTGTGTTGCTGATATCAGCGCTTAGTTTTTAGCGTGCGATGCGCTATGCCGGCAACGGACAGATACACACACACACAACACGACTACTGTATGCCTCGTGGCTCCGCCCACCGAGGCATAATTAAGAGACCTCTCACCAAAAGTACCCATGGTCTCAATCGCAATTGGTACAAACATGTACAGTGACCGATCAAGTCGACTGTACTTAGCAGATTTTCGAATTTTGCAGACTAAAATTTAAGCAAAGAGAATTTTTAAAAATTACCCACTCGTCCACTATGGGGCCTCAAGTCAGAAACTTTTTATTGTGGGAACCCGAGTTTATCTACTGTTTTGTTTGTGTCTCCTGTGAGTCGTGATAGATCAAGTCTCACCTGTTCTTCTTGAGTGGCGATGCTTCCCTTCAGTTCAGTCACCTCTAGTTGCAGGGTGTCCATCTCATGGCTGAGTGACCGAGCAGCCTCTACAGCCTCCTCAGCTGCCTTCCTAGCTGTGGTGAGACCACTCTCAGCTTTACGTAGCTCCCTCTCTCTGTGTCCCTTAGCATCCTGTAAGACACACATAGAAAGATTTCTTAGTTTAAACAAAAACTATAAAACTGCATTTGGCATCGTTTGGGCACTTTTTAGGAGACATTTCAAGATAAACGTACTATTTTGTATTCATTTATTTTGTATTCAACCGAGAAATTATGCAATGGTTGACGACTATAAATAACTAAATCAATGGGCAAATACATGTAGCTGGTTACAGCTGCTATACAATTCTATACAGCTGGTTTATGGTCAAACTTTTTCGCCACAAATTTTCAGTGTAAGTTAGTAGAAACACACGCGAAAAATAATTCTCAAACTCACAGCAATGTTTTGTTGGATCTCCTTTAGCTGTGCTTTAGCTCTCTTCTCAGTATCTTTGGCTTGTTTGAGAATCTCCTTCTGCTCTACAATAGAGTTCTCAAGAGCTTGCAGCTGGAGTAGCTCCTGGTGTTGGCTGCTCTGCTCTAGTCTAGCCATCACTACCTCAGCCTCGTGACAGCGACTATCCAACTGATCCTTGAGCTCCTGGTATCTAAGAAGGAGGGAGGAGAGGGAGAGAGAGGGAGAGAGAGAGAGAGAGAGAGAGGGAGAGAGAGAGAGTGAGAGAGAGAGAGAAAGAGAGAGAGAGAGAGAGAGAGAGAGTGAGAGAGAGAGAGAAAGAGAGAGGAGAGAGAGAGAGAGGATAAGGTAAGCATTTCACGCAAGACAGCTAGTACATTATATAGGAAGCTCATAAACAGTGAAAGCTTGACAATTTTTGTCAGAAAGGTGGATCGTTGGATACACACAGCTATAGCCTCGTACCCAGGCCTGCTCTATTGAGCTGACGGCCTGGTACACACTGTTCGCGCATGCGTGTAATTAAAAAACACGTGCGTGTCTCACTTGCTCTGAATTCAGCGCGATGCTTACTATTTCAGCTCACAACGTCGCGTGCTAGACACAAATCAGCTAAACTTACCTTATAAATAAGCATCAGCCGCGAGGAAGTTCGCTATGCACTATCTACGTTGTGTTCATCACGTGGCTAGCCAAGTAACACGGAGAAATGTACGGTAAGTCGGTAAGTATCTGCGTTTTAACCGGATGTTGGATAAATTAAATGCATGCGCGAACAGTGTGTACCAGGCCGTCAGCTCAATAGAGCAGGCCTGGGTACGAGGCTAACACAGCTATACCATACAGCATTATAATGAGAAAAAAGGCTCTCACTCACTTGGTAGCCACATGGTGTAGCTTCTTCATCTCATCCTCCACATCGCTCAGCTCTCTTCTCTTTTCCTTTAGCTGCTCCTCTCTCTCCACGACCTGCTGGAGAGCAACCAGCACCGACTGGGTGTGAGGACGAGAACCTGACACACAAAAGGATGAAAAATGTTCAGTTGTGTACATAAGCTTTTTTAGCAAACATATTGCAATGCAGTATGACGTGTTTTTATGTACAATACACTTTTTCAGTGGGTAATGGAACAATTAAAAATCACAGCATAACCACTACTATGAGTATATGTTGATAAGAGTACCTCCTGATAGCGTCCCTGCAGGATCAAACACATCTCCAGCTAATGTGACTGAGCGAGTCTGTACTCCTTTAGCAAATGCAACCTACAAACACACACAAGATAGCAGAGAGCTCACAAGAGTTCAAATTAGTGATGCAATATGGGATTTTTCCAATATACCGATAACCGATCGTTGTAAAATTTATCCATCGATGTCATGGATGTTGATCAAGATGTTGCTTTCGTGTAGCATTCATGTTTGATAAGGTTTTTTTGTCATGAACAAAACATGTTTTTATTCGAATTGCAGCTACCGATGTTGATTTCACAATTTAACCAATATCAGATACCAATTATTTAGAGCGATATTGCCGATAGCCGATCCAATTATCGGTGCCTCCCTAGTTGAAATACACATCCTAAGTGTGATTTTACATGTAACTTAGCACAAAATTTTCATCAAATACTATTTCCATCGATTTCAGATTATAATTTTTATGTATCTTCGAAGCCTCATATCTTTCTTTGGAGTATCTGCCTTGTAGCTCAAAATTTATACCAACATAGGTTTCACAAAATAATTTATAACAAAATTTCTGTATAGGTCACGATGAGCAATGTTGTCAAACCTGTTTAGCATCCTCCAGAGTGTTGCAGACGAACGCTCCACCAAACACGTACTCCATGGCGGCTTGTAGCTCACGGGGGTACTCAACAAGGTCCAGCGCTGGCCTGGCTCTACTCTTACCAACCTATAAATTGTGACAAGTACAGAAAGTCAGATAATGCTGTAACAATATTTTTAAAATCATGCTGACCAGGTTTTGAGCACGTTTGACGACATCATTAGGAATGGACCTGCCGTGGATCTTGTTGAGTGGAATGAAGGTGCATCTTTTCTTGAGCTGTCCTCGCTCCAACAGCAGCTTAGCAGTCTCCTCAGTATCCACGACAACATGATACAACTACATACAAAAAATGAGCAAAATATCAAGTTCTACACATGACAATGCTGTTAGGCAGATCTTTACATCAAAAAGCACCATATGACATTATGGCTCCTTTTAAAGCAATACAAGACAATTGTTACACACATGCATATCCGGTTTGTCCATATGCGCACTAGGTAGGCTCTATAGCTATACAGAGAGTTATAGAAGTACTGTCTTCTCTTACCCTTCCTCCAGCTGCAACCTCCAGGGCTGTAGCAGTAGCTGGGTCCTTCAAACGGATCAGTTTAGCTACTGGTCCCTTCACTCTGCTGTGATCGAATCCCGGTGTGGGAGCAGTGTACTCAAATTGAAGTCGAGGAACCCTTGACGCAACAAAGATACAAGCAATAAGAGAAGTGTGTAATCCCTCTAGCTCATACATGTGGAGGGTACAGATACCAATTGTTGCACCATGTTATACAAGGCATTTGTCTCAAACTTACACAATACAGCGAATAATTTTGGAGGGTCAAAATTTTGAAGGGTCAGGGTCAAATGTGACCCAATTTTTGCTTTTTAGATTTTGGCACCCAACGACTAGTTCACGTACTATTGTAGCAACTTTTGGCAGAGTTACTTTACAGAAAGCTCACTGATTCACCAATATTACCAGCTGTACAGTACCACATGTAGTTGCTTAGTTGCATTGTCTCACCTTGACTCATAAGAATCCACACTGGTTCTTAGCTCACGAATCTCTGTTTCCAATTTTTCTCTGAACAAGAAAACCACAATCATGTCAAAATAAAGAACAGTCTTGCTCTATAAATTATTTTCAATCTACTATATTGCGAAAAAGCTTGGTAACATACCTTCTAGACATGAGGCTCTCCTGCTGTCCCTCCTGGTAATCTAGTCTACCAAGAGACTCACGTAGTCTAGCTACCTCACGCTGGAGCTTGTCGTGTGCTGTCTTGTCTTTCGAGTAGCTCTTCTCATTCTCTTTCACACTCTTCCCTCTCTCCTTCAACTCTGCCTCAGCACTCTTGAGTCTGGAAAAAAGTCACCGTAAGTGTTTGAATTTTTATGCAGCAACTGTGTACTACACACGCACACACACACACACGCACACACACGCACACACACGCACGCACGCACGCACACACACACACACACACACACACACACACACACACACATGCATGTACCTCATTTCAGCTTGCTTCATTTGAGTCACGGCAGAGCTTAGTTCATTTTCTCGAGCTATAATAGAAATCAAAGTTGTCAAAGGCTAAGTCAAAATTCAGTCCACTGTACACATGTTTATTCTTGTGTATTAGATGTTTACAAAGGTATACTTGTTTTAGCATTCAGTGGTGCACTGACCAATCTTCTGAGCTGCTAGAGTCTCATTCTGTCCATCTGCTCCACTGGTGAGTCCGGCAGAGACTGCCTGGTAGTTCTGCTGAGCAGCCATTACTGCCTCCTCTGCCTGCTTCATCCTAGTCTGTAGCTGCTGGTGAGTAGCCATACGAGCTGACACCTCCTGTTCCTTGCTTGACAACAACGATGCATCCTAGCAACAATAGATAAACAACAGTATACAAACATGTACACAATGTATTTTTTAGTTGTTGAAATAGTTAAGATTGTACAGTACATCTCTTTTCTGAAGGAAATAAATAACGATTAACTAAATTATATAACCACAACAAAATGGCATCAAACAAGTGAGATTACACTCTTGTTCAAATAGATTATAGTTATTCCAAATAAGGTGAAACTTCTTCAAAATTCTTTTTGCAAGCAACAACATGAACACTTAATCTATCTTGTTGTTATTCTGTCTGGTTTCAGAGATTCTCATTTTCTCGAAAAAGAATTAATTTCTTTGTTCGTAAACGTACTGCCCTTGCTCTTAAATATTGCCTAGCACAGGGTTAGTTTACACAACTCATGATCAGTAAAACATAAAATCAAGAGAATAGGCAACAAGAGCTCCTGTCATTTCAAGGTTTCCTGAAGGACGATGAGGAGAGACAAACACATGTACTGGTCCAATTATACACTATAGTGGTTAACAGCAAAAAAAAGAACTGTAATGTGATAACGTCACAGAACCAGTTCGTCACAGCTGCTATATTTGCCCTTGGGTTTAAAATCATTGAGATGTGCTGCCCAACTATTCTTTAGATCTTCCATTGAGCAACCAAATAAACTAATAAATTATAAACGGCTACACACAAAAGGGCAAGAGCCCATAGCAAACAAGGGCTCCTACCAGAGCTTCCGAAGGGTGACAAGAAGAGCTCTTGCTCCATACTAGGGGATACAATGGGATGCAAGGTTCTAGTGGTATGTGTTATAGTACATTTAAAAGTATTCATAGGACTCCACCTAGACACCTGTATGTACAAGTACAACCACTGGTCTTACCTCTTCCTTTGATGATGTCAGAGCTCGACAGTTCTTCTCTTCCTTCACCAACAGCTCCTTGCTATGCTTGAGCGTTGCCTCGGCAACAGCCATGGTCTAATAACAACACAGGATGACTGTCAAGTATAACACTGACCCTTTGGTCACGCTCAGTACGTCACAGGTCATGCCCAATGTAGAACTTGATACTTCATTAATATCGAGTGCCAATTGCTACTTTGATGCAGCATCAACAAAACAATTTATAAGAATTCTTTATAAGGTGCTAAATGTTATTCAGGGATACCAGTATAGGTTCAAAGAATTAGAACAGGCAAATGAGCATTATTGGTCAAAAACTACCAACTGTGTGTGCTAAAATGTTATAGTCTACCTTACCTTGGCTTGGCTGTCTACACATCCCTCCAGTTCTTTCAGAGGCCCCTGAGACTCCTGTACAGCATAGAAATTTGTAATCTTTGATAGACGAATTTTTTTCGAAAATGTCCACCCAATTCAAAAGTATCTGTGTGCATTTAAAAACTGATTTTTACCTCAGCTCTTTTTCTTTGCATTTCCTCATAATACTCTTTAGCCTCCTCAATGGCTGCCTCAGTCTTTGAGATGTGTGTCCTGGTCTCCTGTAGACCAGTCTGAAGACTCTCAAGCACATCAGCTGAGTTAGTCCTCAGCTCCTAATTACACAGACAGAAAAGTAAAATGGAATTTCTACATAATGAAATACCTACATTGTTTAGCAAAAATAAATGTGAAGAGAAGTACGGAAATTTATTACTTCTTGCAAGGAAGATTTCAGTTTAAAGCGTCACCTTGCAGTCACTAATGTGTCAAGTCATTGATATTTATTCACACAATGGAGCATGATCAATGACTTAATGAATTTTAGTGCTCCACGCTTTACGGTCTACGCTTTACCCTCTACCCTTGCAGTAATAAAACCACTGTATGACACTGACCAATCAAATGCACGAATAATTTGAATGGTCATGCTTTCGTTTTTGACCTACTATGCTGGAACCAATGTACAAGTCAAGTACAACAACTAGAATACAGTCTAAGAATGATGTAATTTTGTTCCACAGGTCTCACAAGGTCAAAAATGTATCACCTCACAGTGTTTACGTTAACAAGATATCAAGTTCATGAGATCACATTTACAGTGTTGTCAGTGTTGACATGATCTAGTTAGATTTAGCAGTTTTAACACTTCTTGCAAAATTTGATTCATAGACTGTGAACCATACATTGTCACTAACAAAACAGCATCCATGTGCTATGCAATGCATACAAAGACACTCGTCCAATGCACTGCATCAATGTGATTCAGTGCCACTGCGCACGGATGCCCTTCTGTTATTGACAATGTACGGTTCACTGTTCAACAGATCAAGAAGCGTGAGAACCCATGTAGATGCTGCTCACCTCAGCTTGTGTGAACTGGAAGGCAATGATGAGTCTGTTCAGGTGCTCTAGTTCACGAGTCACCTTCTGATACTCCAGGTAAGAAGATCGCTCCTGCAATAATAATTATAATTATTTTGCTTGTACATAATCATTGTAAATTTAGAAATTTTTGTCACATATTGTCTATTAAATTTTTGTGAAAAATATATATTGCATGGCGATTACACCAAAAAATTGTGTGCTTTAAAAAGGCAAAATCCGAAACATTAAAAAAAAAACAAAAAAACATTTCACGTTTATAGTATGACGAGAATTAAACTAAAATTAATTGAAAAGAAATTGTTGCTGCTCAGGATAACACTGTTGTCAAATATTTCTCCAATATTGACAAATACTATAGGGAGCTAGCTATGCATATCAGCGTACATCTACTGGATCAGACTGCCCAGTTACATACTCAGTGGAGGTCATGGAAGGTGGGTGTGGCATTTTAGGAAGTACTCTCGAACCGACGAACTAAACTTAGATAAACATTGCTACAATGACCACTGCTAGTACTTGCAGCAAATATAAAATGTGTATTCTACGTTTCTTTCAAAAGTTGATATCCGGTTATCTATTTGGAACGGTGACTGTCATCATCTGTTTTCAAAGTCTCCCCTTTGGTCTTCGGATAAAAATTACTCGGATTCAGAACCCGGTTTGAACAGATGTGTAAACAATAGGTCTAAGCAGATAGAAATGTGCCCGGTTTGCAGTAAATCTGGAATCATGTAAAAGCCGCATAAATCATTTTAAATCTAATTAATTTATTTCCAGCTATAAAGTACAAAAATTATTTTAACAGACCGAATAAGAATATCTTTTTCAAGTGTATAGAACATGTAGTTATAACCATTCTCAAACAAAATAATGTGCAAATTTTCTATTGTCTAGGACAAGTAAAGTACACAATAACTAAGAAAAAACAATTTATTATTTGTAACATCAAAAAATAAATTGTACATGATTGAGCACAGTTCCACTTAAAGCATTTTTGACATTAGGGAAGTCTGAGTAATTCTACAGACCAGCACCATTGCCTAGCAACTAACAGTGTTAGCATAAATCTGATTAGTCAATGGGGAAAGTCCCTTCAAAGACTGCCCATGGCTAGGAGATATTTATTGTAGGTACACATGTAACTTGACTCTTATTGGGCAATTTCGGTCAGAAAAACAACTATTTGGGAATGAAATGTCTATCGTGATGCAGTATCAGTACCAATAGCAACTAACGGTAAAATTCAAATTTTAACAAGCATAGAATACATGAATAACTCACATCTCTTAATCTTCTCAGAGTGGGCGTGATCTCCTCGTCCAGTATCTAATAGCAACACAAAGCAACGATACAATTTTCAACTAGTAAACTTCAACGTGATCATTTTTTCAAAGAATAGATAATTTTTGCAATGACTAAAGCTTTATCCAATTATTTTTTCTACATCTCAGAGTAAATTAGCTTTTGTTTCTACAATTTTTGAGTGTACTGAAATATGAATTATCAACACTCACAGTTTCAATCTCATGAAGCTTAGTGTCCTTCCTCTCGATGGTTTTCTGAGCAGACATTTTCTTGCTCTCATACATCCTTGTACCAGCTGCTTCTTCTATCATTGACAAGATCTGAAAGACAAGCAACAGATGGAACTAGTTCAAAATAACTGAATGGAATGCAACAGATGGAACTTGTGATGTGCAGTTCAAAATAACACTGGCACGTTACTAGGCATATGTATTTTAACAGGAAGACGACACCCATGCTTCCATACACTTAGCAGAATGTCCATTTTCAGCAAGTATGTTGTTCACAAAAGCAGCAAAATTTTTAACAGAAAAATTTCGCTATACAGTAGAACCTAACAAGTACCATACTTCCCCATAAAAACCACGGGTCTTTATTGCCTTTGAGGTAAAACAATTTTGAGAAAAAGAAATTTCATCCTGGATTTCGACTTGGTAGACCTTTGCATACTCCACACTGCCAGGCTTGCACACACACACACGCACGCACGCACGCACACACACACACAGCAAAGGTGTGTGTCTTGTAGTGCATTCCTTTACTTCCTTAATTATTTCAGATCTGGCTTCTAAACCAGAATGGCTTCTATTCGAAGAAATAAATCTGGTACACTAATTATTAGTTTTACCAGGAGCGCATAAGGGGAGTTCAACTCTAATCCTGCCTTGTAGTAATATCCAAACATAAACTCCGCTGCCTTGCGTTCATAAACTTCCATAAAGAAGTTTTGTGCATGGGGGCCACACCAGCCAACAGGCATGTGTCATTTATGTCATGAACAGATTTTTAACAGCAACAAAAAGGAGATGGCAGCAATCCAGCATACAGTTGTTCCCTGCTAGCAGCTGCAAGAGCCACTATCACTCTGACTACTTTGCTGGACATGCACTAAACTACCTAGGTCACTCTCTTTGCTCTGGTGGTAGTGAACATCACTAACGCGCTGCGGAGTTTATGTTTGGATAAATCACAGCCCAACGCTTCTTCCCCTTATGCGCTCCTGGTTTTACTCATATCAGTTGTCCACCTACCTCAGGTGGCTTCATGTTGAGAACCTTGGTGATACGACCCTAAAATGAATAAAATAATTCAATTATCGAATGTACAGTTCCTATAGACTATTAGGATCACTTGTACAAGACCGCATGCACCGCTTGAAGGCATAGAAAAGGAACATCTAGGAGACAACCTTGACAAATTATTTACTATCATTTTGTTGTACATTTATTATTATAATTATTGCCTTCCAATAAACACATTTTATTTAGGTACATTATCACTAAAGGCAGGAAATATTTCATCACATTCTTTGGCATTTGACCTTACGACCCTGCTACCCACACAGTGTTTGGGTTTAGAGTACATCTGTTGGCTCACAGCCTAACAAGATGCTAAATTATGGATTTGACGGGTTTAGAGTACTTGTATTGACTCAGTGAAAATGATTTACGCCTCCTAGCTTAGTTCATAGTGCATACTTGGCAGTTGATGCCCATAAGAAAATTAGATGTCTCCGCTATTCAAAATGACATTCCCAAAGACTACAAGCAGTTCTCGCCAGAATTTGGGATCTAAGGGAGGAGTCTCATGCTTGTGAGGAAATAAGTTGTCAAAGTAATTGTTATAAACCCTCACCACTTGGTTAGGCTTGGGAAAAAACGGTTTTGAAGGATAAATGTCCACTTTTACAGCTATTCAAGCGGCAATTTATACAGCCCAGTCCAGGAGAAATTTCCTCAAGCATGAACTCTGGCTACACGTACCGCACACTTCTATAAAGGCAATGCGGTCAATGAAACTACGCACAAACACAATATTTAATGTCTTCAAAGTATATCACACAAATGCACCACTAGCTAGCCACTGGCAAGATGGCTGAGCTATGAGTTACCTGCATGATCAAAAAGTGAGGGTTGTTCACATTCAGCTGTACAGAGCGAAACAGATCCTGTACTCGTGATGGTGGGGCATTGCTGCCATTAATAAGATACTTGTTGCGGCCGCCAATCACAACTTGGCGTGACACAGTGATTTGATCATGACTCTCGTAGCCCAACGGACTCTGCTTCTGGTCACTGTTGTCGAATGTGATGGTAACTGTTGCCTTGGTGACACCAGCCTGTCCACTTTTATACACTAGCTCCTGTAAACTTCCAGCACGAACCTAGTGAGAGATTAGGAAGTGACACAATGAATACCCATTTAGAATGAACAAGACTACCATTCAACATCCTTAAAATTATGTCATGACTTTGACTAGAGTACAAGGTAACCCTTAAAATTTACAGTTGCATTAAAGTGACAAGTTGTTGATCAAAATTAATGTATGATGGTATACAGTAGAAGGACACCCATTATAATGGTGGGGTGCAGTGTCACCATTACATGCAGTGTCCACTGTACAGCGCTTTGAATAGATCTTGCAACGCCACAGTCAAAGCGGAAGTAATACGTTTTCTTTCGTTGACCAATCAATCACGCTCTTCAATTCTCTGATGAAGGCCCACACGTGACCAGCCGTGTTTGATTGGTCAACGTATTACTTCCGCTTTGACTTTGGCGTAGCAAGATCTATTCAAAGCGCTGTAATGTGATAGATAAACACTTTGCAAGTTTACACCCCCTAAATCCACTATTCAACCACATGGAACCACACCCACTCCACATTGTACAAAATTTTATTGCAATACTTAGCTACTTTGATCATAACATGAGGTTTGTTATACCTGTGAGAGGTTTGATATGCCCAGAAGAAAACAGATAGCATCCAATATGTTCGACTTGCCACTTCCATTTAGGCCAGTAATTGCATTGAACATTGGATCAAACGGACCCACTTCAGTCCTCTGAGCATAGGATTTGAACCCATCAATGACGATGTGCTTGATATACATTGCAGCAGTACTCCTAAGCAAGCAAAGAGATTTTTCAGAGAGCTGGAGTAAAGCGCGGGCTTTCGGCGGCCATTGGGCGGAGTTTAAGCTGCGCATGCGTACATTTTGCCCGGTGTGAACGGAGGAAAACGGACGAAACCGAACTCCACCTACTAGTACCTCGCCCTCAACTCCTTGGCAACTCTCTCCAAGGTGACTGTAGCCAGGACGACCAGAAAACTGTCAAAAAGGTACGGGTAATCATGACATTACGCCCTATCTGTACATTATAATGGTGGGATGTCGGAAGCATGGCTAGGAATACGCGAATAATCTTCTATGCACTCGAACATGAATCTCTGTGTCTGTCAAAGCGGGCGGTTCCGAATACAATGGCAGCAAGTGCGCATGCATTCCTCGACTAAAACCGCGTCTCCAAGGCGTTGCTAGCCGTTCTATGGTATAGTGGGAGCGTTGCTACGTAACCTGGCACTGCGGTATAGCCATTATGTCCTTATGCATATGGCGGGAGATTATCCTGCCTACAGCCGCTCACTTCTGAATCACCTACTTTTAATAGGCTGTAATTATTATTGATGAGCATTATGCTAATTAATAAGATGAACAGCTACATTACATTGTACATATTGCTACATTGTATACTGCTCTGCATGCTCAAGTTAGCAAACAATGCTAAAACAACAAATCCGATTTGCACAAGCAATGTGCAACAATAATTGCAAGCTGCTAGCTGTACATCAGCAGCCAATATGGAGCGCACAATGCAAAACTGTGTTTCAGTTATGGAAGCCAGGCGTTGTTGATGTACCAAAATGAGTGATTCATCTTTGTGTATTTAGGGCCAAAATACACTAATCTTCTAGACTACAATCTGCTTTTATGCAAAAATTTAGTTGCTGTTGGGTGCTTACTGACTGTTTTGTTGAATTTTTTAGCAACATTAAAATGTTGATAGTGTCATTGTTTTGTTTTAAAAAAATCTTTGTCAAAGGCAGATGCAGCCAACTAGCAATGCTAATACATCATGGTGCTGTCTCAGCATGGATGCTTGTGTGTTGCCCAGCAAGAAGATATACTAGTCATAATAATCAGTGTAGGGGGCTGCAGTAGCCAGGAGTCTACAATAGTAGACATTGGGAGGAGTTCACACAAATAGATTATTCAATTGGCTTCACAAAAGCACCTTTCTGCAACTCGTGGGTTCTATTCCTGGTATACCGCCGGTTCTGTATAGCTTGCTTGGTTACAGCAGCAAATTTCTGTTTTCTTAAAATATTGAAGTAACGCATTTTCAGTCTCTGAACATCCTTTATTGTGAAAATGTCATTGACATTGAAAAACCAACAGAGACTGATTGAACACATTTAGTGTACTTGTATGCATTGCTGTTTAGGCACAATAGTGGGCAAATGAGAAGAGATAGTATTGGTTGGTCAGGAATTTACTTTTTACATGTATGTGTGTTCCAATTTGAACGTTATCCTCATTTCAGGGCGGTTATCAAATATCCAAAACTGCAATAGCCATTATAGTGTCTGGGTGATGTCCTGATTTTAGAGGTATCCTCAAGTCAGGACACGGCTACCTATAAATGACACGTACAGTATGTGCAGCATTTTGATTAATACTTGTACTCTATACTTGCAAAATATACTATTAGCAAAATCTGGTACTCTACATACATGTACCAGTTTGTTTTACAGTAGTTAGAAAAATTGACTTTTTGTAATACAGTTGAACCTCTGATAAAGGACATTCAGAAATAAAGTACACAATAGAATTCACCTCCATCCAATGAGACACTGTTCATGGGTCCCAAATGCTTGTTTTATGATACCTATTATGCATTTTGTCCTCTAAAAAGAGGATAGCCTGTCTTAAACGCATCCTTTATTTAGAGGTTTTACTGCTTCTGCTGCAAATATCGGTATTGCAGCTGGGTGACGCCAGTAACCAACGGCACCAGATATGAAGCTAGAGTAATGTTGTCTGGTATAGTTTTGACTTTTCCTCAATTACGTGTTGTGGCATAACCATTTTCTCATGATTGGCTGATAGTTATGACTTCTCATTAATTACTTAGGTATTTGCAATGTTTGACAGCACTAGTGCAATTGACTTGTTTGACAGCACTAGTGCAATTGACTTGTTTTCTTATAGCTGCTTATGGGATATTCTCCCTAGGTATTTATTTTCAATTGCTATTCTGTTATTAATACGCGTACACGAAACACCTTTATTTTAAAAAGCTCTCACTCTCATCGAGATCTTTTGTATAGGCGATCGACACACATGCATTAAAGCTTTTCTAGCAGCTAAGAAAGGTCTTGGAAGTACTGGGATATCTTCAACTTTTTATGATTCATAAGCTGTCTTAAAAATAAAATTTTCTGTGTACAACTGTAGGTTGTCTCAGAAGTTTTAATGTCATTTGTTGTGATAGGTGTTTTCTATGATTTACACAGATTTGAAAGCTTTCTTTGTTGGTTGTATCGGAAGTTTTGACTTTTCTTCAATTACTTACGCTATAGTGAAATGTATTTGCAGCACTTTTAAGGTGCTAGCGTGCTTTCGTAGCAACTAACTAGATCTGTGTAGGTGGTCTGGATTGGTTTTGACTTTCCTCAATTATTTGTGGTGTGATGAACATTTTTTCACAATTGCCATTTGGGCAAAAGTTGTCAAGTGTGATTTATCTAATGAATTCTCATTAGTTGACTGTATATGCTCAGAGCAGTGGGCGTATGTGCATTAGAGACGTCATAACAGACAACAAACAGAGGGATATCCTCCACTAGTTCCTGACCGATGATGCTATAGACACTACAGCTAAACATCGTTTTGTTTACTCCCTCAGTCGGTTAACTATATGCTGAATGGATGAATGTAATGGATTGAGGGGGTGTGTTGTGACCTTGTGTTCAGTATGATGTGGGTAGAGGAGACATTGTGAGTGGCGTGTCCATAATGAGCTTGTACTCTCCACGGGCAACCGCTGCCAACTAGATAATGTCTCTAGCATGTCAACAATGTAGTTGTGAGTTGCGTAGTATACAATTCATTTTGCTGAAATTTTAGTGCATTGCATAGCCAGAGCCCCTAAATTGAAAAGACATCGTCTTTAACCCGGACATCTCAAATGGTCATCAGATGTATAGTCTCCCAAGGGTGTTCAAATTAGAGAGATTCCATTTTCTATTGTCGTGCGGCATTTCCGTTGGGAATTTCCCCCTCTTTAACACCTGAAATCCTACAGTACACTTGTGCACGTACATGTATACTGTAGAATACATCTGACCTATAGAAGGTCTTGTCACCTTTAATGCTATAGGCTATAAGTGCTTTATGGGCACTGTGTTTGCTAACTGCAGAATGATATCATACGATCCATTCATACCACATTAGTCTATGTGTGTCCAGAATCCCGCCAATAGAGGCATTTTGGTGGCTGCCTTACAAAGGATCAAACCTTATCCTCAAGCTTAGAAGTTGTAGCACTTGTCGTGACCTTGGATCATTGAACGTTAGAGATTTTGAAATGGGAAGTACAGACAGTGATCTCTTTGCATGGAATGTGAATGACCTTTTGATAGAGTTTAGAGTTCAGTCAATGAGTGCAGTAGAGTATAGTCAATGAGTGCAGTAAAGCACTTACTATGCTTATTGTGTTATGATACATTGTGGGTTTGTAATGGTGAGTGGTCCTTGGTGAGCGGCCTGTATCACTTTTTGATAGCCACTTATGTTGACTATGACTACATGTACAATCACTATTATTGTAATTTAGTCCTACTCTTGCTTGCAAAAAGGATACATGCAAGCTAGCACTTTCTTCTTGCAATGCTGAAGGAAGTGTCACTTTATTTTACTGATGTGAAACGGAGAATACAGCATACTAGTGCACGAAGGTCATTATTAAAAATTCCTTTAGTTATTTGACCTTCATTACTAATGTTTTCATACTGGATACCATTCAATACATTACCTCATCCCTACATCAAAGGAATTTTTCCAATGCAGGTATGGTTGACAAAGACATCTCTCAGCTACCAGTCTCAGACAGCTCTGATCCCAGCCTAGTGGATCAGTCCTCTTCCACACCTTCTGTCCAGATACAAGTGCTCCAACAGGGTCAAGGCGGCAACACAAACACACTAGCAATGCAGGCCCTGTTAGCTGGCCAGGATCTCGGCTCAACTCAGCTAGCACTTGCTAATCTTCCCGCTAACAAACAGCAAGAGGTCCTAGTAGCTGCTCAACAGCAGTTGCTGCAGAATCTTCGCTCGTCACTTCCTCCGGGACAACAGATAGTAGTACCACAGAATGTTGCAATGGTGTCTACCCCTAACCTCACTAACCGGCTGTAAGTTATAGCACCATCTCAGAGATAAAAAAATTGCATGAGAAATGTTCATCCAACTTTTATGTTTTATCTATTGTGTATGATTTATTTGTTCAATTTACTGTCACACATTATTTTTGATGCTATAGCAAGCGAATTTTACTGTTACTTGAAATACCTCCAAAATTAGCTTTGCTCCAAGACCCACTTCATTGTAATTTTGATGCCTTTTGCATTATATGCTACTTGATTGTATAGACCTTCTCTAGTTGCCAAAGTGAGTTATTCACACAAGGTGATGACAGTGTTTTATCAAATGACGCACAGTCTACTCTGTATTAGTCATATCCTATTACTGTGTGCATCAGAGCATTTCGTTATGTAACTGAACATTACTACAATGTGCAATACATTGTATCTCAACAGAAACAATGAACCTCATCATATCCTATGATCCATGTTTGATTTGACTAAGTCAATTAGTGTTGGACAACAAATCGACTGTTTGAACTTGCGCGAAGTTTTAAAACAATTAAAAATGGCATAAAAATGATAACGCCAACTGCAAAGAAATAATCACGTAATAGGCAGCTCAATGTGTTCTCGTGTAAATTACTGACATGTTATTAGGCGAATGCGCTTCTGCCAAATGTGCTATAAAAGCAAAGAACTACAGCAAAAAAAAACAAAACAATATGCCTGCAATAATGAGTACGTTATTTAACTAAAAATAATACTCATTATTAATTTTGTTAGAATGTCTAACAACTTGTGGTGATGAAACCTACTGCCCATTAATGTTACTACTCGATTTTTAGTTTTTATCAACTTCAGTTAGCGCCTGTTTGTCTTGTGGGTTCAGGTGTGCCGTGCATCAGCATCCCTTCTATAGCACTGGATTCCAACCACAAGTGTGCAATTACAATATGCACAAAGTGTCAATTTGATTATGCTCATGTGCATTTTCATACATCAAAGCAGTTCAATTATGCATAGGTGCAGCTGAGCAATGCGTTACCTGGTAACCATATACCCTCAGCAAGTCGGACTACCTGCAAAGTTCGTAGAGCATTTTGCGGTGTTTGCAAACATATGAAATCTAAACTCACCCGGGCATTCATAATTTTATGCTGTTACAACAAAATTTATCAAATATTTTTGATCATAGCTAGTTTCTATGGTCACAGTGCCCATGATTTCACTGCCAAACTCTCTTGTACACTTAATTGTTCTTGCAAAGTCTGTTGCGTAATTTATTTGTACAGCTACAACCTGAAGTGTACACCAAGAACGCATTCTTTGTTCTCAGCTACAACTGGGTTAGTGAGGTTCCCTCCAATCTACAATGTCTAATCCAGTGAAGTTTTTAAATCGTATAGGTACAGGCTGTTCTGTTTAGTGATTGGCTTCATCCTCATCTTCTTTGTTAAGCACTTTACCACCACTGCTTGGTGCCTTTGTGCTCCTCTTTAATGGTTGATTGCACCACTATGCATTGTGTATAGTGTCACACCATCAAAGTAACCATTACTTCCCTCCTCTTCCCTTCCTCTGGGCAATCAGTAATCCCTTGCCTCAGTCCCTGGCTTAGCTCATACTAGGCAAACCCAGAGAATTCTTTAGATCTAAGTGCTTTTGTTCTCAAGCCGCCACAAATTGAGCAATAATGTTGCTGGGCTACAGAGACATTGTTCCAGATTGTCTGGTACAGTATAAACTGCAGCATTGTTAGTTTCCATGGTATAGGTGCCAAAATTGTGAAATAATACATTAATGCTATGACCTATACCCCTATGAAGTAGTGTGGTGACACAGCACATACTGAAGAAGCCCAAGCCATGTGCATGTATGCACAATGCGCTTTATTTAGACTAGCAGTTTGTGTTTATTTTTGAGTGTGTCTACAAAATGAATGTTTGACTGTGTTGCTGCAACTCAAGCATTGTTCTCATCGACACACAAGATTTGCATTATGTTTTCAGCTGTTTGCTTAAAAATGCAATAGTTCTTATGTACACATGTTATAATACAAAGTACCAGTTTAAACAGTCAAGTGCCTTGTTCCAATTGTATGGGTTATTCTCAGTTATGTTTCGATTGTTTGTACTTGCCTGACTTCACTGACACGTGTCTTATACAAGCAGGAATAAAGATGATAATGGCAATGATAATTATTGCATAATCTCAAAAGGATGTTATGCGGTGTGTTTGCACACCTGCAAATCAGTTTTAAATCAATCGTTCAAAGTTCAGTGATTGTTCCATTGGTCTTTTGGCTGCTGTTTGTTGGCTGCTATATGATAACTCCCTAAGTGGTACAGTAGTTATGTGTTGATAATTAACTGAACCAAAGGTACACTATACATGTAGATACAGTACACTATAAGTCAACTACTAAAATTCTGCAGAGAGCTCCAGTTGGTATAAGCTCCGATAATAATGGTGTGACCTGTGGTTTCTATACAGTGCCTGCTCACCAGCATCAAAATACTTCTTTGTCAAGGGATTGTAGGAGTGATTACTATTTAAATTTGGTCCCGAGATATATATTCGTTAATTGGTTTATCTTCCACGTTTAGTAAAATTGTGTAGGGCTAGCTTAGAGTAGTATGTCCTAGCTACATTATACACAGTTTTTAAAAATGAAGGTTACCTTCATATACCAATAAAGGGTAGCTATGGTTTATGTTCTTTTGCATTACCTGCCAAAGGTCAGTGGCGTAGCAAGCCAATTTGCATTGGTCAGGCAAAAATTTTGCTGATTAATATTCATGAGATGGTCTATTATTAGTGTGTTTTGGATGCTCCAACTCGCTACTGCAATTTTATTGAATTTTGCAAAATGTGTCACGTACGTCAATGTCATTGCACATGCGCAATAGGTAGTTAAGTAACTTTTTAGTATTATTTCCAGCTATTGCGCATGTGCAAAGGGCGTTTTGTTCGCTATACATTTTGCAA
This sequence comes from Haliclona indistincta, assembly GCA_964017065.1. Lineage (NCBI taxonomy): Eukaryota > Metazoa > Porifera > Demospongiae > Haplosclerida > Chalinidae > Haliclona > Haliclona indistincta. The sequence goes on along the minus strand of OZ024790.1, from coordinate 5,296,732 downwards.
GATTCACTAAAATCGCAGTACCAAGGTTGCTACGCGTTACACGTGCTTACACGCGATGCACGCCCACCCTGCCCACCATTGCTCAGTCATGCCTAATTCGGGACGAAATATTGGTCAGGCCCTGGCTGACCGGTTGCTACGCCCCTGAAGGTGTCTTGATGTGGTGAACATTGTCCTACCTGTTATTGTGATAATTATGTGCATTCCAGTCTATTCAGTGAAGAGAGCCTTTTCTATTACATGTATGTAAGCATATTATACTAAAACTTTCGTAAAAGGTGCATTAGCTGCTCTTGGCTCTGAAGGTGAGAAACTTCTGAGGCTGCTAAACATTTTTGTGGTAGTTCCAAAAGAGAAGTGTCCAGCCCTAAATTGGAAACAGTTGTATAAAAGTGCTCTTTATGTCCTGAGAACCTACTGGGTTGAGTTACAAGGTCAATTTAATATAAAAGTACTGTGATAATGTTGCTAATGAGACTAGGCCACATTGCAGTCCTTCAGTCCTGCTGATGTTGTTTTCATAGCTGGAAAAACAAGCCTTGCTATTTTTGCAGCAGTTTATTGTCTTCTTTGAATAGAATATTATCACATGCAGTCAGGTTGTCAAAGGCAGCTATTGTGACTTTTCAGTGATGAGTTTGCAAATGCTAACCAAAATTGGGTAGGTCTGTTCTTTTCACATTGTGAACTGAGGATTTCCTCATGTCTCGAACACTTAAAACTGTATAAAGTTGTGACTAGCATTGTTTGGCGGTCAATCAAGTTATGTTTGTGCGTATGCGGGTACTGTTTCCCCACCTACACAGCGGGTGCAGTGGCTAGCTGTGCAATGGCTAGTCCAGCCCATTAACATGCCTTAATGCAACATTCTTTTCCAATTAGTAGATATCCATGGTGACAGTGTATAATATGTTGATATAGTGTGCTAACACATCTCAATTGCCCCACTCATCCCTCCCATGTTTTCTCACCTAGCAACAAGCGGATAATGCGTTTGATTTACATGCGGTTTTCATTAGTTAGTTCCCATTATGAAACAACGTCACACTGCTTTTAATTACAGATCATACGTGTGCGGTTAGCATTTCCACACTTCACAAAGAGCAGCCAGACTTCGTGACGATATGCAGTAATGCATCGGCCTAACAACAGCTTTATCGATAAAATATGCAGCCCGTGGAACGTGACCTTGCCGCGGAGGAGGCACCTGAAGTGTGACCATAGCTTTTTGTACAAGTTAGTGATCTGTCTACTAGACTCAAGTCTCTCCTCCTGGGTTTTTGTGATGATTTGTGGTATTTGTTGTTCGCATTCTCATCTGTTAATTATCAGTCAGAGTGTAGTAAGCAATGCTGCTGGTATAGTCTACGCGCTGTATCAAAGTTCGTGCAGGTCACTGTGCGTTGTTATGGTGATATCTACCTCCGTCTCCTCATTGTCAGCAAATACTAAAGAAGACACTCGGCAGACTCATGGTTCAAAATTTTAGATTAAAAAAATTTATAATGGTGAAATTAAATTACATAATGAAGCACCAAAGGTGCAGATGCCTCGGTGGAATGCCACCATTTCACATACACAGTAAACTGAAGCTATTATACCTTTCTGTACAGCAATCACAATGCAGTATAATAAGAAGCCAACTACTAATTCAGCTGGACGTTTGTTCAGCACGAGTGCAGGTCCAGCACACGAGCGATATAACGTCCATAGCTTGTTTACACAATTTCTTTAGACATGCGCTGCTATTTTGTAGTTAAATTCTAACCTATTAGCTACTAGGCAGTCAGCTGTGGGTAGGTTTGTTTTCGGAGAAGTCCTGATGGTCAGCAAAAGCCATCTAGGTGAGAAAACCTCGCCATAACTCTAGAACGAAGCTTTATATCGAACTTTCGCTAGTTCAAAACCAAGATAATATCGAGTTCTACCTGAATTGCAAGTTTCAGAGCTCACCGTTCAGCGTGCGCCGCAAAAATAGTGTAGCAGACAGACAGACAACGCGACTACAGTATGCCTCGTGGCTCCACCCACCGAGGCATGCATGTAAAGGTATTTTTGGAGAGATGTACATGTATCAAGGCTTGAATAAATGTTTTTAGGAAGAAAAAGTTAAATTCATAAAATTTTGTTACTTTCCATCAGCATCTATAGGTGGGAAATAATTGTTAATCATTGTGGTTAACCCTTTAAGCCCTAATGATGCCTAAATTTACTAGGCATCATAATTGACTCCACCTACTCTAGATGTCATAAATAGTGTGAAAAGTAAGGTCAAACTAAGTTTAATTACAAAAGACGACTTTACCTGAAAAAAACATTGTTTTTCGTCACGCCCTCCCTACTAAACGTGCAGCACAAGGGGAATTCTAAAGGGGTGTTCCCTGTTAACCCGGGGATGGAGCCCTCACCACAGTCGGCATTTTTAGGGCTTCAGGGTGCCCGATATTGCATACTTTGGCATAGAATATGGTCTAATTGTGCTGTTTGCTCACCTGGGCACCACCGGGTTTTGTATCAGTCGCCAGAGCTAAACGAAGGCCAAAATTAGCTGGAAAATGACTATGTCACAGCACTTACGTAAGTGGCTTCAGTTCCGAAGTGGGAGTGGCCAACTCAGAGTTTAGTACATGGTTGTAAACTTTGACATGTCAGGAGAAACAGTGCTAGTTTAGCGTACTGCATGTTGTAGAAAATCGCAAGCAAACTGTCAGTTTAGAGCAAGTCATTAGAGCAAGTCAAATTTTCATCAAAATAATTCAGTAATTAAAGGGTTAATATGCTGTGCTTTGTCACACTATTGTTTTTTATCATTGTTTTGAAATTATCCAGCATGTGATAAAAAGATCTAATTTGTCTAACGAGTTTGAGTGCTGCTAAACATAAACGCTGGAATCGCAGTCGACAGTGCATAACTTCGTGCTTTGGCGGTAGCCCGGGTAACTGAGGTCTCTCCCACGCATTGGCAGTCGTTGCCACAGCGCCCGCGAAACACGAAGCCGCATAAATGTTGCCCTGCTTGGAACAAAACCACAGCTCCGGTGCTAAACTGTCGCATTAGTAGCAAGACAGCTAGTTACTCGCACAACGCAAGTGTCCTGAAGTTGTTGCGTGAATGCTCAGTGCAATGCATACCCAGTCTCCTCGTGCGAATGCTCCTCCGCTACCGTACGTCCATCATCCGTCTACGCCCGATTTTTATCGCCCCGGACCGTACCAGAGCTCTGCTGGGTTCTACAACGTGCCTATGAAACCGGAGCCAATGGAGTACCCCTGCAGGTTGGTGCACTGGAGACGGCAAAGTGCATGCGCGTTTGTGCAGCTCTCGTGCGTTGCTAGGCGGTTGTTTGCTTGTGAAACAGAAAATAATCTGTTCTAAACCAACAACAACAATCAGTATCATGAGATAAATATGCTCCAGGTCACTAACTCTCCCTTCTCTCTCTCATCCAGTCCTGCACACTATGTGACTCCATTCACATCAGATGCTACACAGATAGTCCATCAGCCCATGTCTGTTGCTCCTGGCAACCTGGGAGCTCTCTCTGCTGTGGTGACCACTGGCTATGACCTTAGCCAGGTACAGCCTGCCTACTCTCAGCAGCTGATGGCTGGTGCTGGCTCAGACAGAGGATCAATGCTGAGTGCTGCTAACCTACACAGCCTGGCTGCTGCCAATCGGACCTCTCCACAGACTGTTAGCGCGGTGAGTCTTCAATAGCTAGTAAAACAGGCAATGTATGGTAGTATTTATTTTGTAATGTATGATAGAGTCCCTAGAATCTGATTAGCAAGCTATGTTCTAGCATCCTACCAGGAGTGTATAAGGAACGTTCAACTGTGGATAATTAAATCTAAAGACTGCCGCTTGCGCTAACCGCATAAGACGGCTATCATGGCTCTGGCCGAACGCTCGCTTGTTTTAGCTGGGAATGGGCAGGACAAAGCATGGATTGGTAGAAAATTGCGAGCCACAACGCACAAAGAAAGGCCCAAGTAGCAACAGCGCATGGCGGCAGACTTTAGACTTCCGTATTACTATAGCGAATACGGCAGTTGAACGCTCTTTCCCCTTATACACTCCTGATCCTACATTACTTATACAGTGGAAGCCTCTTAAAGGACACCCCTCGTCCCTCACACTTACTGAGTCCCAATATAGCCCACATAATGTATAATAAACCCCTGACCAGAGAACACTATCTCTATAATGGACGATTTTTGTTGGTCCCAATGGTGTCCGCCTTAGAGAGGTTCCACTGTAGTACATTGTGCAAGTATATAATAAGTTGCTTAGTCAATAGCAATGAGAACTTTGTTCACAATGGTAGCCTTTTGTCAAAGGGCATTGTATCTAAGTTGATGTTAGTGCTCGCTCGCTGGTATTTAATTTTTGATTATGATCTTTGTTAGGGATTCATATTATTAGTTTTATTGCTCTTAATTGAGGCTATAGAACTGTGCTTGTACTTAGCCCAAGCCTCTTTTATAGCTGGATGCACAATTGTTTTTATCACGAGCTATGCATCAGCTCAATGCCGTCACGATCTTCAAGCTAGAAGCAGCCAAGGGCAGCTTATTTGTAACAGTTGCTTATTACCCTTTTCTTGCAAGCTAATCTTGTCGCTATGGTACAGAATTCGAAATTGTTACTGCCATTATGTTCCGCGGTACTTTCTTTGTATTGTATCGTCAGCGATGCCCCATCGTACAATCAAGCAATGAGTGGCTGCCATTGTTCCGTTGTGCTCGAATGTCTCTCCATTGGTTACGGTAGCAATGCCGTGTATTCATTGCTAGGGAAGCACAGCCATTGCTGTTTCTCTAGTACAATGCCTCCAGCTGGATTTTTCACAGGATTTTATGGGTCTATTGTATTATATCACCATTCATAGCAATACTGCTCTTATTGTATTCAGTGTTAGGAAGTCCGACTATAATTCCAGCTGTATATTTACAGCAGGAGTACGGTATTGTGTCACCATTGCATTCATGGTTAGGAAGCTTAAGTTGATCTATTCTAGCACAATGATTTCCGATTAGAATGCCGGCAGTGGTCTATTGTAGTTACATGTATGTCACCTCAAGATTTAATAGCCATGGGGAACAGTTTCATTTTACTCTGTTTGTGAACAAAGCACTCTATCTATTGCTGGTACTACTATGCTTCCAGCTGCATTTCACTATTTTGGAGAGTACCTCCCACACGCACACAATAGCACTGTGGTCTGGCGGGCCTTTTCATGCTGCGGCCTTCAGTTTGTGCACTGCAAGATTAAATTGTATATCACATGCTTCTATGGTGGAATATCATAACTTCTCCGCATGCACAGTGCATACTGCCTTTAACCTAGGCTGCTTTGATCATTTGTTTGTCACTTCCACATCAAAGCACTTATGTACTGATACAATGTAGCTTTGTTGTGAGTGGCTTTGTGACAAAAACCGCTTTGTTACCAAAAACTGCTGTCAAATTTCTCAGAACCCTAGCTTGATTGCACTCACACCTGATAGTGGGTGTCATTCAATAGCAAAAGTACAATTCTTCATCTTTAGGCTCTGAAGTCATCCTTGCCACAGGCTGGTTATGTAATCTATTACAATAGCATTCTGGTGTTAATACTCCTGATTCGCATTGCTGTGGGCTATAGGACAATCTTTGTAGTCAGTATGATCTCAGAGATTGTTGACTTTCATATCTCTCACTCTGGACTGCATAGTAAGATCATACCTACCAAGAACTGTCAAAAGATTGTCCCACTTCCTGTGGCGGCTTGAGAATTAAAACGTGAAACCTTGAAGGTTGCAATCCCGCAAAACGCAACACCTCTTTGTTAATGTTTGTCTGAGTACACAGACAGCTGTTTGTTGAAAAGTCAGGTCCTTTGGGTTTTGAACTGCTACGCAAGAAAGATTTAGTTCAAAAGAACCTTTCTTTTTAGCTATTTGGGATGATTTGGGTGGTTGAATCTTTTACATGTATTTTATGGGATAACATGTAGCAATTGTTTCTAATCAGTGGCTTTCAATGGGAGGTTCTAAAGGGAGGTCAATTATTACAGTGTAACCTTCTAAATCAACCTTTCTGTTCTCATCATTGTTTCCTTCAGATCAAATGGCTTCTAGAGAATTACGAGACAGCAGAAGGAGTCAGTCTTCCAAGAAGTACACTCTACAATCATTACCTGCGTCATTGTGCAGCTAGCAAAGTGGACGCTGTCAACGCAGCCAGCTTCGGGAAACTGATCCGGTCTGTGTTCATGGGTTTGAAGACTCGCAGATTAGGCACGAGGTTAGCAGCTTTGGTTTATAGTGCACAATGGTCACTGGTTCAATCCCTATTACTCTTCCTGCTGATTTTTGCCACACTTTGTTGGCTAGGCTCGTCCCACATTGATCTCAACATGAGCCCACACTGCTGAGAATGTGTATGATCTGATGCGCTTGTTAGCTCTGTATCTAAGAACATGACTCTTCAGCTCTATTGATCTAGAATAGCAATGGTATCATTGTGCATCTAATGTCTTGGCACGGTGCAATTACAGCATTGTAGTGTAGAAGCCAATTTGTACATGTACTATGATATTGCATGGAGGGCTAGCAAATTGGGTCAATATTACTGTATTTCTTACTGAGAATCATGCACAATAAGTGCTTTCTGGTTTACTGTGATAACCACAGACAGCTGCTATATAAACAAATTATAATAAACGGTAATTGAGGTGTCATGGCAACCAGGATACTAGCTATGGAATGCTGAACCTCTACAGTTCATGTATTTCCTCCATAAGAACTGGACCTTGCAAGCTTCATCTGTCTAGACACAAGGGTTGTTCCTGGGTTCTAGACAACTGAGTCACAAAGAAGGAGTCGCAGTGAACACCCAGGGACATTCCTACATGTATTGTGCCTTCAAACGTAAGGTTCAGTGGAACCCCTCTATTCCGAACACCATTGGGACCATGGAGTCCTGTTTGGAGAGGTGTCCTGATTTCAGGGGTTGTTAACCATTGATTAGGGGTCGCATGTACATGTAGTATAGTGAATGTCCTTATTTGAAGGGTGTCCACAGTGAGTGGTTCTACTGTGTCTCTACAATGTATGATGGTAGATGTATTTACCTATGTCTAATTCCTGTGTTAATAGTTAGCTGTTGGCTCTTGCAATAAGTGTCTTTGATGTCTAACTCTCAAAGCTAGTTACGTAATTGTGTTAAGCACTGTTTGTAGTACAAACCACTTTGATGCTTTGTTTGCAGCTACTTGTTCACTAATTAATAACACCTACACTAGGCACTTCAATAGACACCAACAATTGAATTTTGTCCAATTATGTGCTGGTAATCTAGTTTGAGTGTGTCCTCTAAACCAGGTTGCAAAATAGTTTTTTAGAGAGTTCAGGCTTCTTGCAGTGCTGAAGAGGAAATTGTAGAGCATCACTCTGTTCCATCTTTGATTGGGACAACAGTGACTACAGAACACAAGGTGATGTTTTATTCAGCAAAAGTATTGCAGGAACCTTTTATCTTTAGCAGTTTTACTACGTCTTCACTTGAAAAGTGTCAACCGTAGAGTATAAATTGTGCTCATGTAAGGCCGTATCACACTTTACACTGCTTTGTGGCTGTTGCTACAGTATAAGAGTAATAAAATTGCTTGATGCATTACTCTATAGTTTTCATGCTGAATCAAACAATGTAATAACCATCCAGATAAGGCTTTATGCTTTTGTGACTGTTACATTTAACACTAAAACCATTGTATAATCGCTTAGAGCATTGATCTTATGAGTCAGAGTAGTTTAATCATGGGTCCAATACCCACAGCCTATAGCCTATAATCATATTATTTTACGCTTCTCTAGTTACAGATTTGCTCTGCTGTATGGCTTTCATCCTATGATAGTCAGTGCGCGTGTAATTATAGTTGTAACATGTAACCATCGGATTCTAGGATGTGTTATTCTAGCATTGCTGAACTGGATAATGCGACATTTTTAATCAGCTTTTGCCCAGCACTGTGTGAACACCTTGGTGATTGTAATCTTCCATTTTGGTGCTCAATAGCTCAGATAGTCAACTGTGAAATTGCTGCATTCCTACTGTGTTTACCATCCATTAGTACCTACCTCTTTACATGTGAACAGTTTTAAGTAGCACTATGTAGAGAATTTTGCGGTGTGAAATTTCATGCCTCGATGTGTATCACTATTGGGCGAAAAAATTGCCATTGTTGTAAAACAAGAAAATTTAACGGTATTTGGTTTCTATGTGACAATTGGTCTAATGATACATGTATTGTGCATCAAAAAGTTGCTAATAAATTATTCAACTTTTTCAAGCTCATCCTGTAGTACTGTACTCTTGCTTGGTATAGTGCTAAAAGTTATCAAAATCTCTCATTTTCAGAGGCAACTCAAAATATCATTACTATGGTATACGGATCAAGCCTGACTCACCACTCAATACCTACCCTCAAGAGGACTCTCCCATTGTTGCTATGAGACAAACATCGTCTCAAAAAGGGTGAGAATTTTTGTGAGTACCTCCACTTCCTGCCTGTGGTGTTTAGTTCTTGTACTGGTCTGTCTGTTTGTCTGTCTGTTTTTTTAGTGGTCTAGCACCTATCCAGGTGTGTACCGGAAGTACTAAAATGCTTTTTCAACCAGAAAGCATGTCACGTAGCTTGGTTTTTGCAATGGGTTAATATGGTTGTTGGTTTACATAGTATCGAAAAAATCAACTTTATATCTTGAAGAAGTTACCACAATAAGCCTCTGAGTTGTTTGAGTGCATGCCTTTCTCAATTGCATCTCAGCTGTGCTCTTTGTGATGCTAATGGATGCCACATGTGAGGCAAACAGGAGCACACTTGCTCTCCACACATCCAAGCAATTCGAAACTCTTGAATCTCTTTCAATTGTTTACACGGGTGCACCACAAAAGTGCCCTCAGTATACTTTTTGTAAAGAGAAAAAAGATAATATCTACTCCTCAAAGGGCATGTGTTTCTGGCAGCTTTCTTACCTGTCCTCAGTGTTTGGCTTCTTTTGACTGGTCCATGTGTTGGTGGTAGTCAAAACAAGTATTCTTCACTGATATGGGTTTTGTAGCCCTCCCCCTGCTTCTCTTATACTGCTAGCTTGCCTCCCACTTTCTTTGTCTTTGAACTTATTTGAGCACACACTAACCTCTATCACATCATTGCCTAAGACCAATACTAAACCAATGTACATGTGTTGTTCTCTCAATCACATGTGCAGCGATTGGCTACAATGCTTCGGTAATTAACCATCAAAAGCAATATATATTTTTTCTTAAGTGTAACGTTGCTAACTTGTGACTATTGTACACTGACTAGCTACAGTAGCTGGCTCAACAAACTTTAAACCTCATTCCCAGGATAAATTAGAGGGAGACAGTGGGCCTGGAGCCATTGTTGACCTACAGTGTAGGGCTCTAATTCCCTCCTTCTGTCATATTTTGAGAAGTTGGTTTCCCCCTCATTAGCACAACTGTGCTGTCAGCTTCCAGAGTAGCCACAGTATTGTCTGTGTTTTGAGATTCATTTGTGTGTGTTTGTAAACTCTGTTGTTTACTATACTCAATTACTGACATACTATTCATCCCCTCTCTCTCTCTCTCTGTCTCTCTCTCTCTCTCCCCCCCTCTCTCTCTCTCTCTCTCTCTCTCTCTCTCTCTCTCTCTCTCTCTCTCTCCAGGGAGTACCGGTCCAACGAGAGCACCAGCAGTGATGGAGGACTAGAGTCACAAGCCAGTCTCACACCTCATGAGCAGCATCAGCAGTACCTTGGAGAGAGGCGTCCTGAACTGGACCAGTTTCCTGATCTAGACTGGGAGCAGTACACACTACCAGGTACCACAGAGATATGTACACATTAGTTGAAAATATAGTGGACACTCTATAATGGACACTTACTGAATCCTAAATAATTATAACCTACATGTACATAATGTATAATAAACCCCTGACCAGAGGACACCCTCTCTATAATAGCCAATTTTGTTAGTCCCAATGGTGTCTGCCTTAGAGAGGTTCCACTGTAGTGTTATCAAGGGCACAATAAATGCTTCACAGCACTTCATCAAAATAAGTTTAAAAATAGGAAAAATTCAATAGTTCAGAGGGTTTGCATCAGGGCCTAGCAGCCAAAAGATTCACACGAAAGTTGCTCCTTGAAATTACTTGCTGTAAGCATGGATTTGGCTATTACTGAGTCTTCCTACTTTATAGGGCATATTTGGAAGCCTTAAAACATTTGCAGATGACCCAAAGCTATGTTCACTAGAAACTAAAATTGTCGTTTTCTGACATAATTCCACAACTATGCTGAAATTAATACAGGTGTCATAGCACAGAGATTTCTCATTAAGTCACTTAATAGAGTTCCAATGCAATGATGTCACTATTTCCAGTGACGAACATTTTCAGGAACAACTAGAGCATTGTTCATCCTACTGAGACACCTGTTAACACTAATTGTACTGGCGCCCGATATATACGCCCCTTATAGTTTTGACTAGCGTAATTACAATAAAAATGTAAGTGCATTTTAGAAACAGGAGCTCATCGAATTAGACAACAGCACTCAAACATGGCTGCTAAATCTAGTTTAGTAATGGTAGTTGGTCATAATATTGTCTTGTTGGGTGTCTAGACTTCAAAGAGTCTAATCTTCAAGATTATTCTCACATCTGTTTCAGACCATACACACACAATCTAAAATTAATCTGGTATTGTGTACTAAATTTTGCCGAACTAAATTTTCGAGATTTTTCTGTTCACGAAATTAAAACACATGAGCTCTACGGTACTATTTTATGCTCTGCTTATATTGTAATGTACGTAAAGTACATGTAGGTTTTTAACTATACACTGTAAGTCTAACTTATTGGAGAAAAACATGGTTGTCTCAGCAAGCTACCTGAATCAGTGCAAACTCGTTCATTAATTGTGCGATTATATCATGGTGCTTCCTAATGTGTGATGGCGGCCATGTTTTTTACACCATCACATTGCGTACACACCATGGTTTATGCACTTTCCTTAATTCTTTCTCCTTGTAGAGGGTATCACAGTTGAAGATCTGAGTGATTTTGTTGCTCTCTATCGGGAACATTGTGAGGTTAGTGGTAGTACATGTATATGTAGGTATTCACCATAGGGCAGCCCTAGCTAGAGCTCATACAAGTGTGTTACACTGTGTGATTTCACTGGAATTTTTCATGCTATGGGACTTGTAGTCAATTCATAAAAATGCTTCACTTGAATTGTTTGTTGGGTGTGGTTGTTTCAATTAGTGTTGTGCTGCTCCTGTGCAGGCTATCATGGACGTGGTCACTAATCTTCAATTTCAAATGGTCGAGAACCTGTGGCAAGTGTTCTGGGGCTCAGGGACCTCTGGGTAAGCCCTTTTCCCTTCTCAATAGCTTTCTGGTATTATAGTAATATCATGACACAAATCAATGATTGTAAGTGCTACTAAGTGGTAATTGTAACGCCCTGGACATTGGATATTATCGCTTCTCAAACAAGTGTTTGTTTTGACAGGTCATACCAAACACAATAGTGCTTTGCTTTGATAGTGGTCAAGGGGTTGGTTTTCTGACAATCAGCAGGCTATGCCCAAAAATTATAATTGGCACTGTACCAGCACTGGATCAAATGACTCATCCTGTGTTAAAATTGTTTTTCATTAGTGTTGTTTCCACAGTGGAACAATCAGCCAGTTACCTAGCCTAAATAGTTGTACAAAGTGCCCCCAGAGACTGACTGACTATTGTCAGGCTATTGTCTTGCATGGCTGCATGGTGCATGATTATTCAGTGACTTTGAACAACCAGTTGACAGAAGATATCATTAGGGACCACTGTAAATGATTATTGTTGCCACTGGCAATAATATAGCATGTAATATAGTTTTCATGTGTAATACATTGTATCTCTTCTCTCCCTCCCCCTGTCCCCCTCCCTCTCTCCCTCCCTCCCTCCCTCAGTGATGATAATCAAGGTGCAGATGATGACCAGCGGCTACCTCGTGAGAAGCTCCTTCTCCTCACCAACTGCCAGGCTCTCATGGAGTACCTCACATCGTGTGACTACATTCTCTACCAGTGCATTGTGGAGTTTCTTATACCAAGTGTGCTTCGTCCAATTCCTGCTACCCTGACTCAGGCAATACGCAACTTTGCTAAGAGCCTGGAGGGATGGATGAAGGGCAGTCTGGATGGGTTCCCAGCTCAATGTGTGCAATCTAAGGTAAACTAAAGATAATGTCTCATTGATGGGAACTGTCTGCCAGCTTGACCCTCCTTGGTTGTGTCCCAGGAGTATGTCTGAGTTCAAGTCCATGATAGAAAGTGCCTACTTTGGTGTTACATGTACATGTACATGTAATTAGACCCTATTATAGGAATAATCATTAAGTATTCAATTAGCCTCTAAATTTAAAGTAAATTTCAGGCAATCAGGTGATTTTACAGGATCAGTCTATGTATACAAAATTTTCAGGTTTCTTGGGACCAAATTGTTTACCTAATACGTACCTAGTATCTACATTATTCATTTCAACCCACTCAGGTGTCTTCAGTGGTGGCTTTCTCTCAGACACTGCGTCGCTACACCTCTCTCAACCACCTAGCCCAGGCCGCAAGGGCTGTGCTACAGAACTCTGCTCAGATCAACCAGATGGTGACTGATCTCAATCGTGTGGATTTCTCCAATGTACAGGTGAATGGAAATATATAGTACAGTGTTGTCACAAATGAACAGACAATGTGTGTGCCATGATAATGTACAGTGTGACCTGAACTAGCAGCACCTGTCTAATGCAGCCAAAAGCTAGTGTCCCATGAACCAAATTTCACTTATGCAGTCCAGCCACCTTCCTAATCAGGCCGTTTTAACTTGACCCAAGGGTGAATGGATTATAGGCAGGTTTCACTGTACAAGGATTTTCTGTCTTGCAATGCTGAAGTGAAAAGCATACTTCATGCAATGATGTGTTCAGTCTCTATATTCTAGTTGAGGATGATCGGAGACTGAACACATTTACATTAGTGCATGAATGTGACACTGTGCGCTTTTCACTTCATTAAAATACTCATACTGAAATTTTTATCAGCAAAATTTTAGCATACTGAAATTTTTATCAGCAAAATTTACTTTTCTCATCACATTACTTGATCCAGCATTCTTTGATTTGTGTTGTGTGTATAGGAGCAGGCATCATGGGTGTGCCAGTGTGAGGACAACCTGGTCTCACAACTAGAACGAGACTTCAAGACAACACTACAACAACAGGTAACAGCTAGCTTGACTCACACACTCACTCATTCAGCTCACTAACTCATTCACACACACACTGTCTCTCACTCATCCATCACTCACCCATCACCTGCCCACTTACTCACCCACCCACCTACTCAACTCACTTATGCACTGACATTTTCACTCACCCACTCAGACTCTCGCTTGCTCATTCATTCACTCTTCTCTTCTTCATTATTAGAAGACACTTGAAGAATGGGCGGAGTGGTTACAGGGTGTGGTCAGTACTGTACTCCAACCATATGAGTCAACTCCAGAGTATCCCAAGGCAGCTAGACAGTTCCTGCTCAAGTGGTCATTCTACAGGTAAGCACAGCAAATACTAAACTACCAAACATCAACATGTGCATATACCAAGAGTGACTTTATTTCTGCTTATTACATAGTACGTCATCTTTCACCAATCGGATTGCTCTATTCGAGGGCATTAATGTAGGTTATTGACCGCGCGTAGTGTCTTCTATAGCAACAGGCCGTTGCGTCTTTGCGAGTTTGAAAAATTCGCGATGTTATTGCGCTCACAGAGATGAACTATGTAATAAATCATTTATTGCCCTACACAACTCGGGCATTAACCGACATTAATGACCTCGGGAAAGTCGGTTGCCCTCGTACAGTCTCGGGCTGCGCCCTCGACCGTTACTCGGGCGACCGACTTTCCCGTGGTCATTAATGTCGGTTAATGCCCTCGCGTGAGGGCAATAACTAATACTTATACGATCAACAGTTGGTAAAAAAATTTGTTTTTCATTGTCCCTGCTTCACAAATTCCTTCCATTCACGACGCAAAGTTTGCGCAATAGCAAACTGTAATTTTGCCTCATAAATTTTGGTTTTTTGTCCTGATTTTATTTTTTCGTGTTGTGTAATTTTGTAGCCTGTCTGTATGCACATATCTATAGCACATTAAGTATTAGTTATTACCCTCACACGAGGGCAATAACCGACATTAATGACTGCGGGAAAGTAGGTTGCCCGAGTTACGGTCGAGGGCGCAGCCCGAGACTGTACGAGGGCAACCGACTTTCCCGAGGTCATTAACATCGGTTATTGCCCGAGTTGTGTAGGGCAATAAATGATTTATTACATAGTTCATCACTGTGAGCGCAATAACATCGCGAATTTTTCAAACTCGCAAAGACGCAATGGTCTGTTGCTATAGAAGACGCTACGTGCGGTCAATAACCTACATTAATGCCCTCGAATAGAGCAATCCGATTGGTGAAAGATGACGTACTATGTAATAAAATTGGATATTTCTCTGCAAACTGTAATTATTTTGCTCTCCTCTCTCTCTCTCTCTCTCTCTCTCTCTCTCTCTCTCTCTCTCAGCTCAATGGTTATTCGTGACCTCACTCTTCGAAGTGCTGCTAGTTTCGGCTCATTTCATCTCATTCGCTTGCTCTATGATGAGTACATGTTCTATCTGATAGAACACAAGGTCGCTCTCTCATCCGGCAAGACTCCCATTGCTATAATGACCGAGGTAAGACCAAGACCTTGACTAAAAATACACTGTACCTACTCCATTATAACAATTCGAAAAGTCATATGGCTAGTTGTGTTTGTGAGAAGATTTGTGCTTCACTAGATGCCCCATCGCGATAATATCTCTCACAAACCTATTAATTTAGTTGCAAACCCAGCCAGGAAAATAAATATAATGTGCTATTTCTACGAGCTCTTAATCCTACTATTAAATTTTTATTCTGTTTATTTTGCAAATATTTACCAGCCGTAGAGCCACTTTTTATCTCAAAGCAAATTTCTCATGTAATATAAATTTTGACAGGACTCGCAAGCATTATACAAAAATTGTGACAAACCTTACCACAAGCCCTATGGTATGGTCACACTAATGCTTGTTTCATAAGTTTATTTATATGCATGCTGTTCATTGTGTAGCGCATTCTCTAATCTTGTCTTATTTTTCAACTCTAGTTCTCATCAATGGCTAGAGCAGGTATGGACAGCTTTAGTGGAGGAGACTACTGCGCTTCACCTGATGGTGAGTAACAGCACACACACACACTGTGTAAGAGCATTTTCCGGCTGTAAGTAGCCAAAGCTTACTGTGCCTTTCAACAATATTTTTATTTTCTTTCACGGCTGTTTAGCATCTACAGTAGGATGTACATGCATGAGTCTGTCTTTCATAATTCTCTGATTTGTTTTGTAGGTGCAGAGCTAAGCTTAACTGCTTCTCTTCCACAAGCTGATGTCCAAGACGGAGAGCCGTCTGCAAAGCGGCCTCGAGTCTAGGACACACTCATATGCTCCATGAACAAACTGACTCACTCACTCATACACAGAAATACTGAATACACACACTTATCAATAGCTATCACCTATTATCATAACGTGTGTGTAACTCATCATACCATTTAGCTCTCTCTCCCACCTGGTCCTCTCTCTTCTCTCTCTCTCTCTCTCTCTCTCTCTCTCTCTCTCTCTCTCTCTCTCTCTCTCTCTCTCCTCCATCACTCATGTCATTGTACTAGTTCATCATCGTACCCATTCACTGCATAAGGACCATACTATCTATCTATTGTGTACAGTACACATACCTCAGTTGTTTTATCTATTGCTATCATCGTCTTCATTATTTTATGTTATGTGCAACAGTACATGAAGTCTGCCGTCATGTTAGCGATCTGAATCATACGGACGATACCGATACTAGCTGGCTGCAAGTGACGATACCGACACTAGCTGGCTGCAAGTGACGATACCGATACTAGCCAGCTGCAAGTGTCCTTGTCTTTATCACACACAGTATAACCAGAGACTACATGGTGGTGCAACTGTGTGTAAAATTTTTGAAATAATGGTACCACAGGGTATGCATAATATTGAGCTTCCTGTTGGGTGGGTTCCTGAGTCAGCTTTTAATTTTCTGTGATTCTTCAACATAGTCTATGTGATAACAACCAAATGCTGATCCAGCAGCTGAAATCTCATAGCCATATTGTTCCTCGCTTAATATTTGTGTCGCATATCGCTCTACTAACTGTTGGCCTAGCTTGGAGCTCATGTGGTAAGCTAGAAAAAACGTACCTAGCCTTCTTTATGAATGATGTTTTTGTATTAGACATTGTAGGCCTCCGCCCTATCAATGCTATAGTGAACGAGAGCGTAGTGATCGAGTGCAGATCCAACTGCACACCGTTACGAATACTCTATAGGCATGAAGGTTCGAATGTGTCAAAACAATTTCTCGCCAAAGAACATCCTGGTGAAAATCCTCAACTTACTCACCCATATGTTACAAATGCAACTATTCTCTTGAACACCTCTTTTAACAACACGTTACTTTTTTGTAAAGTTATTGGTGCAAATGTAAACACTTCTACTGTAAAGATACTACTCCAAGGTTAGTTACTAAATACACATCTACATGAACAATAATTATTATTGTTGTCGGCTTGTTGCTATAGTATGTGTGTTACTGTTAAAGTACTCTGTCGTCAAATTCTCCTCTACTGTACTGTAGGTTCTTTAGAATCTGTGAAAAATGTGGATGTCTCTCATAATACTACTCATCTTATTATAAAATGGGACTCTCCACCTGTGCTTGATGGGATTCAAATAATTTATAGTATCGAGTTGTTTCATGAGAACAAAACTTTTCACGAAACAGTCAACCAGACTCACTACAGTGTTCCCTCTCTATGTCCGCCTTGTAGTACATCTTATTTCAGCATCACTCCTATAGCTGGGAAACTAAGAGGACCACCAAAATACATATTTAGACCAAGCTGTACAAAAGGTAATGATAGAATAGTAACCTAACTTCACTGCAGAAATACTTTATACGTGTCTTAGATATGATCAGTGGTGGGTGGTAATACTCACAGAGCACACAAATAGACACACTCAGAAGTTGACATACCTACCTAAGCATCCTTGTTTTAGTAGATAACAGTTTTGAAAGGGATGCTGAATATACAAGGGCTCCTTTGCTATTCTGACCTTAGATTCCTTACAAATCTAAACTAGATGATTGTAAAGACAATGTGGGGCGAGCCTGAGCGAACTGTACGTACATGTAACAGTAAAAATCACAAAATCGGATAGTTGGTTGGAATAATAGAATGGATAGCAATATGAATGCTAATAGACATGTGAAAATTGAGCATCTTGGCTCTAACAGCTGGCTGATCAAAAAGAGCAATTTGTGGATGATCAGGTTGTCTTTGTCGACTCTCTCGCAAACGCTGTAGTCGACTATCTCTCTGTGCTAGATCCTCAGCATCACGTCGCTCATGTTCTTGGTCTCTCATGTGCTGTAGCCTGTTTTCTCTTTGTTCACTACTTTCAACATCACGTCGCTGGTGTTCTTGGTCTCTCATGTGCTGCAGCCTGTTTTCTCTTTGTTCACTACTTTCAAAATCACGTCGCTGGTGATCTTGGTCTCTCATGTGCTGTAGCCTGTTTTCTCTTTGTTCACTATTCTCAGCATCACGTCGCTCGTGTTCTTGGTCTCTCATGTGCTGCAGCCTGTCTTCTCTCTGTTTACTACTCTCAGCATCACGTCGTTCTTGCTGTTGGCGTCTCAACTGCTGTAGCATTGTTTTTCTTTGTTCAGCATGCTGTTCATCACGCTGGGCAGCACGTCGCGCCTTATCACGAGCTCTTCGCTTGCTCAGTCTCTGCTCTTTTTCCTCTGCAGTTTCAGCAGCTCGGCGAGCTCTTTCACGCACTCTTCTCCTTAGAAGTTGCTCTTCTTTCTTTGAAGAATAATCACGCACTGGAATAGTAGTATCAGGATCCATCGTCTTAGTTGGGGCGAGCCTGAGCGAGCCCCATATGGGATCGAAAAGCGTCCCCCGCGAACTATCTATCTATGTATCTATCTATGTACCTATGTATGCGTACGTCTTTCCGTAAATGCCCTCACGCTCTAATTCACCGAACGGTTCAATTTTGCCGCGTGTGTATTACGTCATATCATACTAAGACGATGGATACTACTATTCCAGTGCGTGATTATTCTTCAAAGAAAGAAGAACAACTTCTAAGGAGAAGAGTGCGTGAAAGAGCTCGCCGAGCTGCTGAAACTGCAGAGGAAAAAGAGCAGAGACTGAGCAAGCGAAGAGCTCGTGATAAGGCGCGACGTGCTGCCCAGCGTGATGAACAGCGTGCTGAACAAAGAAAAACAATGCTACAGCAGTTGAGACGCCAACAAATCTAAATAATTATAGTCATTGTCTTTCACAAACACATAATGAACAGCTTTTGTTGTGCTTGTTCTATCAATGGCGTATCCTTGTTTCACATAGTATCTGGCTGCATAACATAATATTTGTTATGCATAGGCTATCAAATTAAAGAGAGGGACTATCCCAGAACTGATAACAAGATTGTTATCTCAGCTAAGGTGCTCCAATACAGTAAACATGCATAGTCACCAATCCACAAACTGTACACATGCAGATTGAGGACAACTGGTGCAGTCCTGCCAATGCTACTGTGACTATTTCTTGCCAGAAGAGTCAGAGTGAAGAAATGTTTCTTATATCAGAGAAAACTAGTTGGAACATCAGCTTGCCTAGACATGATCTGTGCAATGTCACTGTATCGCTGCAGTATAGTGGAGACTATACACCATCACCTAATGAGCCTTTCAATATAAGTACGTTGTTCATTATAGTATAGTATGATTTAATTTTTACAAATTTGGCACACCAATAATTATGCTGATAGCATACCATAAGTGTAGAAATTTTCACTGTGTAAGATTTTGTCCAAATGTTAGATGTTCATGTATAAAAATTTTGTTCCCTGATATTAATGTATACCAAAATTTTCTTGCTTTGAAGGCACCCAAGAAAAACAACAATATTTCATATAAAAATTGTATGCAATGTTGACTATTGAATCTCGTCAATCTTAATTTTTTACCTATCAGCAAAATAATTTACTCAGTGCTAGCTACCTGCTGTACAGAATGTAGAGATACAGAAAAAAATGTGAACGTATCAGGCAGTCCAGGCATTAACTGACTTTGTTTTTATTGTATACAGGTTACGACACTCGGTCACTTACAGTTGGATTTGATAGACGTTTTCCAACATCATTGTGTGTTATGTGTCACTTTGCTTCATGGAGTAAAAATCAGACCATGTGTACAACTAAGATCCATTCACTAGATCCTCAATACAAGGACAAGGGGAAGACGTGCTTCAAATATTTAACTTTAAATAGACAGTACAAGGTTAACATTACTGTGAATGATGGCGGGCTCACTCTACACTATGCATTACTTGGTGGAACTTCAAATGGTCCGACAGGGGCATCGAGTGATGATAATGATAACGACAATGGTGATGGTGATAATGATGATGATTCTCGTAAGCCATTAGAATTTAGTTCATGCATATGATGTTTTATATTCTATTTCACGCAGCTGGTGCTGATGTCTCTACAGGTGAGTAGTGATCTTGGCATTGTAAGCACGCTGTCAGCATTCTGTTATCTTTTTCAGATTCATACTGGTATGCATGGATTTCTGTGATATTTATTTTGGCAGCTGTGGTGGCTCTTATTGTGACTTCTGTTATTTGTATATTCTACTTTAGAAAGAAGAAACGAAAAGGTACATACATGTGTCTTTATTGAGCCATAGGTAGAGATGTCTCATGCAGTGTCAGTTGATATTAATAAGCTAAATGAGAGCTATCAGGAACAACAGCAAGAAAGTAAGGAGCAGGGAAGCTTACAGAATGTTACAGATAGGTATGTATGATTACAATGGTAATGTCATCAATGACCTGTTTCTTTGCTTGGTTAACTCTTTATTTTTCTAAAGCCCTAGTGATGATACTGGCTTATATGCAGAAGCAAAATCAGCGGAAAGTGATAAACCAAATAATCCAACACAGTAATTTAAGTTATTATAGCATAATTATTTTGTTATTCTTAACACGCAGATATGTTGGACCATTTGGTTCTACTGTACACGAGCAAACTGTTGCAAATAGTCAGTCAACTAATTCTTATGAGTAAGTTGACTAGATAAGTAGATATGTACATTAGGCAGTCATACTTAACTGATTTGTTTTGCAGGAGATTGACTGACAGTGCATCGTGCAGCGCTCATGTTGAAGCAGATGAAGTACCATTATCAAAACAAACAAGCATCAAAGAGGTTAATGGTGTTGACATTGCCTATAATAATGAAGATTATTTTTCTTTTACACAGTCTGTTCCAGGACCTGAAGTTCGTCACAGAATCCAAGTAGAACAAAACTAAATTGTCAGACAGTAATACTGTCACGTTATGATAAATCCCAAAACCTCAGTTTAACTTATTACAAAGAATTATAATAGCTACAACTCTAACATTTGCTTGTGCATGGCAGTATATGTTTTTGCAATCAACACAATTGATCATTTTTGATGAATTTCTTGTGAAAGTTAAAATCACTAAACACAATCACCACAACATCATCCTTTCCCAACATCATCCTTTTCCAACATTATCCTTATCTTCCAATTGTTTCACACAATCATCATTAATTTTGATCTATTTCAGTGGTATTGGAAAGATCTAGGCGTTTATAGCTAGTAGTAACATGACCACATTGTGGTATGTAGTACTGAGTCAGCATAGTGCATTAATTAGGTATACATAACAAAATTGAATTCAACGCTGGTTAACAACATTGCATGCAATTTTGACATGTGACTACTCTCATGTTTTTAATCAATGGATGATGCAACTATCACTACAGTGACTGCAATCATCTCTGTCCATTAATAAATGATTAGATGATAGGTGAGAGTGAGTCAGCAGCTAGACTACTCGTGACTGCATGTGACCCTTTGTAGTGATAGAATCAAGTTGTAAACTGAAGTTTTCCAATGCAGTCACATGCAAGGAAGGATATTGCATGGGTTTGTAGTAGTGTATGTTATTACAATATTAGCTGGCAACAGTGCTATATAAACCATGTATCTGCAGTAGTACAGACAGTATATCAACTATCAACTTGGTTAAGAGCCACTATTACTAAGATGTCAGAGAATCAGTGCAATCCTAGACTGCGGGCTGCCTGTAAAGGTGGAGGAGCTTACTCATTCATCGCACGAGGCTGTGCAGGGGTAAGTGCTATTCTTGTTTGTAAGTAAACTAGTGCCTCAGGACATTGTGAACTTGTTGACAGAAATGTCATTACTGCCTGAATGTCAGTGATTAGAATATACGTGTACTATTATAGTAAATGCACCTTTTGATTTTTATACTGTTATGTTATAGGCAGTATCACTCGGAACTTTCATTGCCCTAGTAATTTCCCTGGTTGCCAACAACTCCATTGTTCTTCCTGAGACCTCTTCCCTGACTAACATATCTGTCAACATAACCATTCTGGGTGGTGCTTTTCTGCAGCGTTCTGTCAACATATTTGGCGGAATATTTGCTGCTTTGTCAGTCCTAGGTGTTCTTCACAGCATTGAATGGATGATTCTATTGTTACTCAATATTGGATACATCAACAGAAATTGGCGCTGTTTCGGAAGGATAGTGAGTTATTTTGGGACACAACTACTTGTGTGTATTATGATGCATCAATCATTATTGCAATTGCAACATCATCTGTTAGATGCATGTGCATCACATGACATGTATATTACACCAATTCTTGTAGTGCTACATCATAGGTGATGTACATCATGCATGAATACATGCACCTTTACACCAGGAGCTTATGAGCCATCAGAGGCAGCAAATGTATAATATCACCATCCCCTATGATTCCTTGAACCTCAAACTCTCCTTTAGGAATAATGATTAATTGAGCAATAAATACCTCAAACGCAAAAGCTTTTTACCTCATTATCACATACTCGCATATGAACTTTTTTCTACAGCTTATTGCTGTTGATTCAATCATGATGTTTGCACATGTTGGTGTTGTTGCTGGAGCATACTTTATCGCTACTCTGCTGGGAAGTCATGCTGACCTGGATCCAGACCATGACCCTACTCTTCGTACTGCTATCACAGGACTGTGGGTTGCTTTTGTGAGTAGCTGATTAGTCTAACTTCGTATGTAGTCAAGCTAATTCCTTGCCACTCCATTATTGTTAGCCAATGTACTTGTACAAGCTCAGCTTATTTCTTGCCACTCCCAGCAGAACAAACGTGCAAAGAATTTTTTCATTACTGTTAAATTTTATAATTTCATTTCCGTTTGTCTACAGGGTTTTTCCTCCTCCAGTATCGCGCAGTTCTTTGCCTTGGTCATTTCTGGTTGTATAAGTCTGTATTGTGATACTGGCAAGTGTAAAAAGAAGAAATATGGTGCTGAAAGTCAACTGATAGATGATGAAAAGACCAGCCTATAAATTTTCATTGAACTCATTTCTGTTTTTGCATACACTACTTTTGCATGATAGTTTAGTTGCTGTTTTCACTGTTATCATCAGTACATAATTAAAATATTTGTTCATTCAGATAATTCAATTTTTATAAGTTCCATTCACAAAAATTTAACCATTATTTCGGCAATAATGGATGGAGGTTGACAAAACTAAAATATTTCTTTCTCAATAGTCAATCATGTTGCTCTATAGCTTGTTATCATCATCTAAGCATCACATCAGAGATACATGCACTAAATCTTAAATTCTAGATCTGCTGCAATGCATTGATTAGTTTTGATCTGATACAAGAGAAGTCAAAGGCTGCATTCATTTCACATCCAATAGACAAAACTCAGTGTTTTCTATTAGTGTCAGCTGATATTTACTTGAGCTGACTGGCAGCTCCATACTAATGCACTTGCATATTAATACTTTAAAACATGCCAGCAGTTGCAAATCAGTCCGTAACACATAATTATCATTGGCGATCGGCAATGATATGTAGGGATGATCCCTACACTTTTCAGTTTTCTATTAATAAAAATTGGAATTTGAATTTCAATTGGCCTAATCTCGATGGGATTCTCACTTTCGTGTACAAAGAGAGCAGCATTCTCTTATTGCACAGACCCATCCTCTCTGTATTTCCACCTTGTCATGTGTCAAAGGTCAGCATCACAGCTATAGGTGTACATTGTACAAAAGATGAAGCGATGATTCACTGATAGAATAGTACACTGTCACTACAGATACATTTATAGTACTGGTTTAGTTTAACTCTATGTTTATAAGGTACTCACAAATGAGCATACTCAGTGTTGACATACCTACTCAAGCGGCCTTAGTTACATTGTATGTATAAATACCAAAACTCCCATCAATACGTGTACAGCATGCCTTTGCCAATTGCACAGTGCAACTTTCATTAATTTTTTCACAATAAGGATTTTCAGACATAAAAAATTATTTAGAAATAAATATCGAACATGTCTTTTTTAAAGAAATGCAAAATAGCACAGCTGATAAAGTACTGATATACTCCTATAACTACATAACTCATTATAATTGATCAAGATTAATAAACAGGTAATAATTTTGCAGATGAACTGAAATGCAGAGCCACTAAAAATAATGTATAGCAGACCTTAATTGCATCACATAATTGGAATGTTAGTACACAACTGAGTCAGCATATATAGTGTATTGGGTGGTATACATAACAAAATTGAATTTAATGCTAATTATAAACAAATTGACATGTGACTACTCTCATGTTATTAATCCATGATGCAACTACATGTATCACTATACTAACTGTAATCATAGTTAAACCTCTCAGCTCATTGATAAATGATTGGATGAATGCGTCAGCAGCTAGACTACTCGTGACTGCATGTGACCCTTTGTAGTGATAGAATCAAGTTGTAAACTGAAGTTTCCTGATGTAATGTCACTACAATATTGCACATTAATTATAATAGAAATTATTGGATTTATTATGCTGGTAGCAGTGCTATATAAAGCACATTTTGCAGTAGAACAGACATATGTAGTTTATCAACTGGGTCAAACAACCAGGTTTCAAACACTCTATTACTAGAAGATGTCAGAGAAACAGTGCAATTCTGGACTGCGGACTGCCTGTAAGGGCGGAGGAACTTACTTTTTCATCATGCGAGGCTTTGCAGGGGTAAGTGTATTTCTGCAGAAGTGGACCAGTATATATCTCAAAATATTGATAAAGTGTATCTAATTATTAATTCTATATACAGGCATCATCACTCGGAACTTTCATTGCCCTCGTGATTTCCCTGGCTGCCAACAACTCCATTGTTCTTCCTGAGACTTCATCCCTGAAAAACATTTCTGTTGACATAACTGTTCTCGGTGGTGCCTTTCTGCAGCGTTCTGTCAACATATTTGGCGGAATGTTTGTTGCCTTGTCAGTTTTAGCTGTTTTTCACAGCATTGAATGGATGATCCTACTCTTCCTCAACATTGGGTTCATCAACAAAAACTGGCGCTATTTCGGAAGGATAGTGAGTTAGTTTGATTACTATTCAATAATGTGTTTTATTGTTGAGCACAATAGATCATCATCTCCAGGTATAGTATAGTCTGCATTAAGATGCTTGAATTAAGTTTAATTTTTATCATTACATCGCATGTGATGTATGTTTAACACCACCCACTATGATTCGTAATGATTCTACAATTGCTTTTATTGAGCAATTTTATGTCCGTCAATTTTATGAATTTTATGAATAGCATGTACTGTATTCTTTCAAACTTTTCTCCTTTTACAGCTTATTGCTGTTGATTCGATCATGATGTTTGGACATGTTGGTGTTGTTGCTGGAGCATATCTTATCGCTACTCTGCTGGGAAGTCATGCTGACCTGAATCCAAACCATGACCCTACTCTTCGCACTGCTATCACAGGACTGTGGATCGCTTTTGTGAGTTTCTGGTTATAAGTGTATGTCATCGACTCATCGTGTATAACTACAGTTAAGGCAATGATTGATACACCTCATCCTGAAGTTTGTATTTGAATTCCATGAAGTGTAGAAATCATGGGTTGTGAATGACAGTGCAGTGTTTGCATTGTTAGATACACAATAGCTAAGTAGTTTTGTGCGGATTTTCACTGCCTAGCTCATGCATGCTAATTATCTATGTTTTCTTTACATGCTTCTATCTACACTCTCTTTGATATTGTTTAGTATAGTGCAGCCCTTGTACAAACTGAGTTATTATTTGTCACTCCCTGCAAAGGAAACATACACTTTTCATACTGATGTTGCTTGTCTTCATTTTTGTCTGCAGGGGTTTTCTTTCTCAAGTATTGGACAGTTCTTTTCCTTGGTCATTTCTGCTTGTATGAGTCTGTACTGTGATACTGGCAAGTGTAACAAGAAGAAATGTGCTGCTGGGGGTGGTGAAAGTCAACTGGTCAATGATGAAAAGACCAGTATAAATTTCTGCTAAACTCGACTCATTTGCTGCCGGACTGCCTATAACCTGATCTAGCCATAATATCACCCCTGTTATTGTTGCATGATTTTTACTGCATGAAAATTGTCTTCATTGTCTTCATTAGTTGATTGATATTCTTCAGTGTTCATTTAAAATTGTAGCCATGATAGAATCGTAATTTTGGGGTTAGTTTTTTACTTTTTAGGCTTGCAAAATGTGAGAAGTATCCTTCGTCCATTATATATAGGTTAGACGACGGATCGAGGCAACTACGGGATTTAGAGTGCCGCGGGAACCGATGTATAGACGTTCCGAGCGCGTAGCGCGAGGGCGTCTATTTCGGTTGCCAAGGCGCTCTAAATCCCGTAGTTGCCGATGATTCGTCGTCTAAGGTATTTATACTACAGCTACATGGCAACAATAAACCGACGCAGATATTTTTTGAAAAACAATGGTTGATGACCGTCCCAAAGCTGCTGAGTTCCTGCAGCATGAGTGTTTCTTCTTGCTCGAAAACACGTGCTGTGACCCGGCTGCCACACATACAAACGCCGCTTTGCGTTACACGTGGCAATGGCTGAACTTGGACTCCAACGAACGGTTAGAATGATAGTTTCTAGAGCCCAGCAGTCTTTTGTACTTGCTGTGTGCGTATATTGGGCAATCTTTAAGCTGTGGCAACAAAGCAAAACGTGGTAAGTTACTTGCTTTCTTACGTTTTCCATGCACAACAAGTCAACTTATCGTTGCATCGATCGTAGCCAAGTACCCGGGTCTATAGATGCTGTGCTGCACTGCCCATGCCAGAAGCGAACACAACACATACTGGCCCAGTAACTACTAGTACCTGTACAAAAGAAACTCATGACAGAGGAAAACATGATCATGAGTTCCAGCGGAAAAATATGAGTTCCAGCGGAAAAATACGAGTTCCCGCGGAAGAATACGTGATTTATTTTCCTCCAACTGACCAATCAGATTCTAGAATTACATTTAACTGTAGTATAACCATAAGTAATAATTAACTACCTAGCTGTAATGTAAGGCAAACAAAACTAATATTAGACCACAGCTAAGCGATGTTGACCAATCAGGTTGCGTAGCTGCGGGTCTCTATTTCTCGTAGTGGAATCCCGCCACTACCGCGACTCTATAGTGGAATCCCACCACACGGCGCAGATTACGGTTCTGTGAGCGGAGTTCTACTGAATAATTTTTACAACGCTCGCGTGTCCTTGCTCGTCGTTCGCGTCGTTTCTGTTTGCTGTTGCTATGGTCTAAATCAGTTAGACAGTGCATCCAATCGGATCTACGCGATGTAGAAGCCCTCGCGCCGTTACCATAGCGCCCTCGCTACGCTCGGACGCTATATAGCAACGGCTCTCGGGCTTCTAAATCGCGTAGATCCTCGGATGCGCTGTCTAACTATTATTTGAGGTTAAGATCCACGTTACGGTGAACGTTGAATTATTGTGACGTCACGTTTATGACCACGCCCCTTGTTTATTGTCTTTTTCACGGTGAATTTCAACGTTTTTCACGGCAAAACAACGTAAGTGCAACCCTGTGCTAGCGTGGGCTAGCTCGTGCAACTCGTGTTTAGAACAGACGCCTGACGCTTCTTTAAGTAAGTTCTTGATGTTTAGACGGTTATAAGCAAGCTATGACTGTGTGACACCATACTGGCTAGCGCTCAGTACAGCTGCATACCGTCTCTGCCGCCAACTCTGACTATGCCAGGATTCCGCTGGAGCGTGAAGCTAGACATAGGTTTATGTCTCGAAGTATTCAAAACGCGTCCTCAAAAACTGCTGATCATAAGGCAACCAGTCTCGGCGCCGAGCAAGTGCCTGCAGCACTTCCAAAAGCCAGGGTGTGCAGCTACGTTTATTTTATCTCCTTGCTCTCTCCATAGTCCAGGCAGCGACACTCAGCAGCCAGCAGTTGTTCCCTAGCCTGCGCGAGCGCGACATATACAAGCGCAAGCAGCGACCGTGGTTTTAATCAATTTATTTTACCGCCCATTTTCACCGTTAACGCGTGACGTCACAATTTAAAAGTTTAAACGTTTAGCGTTCACCGTAACGTGGATCTTAACCTCTCTACTAACGCCGTTCAACGTCCATAAAAATTACATCATAACCAGTTGTACTAGCATTTTCATGTACATATAGGTTAGACGACGGATCGAGGCAACTACGGGATTTAGAGTGCCGCGGGAACCGATGTATAGACGTTCCGAGCGCGTAGCGCGAGGGCGTCTATTTCGGTTGCCAAGGCGCTCTAATTCCCGTAGTTGCCGATGATTCGTCGTCTAAGGTATTTATACTACAGCTACATGGCAACAATAAACCGACGCAGATATTTTTTGAAAAACAATGGTTGATGACCGTCCCAAAGCTGCTGAGTTCCTGCAGCATGAGCGTTTCTTTTTGCTCGAAAAGACGTGCTGTGACCCGGCTGCCACACCCACAATCGCCGCTTTGCGTTACACGTGGCAATGGCTGAACTTGGACTCCAACGAACGGTTAGAATGATAGTTACTAGAGTCCAGCAGTCTTTTGTACTTGCTGCGTGCGTTTATTGGGCAATCTTTAAGCTGTCAACATAGCAAAACGTGGTAAGTTACTTGCTTTCTTACGTTTTCCATGCACAACAAGTCAACTTATCGTTGCATCGATCGTAGCCAAGTACCCGGGTCTTTAGATGCTGTGCTGCCCATGCCAGAAGCGAACACAACACATACTGGCCCAGTAACTACTAGTACCTGTACAAAAGAAACTCATGACAGAGGAAAACATGATCATGAGTTCCAGCGGAAAAATATGAGTTCCAGCGGAAAAATACGAGTTCCCGCGGAAGAATACGTGATTTATTTTCCTCCAACTGACCAATCAGATTCTAGAATTACATTGAACTGTAGTATAATCAAGTTTAGCTTTGGTAAGTTCCATTCTAACTATGACCTATACAGCTAGGTATATTATAACCTTCGGTCATGACTTGAGGCTGCCCGATGCCTCATTTTTAAGCACCGTGCCCGAAGCGAGCCCTGAGGTCATCGTTTAATAAGCCACTCCTACTTTTGATCCATACCTGTGCGTTATGTTGGAGTGTTTCAGTGCATAAAAGATGCTATTCAGTGCTACAAGATGTGCATACAATTTTAAGTTGTGCATGCCAGATTCAGGTGGGGTGATTTTGATTTGCTGGCAGGTCACAATAATTAGATAGCCTTACTATTGTTAGTATAGCACATGATGGTACCCTACAACTTTTTCACATACAGGTATTTTCACTTGGGACTTTTATTGCTCTTGCAATAGCCCTGGCTGGCAACAACTCTATTGTTCTTCCTGAGACTTCTGCCTTGGAGAACATCTCTGTCGATATAAACATCCTTGGTGGAGGCTTTCTGCAGCGTTCTGTCAACATATTTGGCGGAATTTTTATTGGCCTAACAGTTATTGGTCTAATCTACTCTATTGTGGTGATGGTATTGCTCTTTTTCAACATGGCTTACATCGTTAACAACTGGGGATGCTTCTCAAGAATTGTGAGTTGATAACAATCAACATAATTATTATTCTCTGTATTTCTCATGTAAACGTGGTATGCTGAATTATGCTTGCAAGGCGCTTGACATCTAATAAGAATTCTTTGTTGTATAAAATTGTAGGCCAGATTAAAATATTATTTTTAAATCGTGCATTCAATTGGATTTGTCTTTCTGTGTGCTATGTCTCAGTCTCAGACATAGTTCTGAGTTTCCATCTTCAATAGCTATCTTGTATTGCTTACTCTTCTGCAGCAACCTCTCTCTCCCTCCCCTCCTCTCTCTCTCTCTCTCCCTCCCCTCCCCTCTCTCTCTCTCTCTCTCTCTCTCTCTCTCTCTCTCTCTCTCTCTCTCTCTCTCTCTCTCTCTCTCTCTCTCTCTCTCTCTCTCTCTCTCTCTCTCTCTCTCCCTTCCTTCCTCTCTCTCCTTATAGCTTATTGCTCTCGATTCACTCATGATGTTTGCACATCTTGGTCTTGTTGCTGGAGCATATTTCGTAGCTACTCTGTTGGGAGCTCATTCTCAACTGGATCCTGATCATCCAGCAGGTCTCGGAATGGCTCGAGTGGGGTTGTGGGTCGCTTTTGTGAGTCACAGACAATGCAGACACTGTAATGATATTCATTGTTGTAACTATTGAGTAGTTTTAATTGATTGGGTAATGTAATTCACACTAGATTCCCTAGAGTTTTGTATCTAAATTTGTTGACTGTTGGGATACAAGTGACCTGTGTATGTAATTTAGTCATAGCATCTTACATACTCTGTCAGCTTTTTTGTCACTTCATGCAAGCTTTATCTTGAATTTTGTTTGGGGAAATCATTGGTAGAAAGCATCACATGAGACTGTGGAGTAAGCTACAGTCTGCTTGGGCATGCACCAGGAAAAGTTTGACATTTTGAAAATCCATTTTGTTGTTGGTGAGTTCAAATAGTGACAAAATTTGGAAATCTTTCACTCCACTAGACAGAACCTTGCCTCCGACACCACCTGAACTCTTTTTCATGAGCATAATATTGAACGTTCATTACCTTTCAAACAGCACGAGCGCAGTTAACACGAGCGCTTCACAAGCTTGATGTCGCCCACAATACACAATAGCCAGTTAGTAAAATGTTGGCGATTTCATGCTTTATGGTCTTATGAATTACATAAGCACTTATTCACTGGTACACAAGGCACGGAGGCATGTGATACGAGATTTAATGCACCAACAGGGTATAAGTTTTTGGGTGATCTGATTGGCTGGAGGTCACATGGTGGTCTCTAAGTAGTAAAGTATCACTCTTTGCATGTCAGCTCATGTTGCCTTCATAGTTAACTCTTGTTTAGTGGTTGATTTCAATGTACTGTATTTGACAGACTTTGATTACATAATTATAAATTTTATCATGACCCATCTTTCTTTTTACAGGGTTTTTCTAGCGCTGCTTATGGGCAGTTCTTCGGAACCGTCATCGTCTCCTCTATAAGCTACGGTCGGCAGTGCAAGGAAAAGTGTGACAAGAACAAATGTGGCGTCAATGATGATGGTAACGAGAAGCTGAATCTTCATTGAACTCTACTCACTTGATGAATGATCTACCGTTCTACAAATTATAGCTTGATATCAGATACTATCATTGTTGCATGTTCTGAATAGTTGTTTGTCTTTAAAACTTTATGTTTTACTGAATAATACTATAGTGGTTAGCTGATTGCTAGACTTGCCTACATTATAGCAAATGTGTCGAATTCTGATTTCTGAACCCACGCACTGAGTCCACGTGGACGCTTGCGACACTGTCTCTGCCCAGAGTTAGAACGCATACTATGGTTGCTCTACAGGCTTTGATGAACAATAGGATCAAGCACAGTCACCATGCAGCTGCACACCGTCACCGTAATAGGTACTCCAGGCCGGACTGGAGTCACAGGCCGGAGGACGTCGTCGACAACACCTAGAGTACGGTTACTACCAGCATAGGAAGTAGCTAGCTATACTGCTTTATAGTATCTATGGTGTGAACAAGTCTATCATTTGAAATATTGCACGAGTGAGATGTCCATCTGTGCAATATTAATTATTGCACAAAGCAGGTGCAAATATAAATTTACTTGGTTGTGAATCACATGATTATTGCATGAGTATAATTGAGTGTATTATG
The DNA here is from genome assembly GCA_964017065.1 of Haliclona indistincta. Taxonomy (NCBI): domain Eukaryota; kingdom Metazoa; phylum Porifera; class Demospongiae; order Haplosclerida; family Chalinidae; genus Haliclona; species Haliclona indistincta. The sequence goes on along the minus strand of OZ024790.1, from coordinate 5,265,335 downwards.
ACATTGGGTAGTGCTTACAGCAGTTTTATTACTCCTTGCAACAGCCATAAAAGCGTAAAGCGTGATCCGTGCCTTATTTGGAAGGTTTATTGCTATTCAGCTTGAACACGGTTTATGCTCTATGGTTGATGCTTTTAGATTGCAATAAGTACTGAAACCATTGTACAAAAATGTTACCAATCTTGCTGTAAGTTAATACCCAAGGTTACTAGGCCATGCCTTAGACTGTAAGAAAGGTGGCCTGGTAACACAACGGCACAATGAGGTGCGTGATGCACTTGGCGACATGGCAGCTTTGGCCTACAGAGATGTAGTTCGCGAACCCATTGTGCGAGAATCAGATGAATCAAGGGGAATCAATGCTCTGGTGGCCGATCTTAGCATTAGAGGAGTATGGGAGCCTCAGACTGCAGCGTTGTTTGACATTCGTGTGGTACACACTGACGCTCAGTCCTATGTGGGAAGATCCGTACAAGCAGTGTTGAAATCAGCTGAGTTAGAAAAGAAAAGAAAATACAATCAGGCTGCTGCTGATCGTCATGCTTCATTCACCCCCTTTGTGCTGTCTGTAGATGGTCTATTGGCAAGAGAAGCAGACCTCACACTTCAGAGATTTGCTGATAAGCTTTCAAGAAAGTGGGACAAGCCGTATGCTGAAGTTATGGGATGGATGAGAACAAGATTGTCTTTCGCGATACTGAGAGCAACGAACTATTGTGTGAGAGGCTCTAGAGTGAAATGGAGAAGTGGTGTTGGTATGGAGGATGGAGCGGGACTGAACTTAATGTTTTCAAATTCTTAATTAATTAGTTTACTCTTTTGTTTGTTTGTAAATATAGTTTTCTTATTATTATTTTATGTATTTATTTTTTCCTTACACCTTAGTGTTACTTTGTTGATGTTTGTGTTTTTAGTTAACCATTTACCTTTATCTTATTTTCTTTATTTTCTTTTCCTTTTCTTATACTTACACCTTAGTGTCATAACTAGTAATTTATTTTCCTTTTCTTTTCTTGTAATAATACAATAATGCATAATAATTATATCAGAGCCCTTTATTTATTATCTTGTCTTTATTTTTGTTTGTTTGTATTATTATACTGCTATCATACAAATTCGTTTGATCATTAATTTTTTCATCTTAATAGAATCAGTTCAATTAATACCCAATCAATTTTACATACAACATAATGGTTGATTTCTTCTGATTCAGATCGCTCTGTAAGTAATTAGTTTAAAGGTTTATGATCACATTCCGGTTTTAAAGTACAAGTTTTTAAATTGTTTTTATTACTGATGCTATAATTCCTTCTTCCGCTATCACTTCCTCTTCTCTTTGTTTCATCATAGTAGTCATGGAATGAGAATGGGCAGCCATCTCTCATTGTATGGTGGTCTATCATGAACACAGAGACACGTATCCAACTATAGTGACAGCCGAATGGGCGAACTTACGTTAGACATGCTGTAATAATCATGTTTCTACTTACATGTGGTTTGTAATACTTTGTGTAGCTGATTGAATTTGTCCAATCAGATTTTTTTGGTACATAGTAATTGTTTTGTATTTGTTGTTACATTTAGTATTACATCTTAGTGCACATCTTGTTCTTTTTTTCCTACATCTCAGTGTGTTTCAAATTTTGTTATCAGATTTCCTTGGTCATGTGGTACTGGTAAGCGGAAATCTGTTTGGACAAATTCTCACGTGATGACATTACACGTTGCATTTTCGAACGCATACCTGTATAATAAATTATAATTATGACTAGGTGCTAGCATTTGCAGGGTACCAGACTACACTGTAGCTATTACCATAATCATCAATCGGTTGACACGTAGTGTGAACACGATACAGAGATGTCAGAGAAATGGTGTGATCCTGGACTGCGGGCTGCCTGGCGCTCGAGTGGAGGAGGTTTGATCACTCGTGGTTTTGCTATAGTAAGGTTTGTTAGTGATTTAGTGACTGTGTATACGCTCGAACATGTAGGACCCGTTATATCCCTCGGGAAAGGGCTAGCGCTCTCGTGAAGTCTCGAAAGCGCCTCGGGCTTCGCCCTTGGCCCTCGGCGCTTCCTCGACTTCACTTGAGCGCGCCCTTTCCCGAGGGATATAACGGGTCATATTTCCCGCTAACGCGGGATATAACCTACACTTATATCCCGCGGGAGAGGGCGCGCTCAAGTGAAGTCGAGGAAATCCTACATCAGCAGCCCTACATCAGTGGCTGCTGTGGCTGACTACAGCAGTTATGCTAGTTGCTATTGACTGTCACCTGACGTGCATTGAATTGAATTTAGCTTGTGACAAAATATTGTATAGTCATAATCTTATGTACAGCCACTGATGTAGGGATCTATGGTCTGTTAGCAAGTCAATCGTGTTACTTGCTCCTTGTTGGTTTACATTGTGATTTTTAGAATAGTTGTGTGTCTTATACCATACTAAGTCTTTTCTGACCAATCAGATTGCACTATTTGAGGGATATAACGGGTCGTATTTCCCTCCGCGTCACGTGCCCAAGGTCAGAACAGCCTTTAGCATGGTACAAGTAAGTTATATCACATGTTGGCGGGACGTACGACCGGTCACCCGTTATATCCCGCTAACGTGGGATATAACCTACACTTAGCCTCGTCCCCTGCTATTAATTTTCGCAACGAAACGAATGAATAAGCGAAAATTAAGGCCTGGTATCCATTGCATGGCGCATGCGCTAGCTATGAAAACACGTGGCTCGACTACTGATTGGCGATACAAGACCTGCTGTGCACAGCGTTCCTGTAGGTACGCTACTGACGAATGCAGCAACGTGGTAGACGCCAGATACTCGGTTTTCGAAGAGACTCTGTGAACGATTGTATTTCAAACATGTCAGAACAGAGTCGTCATATACAGTAGGGGCCGCGTTAACACAGACAACAATTCGCTGCTTCACTTCGTACTCGAGCACTAGATCCGCTTCTACAGGTAGCAACGTCATGAACGTAGACAGTTGGCGCTATTTTCACGTGAATATACGGGCTAGTATCACAACAAATATTCGAGTATGAAAGGATTCCCCAGATTCTGGGGAATGGTCAAGGGTCACCCTTGCAATGGATACCAGGCCCTTTTTCGCGCTTCTGTTTCCGTTCGTTCGTTTCGTAAGCGAAAACATTTGGCCTGGGGACGAGGCTAACCTACACTTAGCGCAGTGCAGTACTAGTTTGTTTCTGGCGCTCACGGCTCTGAACGTACTCCAGCAAATGACGTCGCTCGCCGTCACTGGTCATCATTTCTCGATGAATTTCATTAATTTTTAATCAACATTCCTAATGCCTTATAATGGAAAGGTCTATTAATTTTGGTTTAGCCTCATTATCATCTAAAACATTTTGTCTGACTATTAGATTCTATTGTGTGATCCAATTCTGATCTGAAAGTTGTACATAGCAATGACAAACGACTATAGAACAGGAATGTTAGGAATTTAATTTAGTCGAATATACACATGTACTGGAAGGTATTTGCCAGCAATTTGAATCTGTCAGTAACTTACAATGTACAACCGTCATTTAGATTTTGTGACCAAATTGCCGAGGCTTATGTGCTCCTAGACACCTCTAGCTTTGTTAGCATGAAATACTGCTCTGATTCTGCTGATATTACCGACTATAATGTGCTGAGCTATAGAGCTATTGTTATGTAATATTTACACTTTGTTTCTCTCTTGTTATCACTCAGGTGTGCTCACTTGGTACCCTCATCAGCCTTGTGATAGCTCTGGCTGCCAACAGCTCTACTGTTCTTCCGGCTGAAACTTCTGATGTGAATAACATATCCGTTGACATATCCATTCTCGGTGGTACCGTTCTGCAACGTTCCGTCAACGTGTTTGGCGGAGTTTTTGTTGGCTTAACAGCTATTGGTCTAATCCACTCTATTGTATGGATGATACTAATGTTCCTCAACATTAGATACATCAGGAACAAATGGTGCTATATCAGCAGGATAGTGAGTTAATAAATGGTTAAAATAATGGGACATCTTGTGCATAACAGCGTTTTAAAGTCACTGAGTATCTTCCCCCAGTGATGTTGTAAAGGATAACTGAGCCAGATTTTTTGTTTGAGCGTCAACACCATACACATGCTATACGCATGGAGTAACTATTGTGATTCCACCTTTCTTTAAAAAAAAAGGCTGCAGCCATTCAGATGCATGATAGTGCATGTACCATAAACGTGAAAAACTTTCGTCATGTAAAATTTTCGTGTTTTTGTTAAGATGTTCAAATTTTGAAATTTCATGTGTAAAATTTTGTTACTCTGAAATAAAATGTATGGGGATTACAAGAAATTATCGGGCTTTGAGAGCACCATCGAAAAACGCAAAATTTTCTATGTTGACAGTAGCTACACCATCTTAGACCCTCGATCAGTATTATTATTCCTCAGTGATTAGTGTTATCTATTTCCTTGTAGCTTATGGCTATAGATGCCATCAGTATGTTTGCTCATATTGGTGTCATCACTGGAGCGTATTATATTGGTTCGTTGCTTGGGGCTTATGTTGAACTGGACCCTGATCCAGCCATCTCTACGGCTCACACTGGAGTATGGATCGCTTTTGTGAGTGACAATGCCGGCAGTTTCATACATGCACTGTACAATACATTTCTTGAGGTTTATGTTATGCCTGTGTCGAATATACTGTTAAAATTTATTTTTGTATTATGCACATGCCCCAGCATGTGTAAAGTACTATTTTGAGTGAGCATTTTGATATACATGTGCTTTGTGGTGCATATCACTACACTGCACAGCATGTAACGGTGCTAGTGTTCGGCATATGTACCATTGCGTCCAAACTCAGGAGCTAATAATTTATTTGGCGCAAAAGTTAAGTGTTTTAAGATAATATTGTCAGCTGCACGTCAGCGGTGCATAATTTATATCAATTTTATGAAGTGTAGACTTGATTTTGTTATTATTTTCTCTACAGGGTTTTTCTATCATTTGCATTGCACAGTTCTTTGGCTTGGTCCTTACTGCTTGTGCGACCCAGCACTACAGCAATGAGAAGTGCAACAAGAAGAAATGCGGTGGTGAAAATCAAGTGGACAATGATGAAAAGTCCGATAAAAATCTTTTCTGAACTCTATGCTGCTGCTGGAATAGATAGTTAGTTAGTTGGTGAATGATTACTAGTTTAAATAGATTATTTAGTGATCAGACATGTTATAGTACCCTCGATCTGCCCTCGATAATAGATTTTTGAAAAGCAAGACGCGAAAATTATAATGTAATTTGAATTAGTTCAAAGTTCTATTGATATCACACTGCGTAGACTATAATAATGGTATAGGTAACTACATTGAAAATTTGTTTGAACAACAAATGAGAATTTTTTTAATATGCGTGTCATATCAATTCAGTTTGAACTTATTACTGCTTTATAATATCTATGGTGTGAACAAGTCTATCATTAATTTTGAAAAATTGCACTAGTGGGATGTCCATCTGTGCAATATTAATTATTGCACAAAGCAGGTGCAAATATAATTTTACTTGGTTGTGCATCACATGATTATGCATGAGTAGAACATGCCTCGCTCGTGCAATGGTGCAATGCTTATGACGCATCTATACAGTGACAGCCGAATGGACGAAGGTTAGATTTGACGACGTCTCACTTTAGATTGACTAAAGGTGACATGAACAGTAATAATCATATTTCTACTTGGTGGTTTGTAATACTTTGTGTAGCTGATTCATTACTGGCACTCATACGGTATCTCTAACCTGTCGAGACATTGTGGCGTGGGTCCCGTGGTATGTGGATAAAACCATATTATTCATCTGTGTATGTGTTTGACCTATAAAATTGTCGGATTTTGACCTCTTCCTGTGACTTCATCACTTTGGAACCAGAACTATACCTTGTACCCGGTTTTCCCCAAGATCACATGACAAATAATTGATCTAAGGTACGATTGTATAAAACATGTGCGCACAGTGGTGCTAGTACCATCATTATCAATCGGTTGACAAGTTGACACGTAGTGTGAACACGATACAGAGATGTCAGAGAAATGGTGTGATCCTGGACTGCGAGCTGCCTGTAAGAGTGGAGGAGGTTTCATCACTCGTGGTTTTGCTATAGTAAGCGCTTGTTAGTGATTTAGTGACTGTGTATACACTTGGCAATAAGTTGTGTAGTTCTTTATTAATTTTGGTTGAGCCTCATTATCATCTAAAACATTTTGGCAGACTATTAGATTTTATTGTGTGATCCAATTCTGATCTGAAAGTTGTACATAGCAATAACAAACGACTATAGAACAGGAATGTTAGGAATTTAATTTGTTAGTCGAATATGCACATGTACTGGAAGGTATTTTGGTGAAACTGCCAGCAATTTGAATCTGTCAGTAACTTACCGTCATTTAGATTTTGTGATCAAATTGCCGAGGCTCATGTGCTCCTAAACATCTATAGTTTTGTTAGCATGAAATTATAATGTCCTGCTCTGATTCTGTTGATATTTCCAACTATATACATGTGCTGAGCCATAGAGCTATTGTACATGTTTACACTTTGTTGTCTCTCTTGTTGTCTCTCAGGTGTGTTCACTTGGTACCTTCATCAGCCTTGTGATAGCTCTGGCTGCCAACAGCTCTACTGTTCTTCCAGCTGAAACTTCTGCTGTGGACAACATATCCATTGACATAACCATTCTCGGTGGTACCTTTCTGCAACGTTCCGTCAACGTGTTTGGTGGAATTTTTGTTGGCTTAACAGCTATTGGTCTAATCCACTCTATTGTATGGATGATACTAATGTTCCTCAACATTAGATACATCAGGAACAAATGGTGCTATATCAGCAGGATAGTGAGTTAATAAATGGTTAAAATAATGGGACATCTTGTGCATAACAGCGTTTTAAAGTCACTGAGTATCTTCACCAGTGATTTTGTAAAGGACAACTGAGCCAGATTTTCTATTTGAGCGTCAACACCATACACATGCTATAAGCATGGAGTAACTGTTGTGATTCCACCTTTCTTTTAAAAAAAGGCTGCAGCCATTCAGATGCATGATAGTGCATGTACCATAAACGTGAAAAACTTTCGTCATGTAAAATTTTCGTGTTTTTGTTAAGATGTTCAAATTTTGAAATTTCATGTGTAAAATTTTGTTACTCTGAAATAAAATGTATGGGGATTACAAGAAATTTTCGGGCTTTAAGAGCACCATCGAAAAACGCAAAAATTGCAAAATTTTCTATGTTTACAGTAGCTACACCATCTTAGACCCTCGATCAGTATTATTATTCCTCAGTGATTAGTGTTATCTATTTCCTTGTAGCTTATGGCTATAGATGCCATCAGTATGTTTGCTCATATTGGTGTCATCACTGGAGCGTATTATATTGGTTCGTTGCTGGGGGCTTATGTTCAACTGGACCCTGATCATGACCCAGCCATCTCTACAGCTCACACTGGAGTGTGGGTTGCTTTTGTGAGTGACAATACCGGCAGTTTCACTGTATATTACATTTCTTGAGGTTTATGTAGCCTGTGTCGAAATGCTGTTCAAATTAATTTTGTATTATGCAAAATGACCCAGCATAAAGTGCTATTTTGTACTTGTGTGAGCATTTTGATATACATGTGCTTTGTGTCCGGTGCGTATCATAGCATGTGAGTCACTAGTGTTGATATGTACCATGGGGTCAGGAGCTAATATTGGGCGCCAAAATGAAGTGTGTTAAGATAATAATTATTGTGATTATTGTCAGCTGCATGTTGATTTTATGAAGTGTAGACTTGATTTTGTTATCATTTTTCTCTACAGGGTTTTTCTGTCATTTGCATTTTGCAGTTCTTTGGCTTGGTGATTACTGCTTGTGCGAGTCAGCACCGCAGCAATGAAAAGTGCAACAAGAAGAAATGCGGTGGTGAAAATCAAGTGGACAATGATGAAAAGTCCGATAAAAATCTTTACTGAACTCTACATGTGTATGCTGCTGCTGGAATAGATAGTTAGTTAGTTAGTTAGTTAGTTAGTTGGTGAATGATTACTAGTTTAAATAGATTATTTAGTGATCAGATATGTTATAGTACTCCTCGATAATAGATTTTTGAAAAGCAAGACGCGAAAATAATTTGAATTAGTTCAAAGTTCAAATGACACGCCCATTCTTCTCAGCTTATGATGTCTGACGGAGAAGCGAGCGGAGAGGAGCTTAAACTGAAAGGGAACGAACGCTTCAGGGCTGAGAGATACAACGAAGCCGCAGATTTTTATACTAAGGCTCTGACAGTTCAACCAGGCAATCATGTATTATACAGCAACAGAAGTGCTTGTTACAGCAAGCCGTTGGAAAGTACGAGGAAGCTCTGAGTGATGCAACACGCTGCTTGTCTGTTGCGCCAACGTTTGCTCGCGGGTATCTTAGGAAATCGACGGCACTGAATAGCCTTGGAAAATACGAAGAAGCTTTGAAAGCTGCAGAGGAGGGGTACAAGCTACGAGGTAGCGACAAAATATGCAGAGATTGTGTCTATGAGTGGATAGGAGCGTCCAGTGAGCTGATGAAAGATGCCATGTCTCAGTTAGAGGATGTGCCTCAAGGATCGTCACCTGTGTCTCGTGGAAGTGTTCGAATTCTGTCCCAAATCCAGTCAGAGTATTCCAATCAGCATGGTTTGTCTCCTGCAAAAATGAAAGAGATATTACAGGGTGTTATTACGGAGTTGCAGGTTGTACTAAAGCTGTTTGGGCACTCCATTGGCACTTGTGCCAAGGCATGGCTTGTGGCACTTGCTGAAGCTTTGAAGGTTGACCCTCAAACACGAGTAGCATCTGTTACTGCAACAAAGTGTCTTGCATCCAAGACTGAAGAATTTGCGACATACCTTAACTTGGAAATAGATCATGCCCTTTATCCTGTCGTGTGTCCAATTTTTTCTCTGGCTATCTTATCTATACTCACTTGCGTATCTATGCTTAGTCAAAATATATCTTTTCGCAGTGTAATACAGCTTCTTGTGAGGTCTTGTTTACCTTTCTTTGAGAAATCAGTTCTGTCAGGAAAACAATATGTTCGGTTTCACATCCATGCTCTCCAGTTACTTCTCAACTCTTTCTGCATGGAGAGTGGTCAAGCTAAGCAGAGAAAAAATGAGGAGAAAGAAGAAATTGCTATTCTGTCACAGAATTTAGATAGGCTATTGAAGCAGTATCCATCCACAGCTGATGACTACTTGTCCGTGAGAAACTCTACAATGGAAATTCTAGAAAATGCTTCTATTCTACTCTCTCCTACTGGTGCTACACATGAGAATTTAAAGCGGCTGTCTGCTAGTGATTCTGAGACTCTGAGAGCACATGTTGCAAAAGAAAAAATAGCACCATAGGTGCTGATGCCTCGGTGGATTGACATTATATCCACAAACACAACTATCCACCATTCTACAAACACAGCAACTGCACCTGCATGCATGCAGGATTTCTGTACAGCAATCACAATGCAGTGCTTTAGTTATGCAATCAGAACTGAAGCCAATCATGCAGTGCTGACCGCAATTCAACTGGGCGTGTCTACAATGTTCATTACAGCACACGCATACCACGAGCGAGATAGCTTCCATAGCTTGCTTACACGATTTCTCTGGACCTGCGCTGCTATCCTGTAGTAAAATTCTAACCTATCAGCTTCTAGGCAGTCAACTGTGGACAGCTTTGCCTTTGGAGAAGTCCAGATCGCCAGCAACGGTAAACAAAGTAAGCAAATCACGCCATAACTCGCGAACGAAGCTTTAGAACCAAATTTCTAATCATGCAGATCCGAGTAAATATCGAGTTCTGCTTGTGTTACTTGTTTCAGCGCTTAGTTTTCTGTGAGCGACGAGCAATGCTTGCAACAGACAGAAAAATAGCACCATAGGTGCTGATGCCTCGGTTGATTGACATTATATCCACAAACACAACTATCCACCATTCCACAAACACAGCAACTGCAGATGCATGCATACAGGATTTCTGTACAGCAGTCACAATGCAGTGCTTTAGTTATGCAATCAGAAGCCAATCATGCAGTGCTGACCACAATTCAACTGGGCGTGTCTACAATGTTCATTACAGCACACGCATACCACGAGCGAGATAGCTTCCATAGCTTGCTTACACGATTTCTCTGGACCTGCGCTGCTATCCTGTAGTAAAATTCTAACCTATCAGCTTCTAGGCAGTCAAGTGTGGACAGCTTTGCCTTTGGAGAAGTCCAGATCACCAGCAACGGTAAACAAACTAAGCAAACCGCGCCATAACTCTAGAACAAAGCTTTGCATCGAACTTTCGCTAATACACAACCGAGATAATGTCGAGTTATACCTGCATTGCAAGTTTCAGAGCTCACCGTTCAGCGTGCGCCGCAAAAATGGTGTAACAGACAGACTGACAGACAGACAGAATGACAGACAACGCGATTACAGTATGCCTCGTGGCTCCGCCCACCGAGGCATAATAAAAGAATTAGAATTAATTGAGGCAAGTAAACCATTAAACTTCAGGGACATGGACTCTTTGATTTTAGCCACAGGTATGTCTGCATGAGCTGTCTGTAGACCATGCATTGTCTAGTTAATGACAGGCCAGTTTCTACCATAGATACTGGATTTCAAAGATCAGTAAACTGAATGTGTAATTGCACATTTCGTGTGCTTATTTGTCCTTATATTTCTTGATATCGCGTTTTGCTGTGCTCATATTATAGTGGAGTCACGGTAATATACTTAAAGCAACTTTTATGAATAAAAAACACCAAGACTTATGCATTTCAAGCAGTGCTACTAGTCTAGCTGATCTTATAGCCTCATTCCCAGCCCTTTGAAAGAAGGCCTGGAGACAAAATTTGTTTTATGTTCATGCGTCAATTTTTACTCAAATCAACATTTATGTGCACTTTTGTTATGCGCACTGGTTGAGTCTGGTTCATTCGTGTTACTATTATGATACAAAAATAGGCAGACTTAGGGGCGGAGCAATTCCGGTGCTGTGTTTTTAGTGCACTTGCAAGCCATGTCCTGACATCAAAATGTATAGCCTTGGACACAGTAAGGCATAGCCCGAGAAGGCTTCATAGATATACACTAAAATAACGCTTTTCCTTCGATGTGCGTTGCTCTTGTATGTAAAAAGCTGACAGTTTTACTAGCAACAAGTATTAAAACTAAAAAATGACTCTACTTAATTAGTCTCCTTCTGGAGAGCTCCTAACACAGGGCTAGGTACACGCTCTTGTTAGATGAAAAGCAGCAATAGCTGCTTCTATTCTTTGATTCAATCCAGCCGAGTTAAGAAATAATGAGTGTTGAAAATTATGCTTTCATTTCTGTTCCTGGAACTTTGATGGAATGCCAGAGTTAAATCTTCACCAGCCCTTTATTTAATGGCCTGGGAATGAGTCTATTAGTCAATCTGTACTTTCCCAGGAGAATGACTAAGTATCTTCGCAAACAGTTGCACAGCTAAGACATTTAATACGATAGCTGCTTGGTAGCATAAATACCATTCAAGCAATGCGTTAGTATGTTTGCTTTACTCTGAATTGGGTTAGGAACCAAGATGATGGATATATACTCAAAGAATTAATTTGTGCTTGAAAACAAAAATTTGGGGAATTTTGCCATTTCACCACAGAGGTGTTGTCCTTCATCCAGCAAGTGCAATGACACACAAACCAGTTAAGCATATGCGAGAAAGCTCAGGACCTCCTTGTCAGCAGACATGATGAACGTGTGTCACTAGAGAACAGCAAACAGTCTAGGGTGCAATGGTCGCCATGTAGTGAAACCATGGCGGAACATGCATGGTGGTATGACATAATAAATTTTGTATTGGGCTGAATTTTAGTTTCCGATTCTTGTAATCCAGTATCCATGCTTCTACTTTGACCTATAATTATTAAATCTTCTATTGTGATGCTAATTCAAGTGAGTAGTATTGGCATTGTCATTAAAGGGTTAAGCACTGTTTTGACTGTCACTGCTGTGATGACAGGAAATTTTAGATAACAAATCAGTTGTCTCCAAAATGTACAACATGGCTTCATATTATGTTTATGTCGCTTTACAGGTGGGCTGTTACATCTTGGTGAAACTGAGAAGGCCAGAGAAACTCTTAAACTTAGTGAATCACTCTATTTCAAAGTCATAACAAAGCTGTTTGAAACCCAAATGTTGTCTTTGGATGGTGAAGCTGTATTCCACCCACAGACAATGATGCAAGCCAACGCTCTCTTTTTTGCTGGTTCTGATGACTTACTTCTTGCAGACACATTTTTAAGGTGGAAGTGCATATCTTCTGAGTCGCATGCTTTGTTTGTTAGGCTAGGCATGGGCAGTAGGCTGCTTGACACTTTTCAAAAGTTAGAAAAAGTCAAAGTTGTTGGTAAAGAAAAGTCTAGCCAATCAGATTCACTGAAAGATATAGGAGAGCAACATCAGGAGGAGGTTGGGAAGCTGCTGCAGAAGTGGGGTCGAAAGATTGTTACTGCTCTTTCAGCTGTGTCATGTCAGAAAATCCAAAGCCTGCTACATCCTGATCAGATAGTCATGGAGTATTGCATGGCTCCCTTCTATGATACGAAATGTTATCCTGTGCCTATTCCTCCAAAGTTTCTTGCCATGAGTGGGGCATTGATTGTGATCACAGCTGTAGGACCTCCACTAGTCAAAGTAATTGAATTTGGCCAAATCCAGGAGATCGGTGTGAAGATGCATGACTTGGCCATGAAAGCTGTTGCAGCAAAGCGTGCTGGCAAACCTTGGGAGCACTTGCAGACGAAAGCTGATGAGGTAGCCAGTAATCTGCTTCAAGTAATGATTCCATCCGATGTCCAGGCACTCTTGTCAACTCCTCCAGCAAAGCAAGTGTTCCTTTGTCCTGACCAGATTTTGACCAAGTTTCCAGTTGAGATTCTTCCATTTGGAGATGGGAAGGTCTTTGGAGAAAAGTGTGCTTTAACCTACTTATCTTCTGCAAAGGAATTGCTTCGAGATTCAATTGTATCATCTATTTGTCCTAGTCTAAAATTGTCCGACCAGGGTAGTTCTGATTGCATCTTTTTTGCTAACCCTAACTTTGATTTGCGGTGTCCAGAATATCCAGATTCTTATCAACCTTGGAGCCAGCTAAGCTCTGTTTTGGCTTCTTTTTTCTCAAAGCCTGTCACTACCACTGTTCCATTTCTTCCACAATCAGAAACTGAGGTAGATGAAGCAGAGTATTTATTGTCTATTGCCCATAGTGGGACACTGAATACACGTGTGTATATGAAAGACAAGGCTACTTTGCATCAAGCACTTGGTGTTCAGAATCCATTTATTCTGCACTTTGCAACTCATGGTTTCTCTTTTCCTGAATTTCAGTACCAATATCGAAGCTTTTGGACTGACACTAAGTCGGGCTTACTTTTGGCTGGAGCTAATACATACCACAGTGGTCAGTATCAAGAGATAGCAAGCGAAGCCGGAACAGGTGAGCTAACTGCTCTTGCCACATGCAGCATGGCTTTGCAGGGTACTCGTCTGGTATACCTTTCAACTTGCCGTTCTACTTATGGCTACTTTGGTCGTGGTGAAGCCCTGAGTAGTCTTGCTCAAAGTTTCAGAAGTGCTGGGGCTCAAACTGTCCTTGCTACCTTGTGGCCAGTATCGGATGATGTCGCTCGTAAAATGGCTACTCACTTTTACTATTTTGCTTCTAATCCTGGTGTACGTCCATCCAGTGCTCTCCAAAGTGCAAAGAGAAAGATGAAAGAAGATGGCTATGATCATTGGTATGACTGGGCTGCCTTTCTATGCATTGGCATTGATACTCCTCTATTCCCCTCGAAATCTGCTGTGTGACTTTTTTGTATGTGTATATATTTTCATTTCGATGAGACTACTGTCATCTTTTTTATCACGCTGTCACTGCATGGCTCCAATGGTTAGTCAGTACTGTTTTATTTGATTTAGTTTGCTGAAATGCAAGTGGGGCTGAAACGGATACTGTACACCAAGAGTAAAATAATAAGCTGTTTTAGTCGATTCGTGGGATAGATTTTTGAAAAGCAAGACAGTGAAAAAATTCGAATTATCTGAGTGCGCGCGCGAAAGCTCAGCTCAGGAGGGCGATAACCACGCCTTCAAATGTGGGCTACAGCTGCATGGCTGCGCTGGTAATATACTCATCGAGTCGCTGACCATCAACTTTGTGTTCCATGGAAGCTCAACAGCGTATTGTTGACTTGGAGACCCAGCTAGCTACTGTACTGGAGAAGCACAATGCTCTGGTAGTGACGTCATGCATTCTCTTGCATAGTTTCCCGCCATTTATTCAGACTTGTGAGCAGAAGAGCGCTTTGCTGCAGCTCGAATCACAGCTAGAGTCGAGCGAGTCACAGCGACACCAGCTAGAGTACGTGCTGACTAAGACACGACAGGAGAGAGAGAAAGCCAGCAACTCCTTACTGAGGAGGAACAAAGATCTTGAGGAAGCTAAAAATGCACTGCAGGCTGCTAAAGGTGATTCCTCTATTCTTTATCCTAGAAGTTTTATCATGTATGCATGCATGGGCAACTAATTTTTATGATTTTTGAATTGGTTTTGTGTATGTTGTTTTGGTTGATATATTTTTCTTCATTTGCTCTTGTTTGCAGCTGAGGTCGATCGTCTTGGTAACCAGTGCTGTGAGTGGAAGAGCACTCTTGATAAAGTGCAGCAAGTGAGAGCTACTGAACTCACCGAGATAAAGGCTCTACTGGAGAAGAAGGTATATACCAGCTCACTCCTGCTAGATGCTCATCTTTTCATTTACAAGCTCAGTTCCTCAGACTATTGTAACATTGTAGTAGCTTTAGCCAGTTTGGACTAATTTATACTTTATTGAATTATTCTGTTGCTCTGCAAAGTGTTCGTTTATGAATGTTGTTGTGATTTTGTTTCCAGGAGGATGAGCTGTCATCTCTCATGGCACTCTATCACGAGCAAGAGTGTGTCAAGAACATGCTTCAGAAAGAATTAAAACAGGAACAACAGTGAGTATAATTCTGACAAAAATGATCTCTTGCTCTTTTTCTTACTTTAGAATTTGCCAGCAACTGAACGGTGAATTGAGACAAGCGAAAGGTGACTCACTCACTCACTCACTCACTCACTCACTCACTCACTCACTCACTCACTTACTCACTCACTCACTTCTTCAGAGGAAACACAGTCCACAGCTGATGAAGCTTTGAAGCAGATGAAGCATTTTGAGGCAGCAGTTGAGAGAGACAGAGAAATGACAGACCAGGTGGAGGTATGTGCTCTAGTCTGCTAAACAGTAAACACTTGTTTAGTTTTCATAGCAAAACTTATTCATTGGTAGTGTTTCACTGAGGGTTAGGTGGGGCTGCCCACTAGGAGGCACTGTCAAGTGCTCTTAGTGAGCTCTAGCTGAGCATGTTGTGTAATCTATAAAACCTGCTTAGTGCACAAGGCACTGTGGCTGTCGTATATGCGTATGGCTGTCTGTTGAGATCTTGCAAGGTAAAAATGAGAAGTGAACACACGTGCCATTTCATTGCCATTGTGCACGTGACTGCTTCTCGGTTTCAGGTTGCAAGATCTCTTGAAACTGCTGTAACTAGTGACCTAAAAATTTTCACTGTACTGGTGTGATAGTTTTACATGTCAGCAAGTGAAAGGCATCAATCACAGAATGTCATGCAACTGTGCTCAAGCAGGGATTGACAATGTAATGTTTACCACCCAAATAAAGTCATCATGCTTTACGTACGGTTTTGTCTCAGTTGTTAAACCGCTATAGCTGTCTGTGATAGTGTGTCACCTTCTTCTCTCTTGTTGTAGGCTCTCCAGCTCAGAGTGACAGAGCTAGACACCGCTCTGCATAATGAACAACAGCAACACACCGAGTGTACAATGGAGCTGAACCAAGCACAGGTAACCACTGCATGGATCAGCAAACACAACAAAAATCGGTTGACACAACAAAAATCGGTTATGTATGTTCATATTTCAGAAATGTCATGTAAGATTTGTTTTTGATTAGCATAGTTTCATCATACCTTCTCTTTTCCTTCCACACTTAATTCTACAAATCATATGAATAGCACAAATGTTCATCTATCTGTACTGTGCTGTTAAATTTAGGCCTCATTAAAATGTGCTTACTGAGTACATAACTCTTAACACATGTAAAAATCATGTCTTGTTCAACTGTTAGTCTTTGCCCATGAGTCTTGTCTCACTTTTGCACTTCTGTCTAGCTAAAGGTTGCTGGACTAGAGTCAGTTGTAGAGAAGGAGAGAGAGGCTCACCGAGTCACTATGGAGTCACTACACGAGGCACAGCAAGAGATACAATCACTACTAACAGACAAGCAGCAACTGGAGACAGAGAAAGAGCAGCTCAATGTGAAGCTGAAAAAGTGAGTGTGGAAATGTACATTGAAGCCATGGATCGTACAAGGGTACATTGACTATGAATCGCACTTTGCTTGTTCATTTCGTGATTACAGTAGCCATCTACTGCATACAGCCTAGATTGGAAGCAGTTAGGTTAATTTTTGTCTGAACTTGTGCAAACGGTGATTAGGACCAATTTTTGTTAATATAATTTTGTGAGTTTAAAATTTGTTGCTAGGACAAATGACGAAATATTTCTTGAGTTACGATGGTGTTGTCTTCTAGTGTATTGCTGTTAATGCTAGCAGTACCTGTAATATGCAGAGCTCTCCCTAGGATTAGGGTATTATACCTTAAACCACCCTTTACAAATTACAATCAGGTCCACTTGAATGCCTGTTCCAGTGGTTACCTGTTTGTGCACATGTAAAAACACTTACTAAATGGAGCATAGCCTGCATAGGTGAACTCTAAACCAAATGGAGTGATTTCATTCAAAGGGAGAACCCTGTTATTATGTTTTAACAACATGCATTGTGACCTCTTCTTGTCTTCATCTTGTCTTCATCACAGTGCTGATCAGAACATCAGTAGACTGAGGGATCACCTAGCTACTCAAGGGGACAGTGCTAGTGATCTCAACCAGCAACTATCAGAGCATGTGACCAAAGAGAAATCATTACAGCTGCAACTAACACAGGTATAGCAACATAGCAACATTGATTTTGTCAGACTAACTCAGATACAGTAGGGTTTTGTTAATATCACTGTCTAGACGCTCAACTGTGTTTTGTGCTTCTGTTAGTGAAGTCAGTCATTCCGTCTGTCGAGGCTTGTGTTTTACGTGCATCCCTAAGAGAAATCCACAACGTAATTATGCTTGAACAGTAAATATTTTATTATAGCTAGCTCGTTAGAAAGGTGCTGATATCGTAAAGTCTTGATCAACTTTGTAGTTGGAGAACTGGCAGTATGTTTGTGGAGTTAGCTTGTTTATCTTTGTTTTGTTGTTGTTGGTGTAGGTGCAGTCTAGAGTGGTTGAGTTGAGGAAGACTCACAGCAGATGTGTAGAGGAGATGAGTAGAATGGTGACCAGCATGAGACAAGCAACCAAGAACAAGTTAGCCATCATCACTGGTGAGAAGAGAAAATAGCTACATGCTAGCTAATAGAATTGTGTTGCTTGCTATCCTCTGTGCTGCCTTTGTATTCAAGCACTATAAATCTTTTTGTCTTGGGGACACTGGTACATATGTGTTAAATATACCCTTTAAAATGTCAAATTTTGTTTTAGTGAAGGAGATCTATTTTATGTGGGTTAGCTTGTAGATCTGTCTAGTTGTGGGCTCATGTCTCACTGACCACTAAAGGCCTAGTACTCATCACTGATGATTACTTCTGTGAGCTTCTAGCCTAGTCTCCAGGAGTAAATTACATGGTTTGCAGGGCTAGCTGCTTTTCTTGGAACAGCTAGCTAGTCGACTTGCTTCATTGTATGTTTGTCACTGTGTGTTGTGTAGATTCTGACGGTAGTCCAGTGAGAGGCCCGGCAGCTATACACCAGGTACTGGAGGAGCTACAGCAACTAGTGACCCAGCGTGGTACCATGCTGAGAGACACTAGAGCTCAGGTAAGCTAGTCGTTATGTGTGTGAAAACAGCCTATTCACGTGCATGTGGACTACAATCATGTATAAGAATTATCTTTTTATGTAATGAGGTATTCCGATTTTTGAACTTAAACAGTACCTATGCATGGGCGGGCATAAAAATTCATGGCTGATGTCACACATAAGGCAGCAGATAAAGGGTTATTTTTCATGCTAGACACAAGTTTTACATCAAACTAGAGTAAATTGTAAGATCACGGATTGAACGTATTCTAGAAACTCCCATTATTTCCAAATTGCTGTGATACATGTCCCTTCTTGTAAAATAATAAGCTTTCTGTTTCTTTCATAGTTCTTTTTCTTCTCATGTAGTTGAAGGAAAGTCGTCACCAGTTACAGCACACCACTGCACAGCTATCCCAATACAAACAAGTACTGGAGGGTCACTCCGCTACAGTAGAGGTGAGAGACACATAAGGGTCACTCCGCTACAGTAGAGGTGAGAGACACATAAGGTACTGGAGGGTCACTCCGCTACAGTAGAGGTGAGAGACACATAAGGTACTGGAGGGTCACTCCGCTACAGTAGAGGTGAGAGACACATGAGGTACTGGAGGGTCACTCCGCTACAGTAGAGGTGAGAGACACATAAGGTACTAGACTGTTATCTAGAATTTCAAAGAACAGCTGAAGCATATTTATGAGACCCATTCACAAAAATCAAACCAACGAAAATGTCGAAGTGTTCGGTCGTGTGGTTACATGTGATGCATGCTGTAAAAAAGTTTTTTCTACGAACGTTTATGAGACCCCAAATCAACCGCTTTCCTACTGCAGAGACTGTCAGTTGCAATCCAGTTGGGGAACGCTGTCTCTATTATGGGCTCCAGGGGCTTCTAAGCCCACTTTTGTTTGACCCTATTCTATTTTGTTTCTCTATTTGATTGGATTATAATTGTTGTTGTTTAGATAACCATCTTATTATAAGAATAATAATAATAATAGGTTGTACTATTAGTTTAGTAAAATTTTAAATTATACCTTCTCTATGATGTACAAGTACTTGGTTGGCTAATAGTCAGTGAATGTAGATATGTTATGCTAGTAGTAGTTACTGGTATGTGCTGTAGGAGGCTGATCACCGGTTGAAGTCACTGGGTAGTGAATGCAGTGGACTACGCCAGCAACTGACACAAGCTCAGAGAACACTGGAGAAGACCAGAGGAGAGAGGACAGCGCTGAATGGAGAGCTAGAGAAGGAGAAGACCAGCTTGAGAGACTGCAGAGCTAAAGTGAGCATTTTTGACTGAATGAATGTCCTAGTATCTTCTGAGATGAATTGTTTAAACGTGGTTTTTACTGTATGACAAACTCAGGGTTTCATACAGAATTTTTTTCGTGAGGAATTTTTTCACGTGATCAGCTTTTCAGCTTTTTAGAGAGTCTGGGTATACCCCAGAAACTTTTTTACAATTTTAAGTCCTCTGAGAGTGATTTGAGTTGAGGCCTTCGAGGCTGTTTAGGACGCCAAATTTAACTTGTGAACTGAAGCTAGGCCAGGTAGAAATCCCTCTTTCCCAGAGTGCTGTATAAAACTATGGTACTACATTTCATTTCATTTTTTCTCTTCTAGTTGTCAAGGTTACGACATGAGTGGCACTTAGAACAACAGGTACAGTGGTAATATTCAGTTTGACATGTGACAGCGAACATATTGATGTAACAGCTAGTTTGTTAGATTGTGCACCAGTCCATTTAGTTCTGTGATGAACAATAGTCACAATATTGTTTGAACACTATCTCCATCATCTACTATCTCCATCATGTTGTTTTGCTCTAGCTCTGTGTTGTCGAAATATGTATCTTTACGTATTGCTGTTAATATTACAGGCTCATCTCAACTATCTTCGCTCACTACATGATTTGTTGGGTAGGAATCTCAACCCAACCTCTAGCTCCTCTACCAGCAGTGCTGCCTCATGGGAGAGCCTGGCCTCGTGTGTGACTGAGTCAGGTAAAGCTCTGAACGATGTCATCAAGAAGATGAGAAGAGAAGTGAGTTTGTGAAAGACGTCCATTTCAGTAATGTTTGTCGTGGTTTCTCTCCCCTACGGTGTTTGTTCTTTTTTAGCTCTTGCTATGTTTTGTACTGTATGCTTAAATTTCTCTCCCTCTCCCATGCAAGGCTGTTGAGTTGAGAGCTTCACTATCAGTGAAGAACAGTGAGATGAGAGCCACTGGTACTAACCACAGATACCAAATGACACATGTGAGGAACATGATCTACTTTTATTCTATTCTAATTGCGTATACAGTTTCTGCTTTGATTTTTGTGGTATCCACCTATGCCTTCAGTTTAGGTATTCTCTCTCTCCCTCTTCCCTCTCTCTCTCTCTCTCTCTCTCTCTCTCTCTCTCTCTCTCTCTCTCTCTCTCTCTCTCTCTCTCTCTCCCCCCTCTCTCTCTTTCTCTCTCTCTCTCTCTCATCATGCTCTCTCTCAGCTAGCTGAGCAGCATCACGATGAGGTCCATTCCTGGGAGACCAAGTACAGAGAGATGAAGAGAGACTTGTGTCATCAACTCAACTCCAGTGAAGACAACTACAAGGTACCAGCATGATCTTGATTCTATATACAGTACATGTAACACTACTTTGTATCACACACTATAATAGTCATTAGCTGAATAAGGCTGCAATACAAGCAGTCGGCACGGTAAGATAATAGTTGACCATAAGCTACTACTACATGCAGTGTAGCTCTAACTGACAAAGTCATGTTGACTCACAATAGCGAATAATGTATTTCACAGTCAATGGAAGAAATTAATGACAAATATGTCAGTTCAACAATGAACATGGCTGCTGAATTGCTACTACATGTACTTTGTTTCCTCAAGCACTAAATTATTAATTGTAGTTTTTCATACAGTTGGTGTCATACCGACCCACTACATTGTATATTACAAGCTGTTTTATCTTTCACAGGAGCTACAGCAGACCCTGGATAGCTGTCAGGAGTCTATCCGTCAGTTGTCCGCCGCTAACCATGAGCTCATGTCTAACCAACAGCATCTTATTGACACTAACCAACTCACAACAAAGCATCAGAGAAGTGGTCAAATTGCTTACGTCCTCTTAGCTAGCTGTCTGCTACCAGCGCTGGCAAAGATACAACATCTAACAGCACAGCAACACTATGCTATGAGGGAGCTACGTACTATATCATCTCTAGAGGAAGAAGCGAGGCTAGTGATTCAAGATATGGACAATGTCTTAGATTGTGATGGAGACAAGAGAGAGGAGAGTAGCTGTGAGCAGTTTCATCCGTTGCTGCGATTTCGTCAAGTTGTCATTGCTGTGTTAGCTGCTTGTCGATTGAGAAGAACACTAACCATTGCTGCACACATTCAACTGCGGATACACGATAGACTCGGGAGACAACTGTTGGTTCATCTTCCTTCTAATGGTACCTCAACTCAGAGCTGTTTCTCAAGCTGGTTTCTTGACAATCAGCTAGCAGCATCCATTAGCGAATGCACGAGTGATATACTCTCTCTTGTTGAGCCTTGTGAGCTGTCCAAAGCTTCTTGTTCGAAGGAGGAGGAGAAGATGGACTTGCTTAGTGCTGTGGAGAGGAGCTATGACATGTTGCTGTTACGCTGTGGACACCTGTTGTACAGCAATGGCTACAGTGGGATGCCGGGAGATAGTGATGGACATCGGCCGCTGTGCTCTAGATTAGGAGACGGGCTGAACCGTATACTGACTAGACAGAGTCGATCACCATACAGATTATACACTAAGGTATGCACCAACATGGTGTACAGGTATATGTTACTCTTGGTATTTTTAAAGTATGTTATACTTCCAAATATTTCCTTGAAAAGAAGCCTCTTTCGAATAGAGGCCGGTCCATTTAAAAGCCTGGTCTAAAATAAGTCTACTAGTTTTGCAACGTAGTCTTAATGGAGTGTTTGGTAGGCACAAAGGTGTAGCCAAACACTCCATTAAGACTACGGAGTGTCAGGTAAAGTTGTTTTCTCGACAATTTTTACCTTGAAAGGGCGATAGAGGTCCTGTGTTTTATTTGAGGTAATACAATAATATTATGTGGACGTATAGGACTCTGTCAAATATTTGAGCTATAACTTAATGTGATAGTTTAAGCACTGCTGCTGCATTTATGATTGTTAGTTCTTCTCTCTCAGAGCTGGTCCAGTCTATCTCAGCTGGTCACTATGCTGGGCTCTACATCACTGCTCTGTCAGCAGCTTCACTCACAACTAACAGACACACAATCACAGCTAGACACAGCTCACAAGAAAGGTCAAGAGCTCCAACAACTTAAAAAAGAAGTGAGCCACCTCTCTCTCTCTTTCCCTCTGTCCTTCTCTCCCTCCCTCCCTCCCTCCCTCCCTCCCTCCCTCCCTCCCTCCCTCCCTCCCTCCCTCCCTCCCTCCCTCCCTCCCTCCCTCCCTCCCTCCCTCCCTCCCTCCCTCTCTCTCTCTCTCTCTCTCTCTCTCTCTCTCTGTCTCTCTCTCTAATTCATCTCTCTCTCTCTCTCTCTCTCTCTCTCTCTCTCTCTCTCTCTCTCTCTCTCTCTCTCTAATTCATCATGTACAGCAACTGGTTCTTTTCCCAATAACGTGATATACCGTATAGCCGGTTTTTTTCGCTGGTCAAATATTTCGTTAGCCAAAATTTGGCTGGGTCTAATTTTCGTCACAGAGCCACGTCACAGAACTTTTTAAATAGGCAAAAAGAATTTTTCGAATCCTAATTTTCGACCCGCACCACCCGTTCGAAAATTAAATCCACATGAAAATAACCGGCTATACGGTACACAAGTAGCTGGAAAGCTAAAATTACCAGCTATGCATGTATCTGTGCAGTTTTTGCTAATTTTTGACAACTCTTTTCAATTCTCTTGTTTAGCTAAAGCTGTCAGTTCCCTCAGAGCAGTTAGAGACCATGAGGAGTGAGTTCCTGACTGCTCTAGATCGAGAGAGACAGACCAGCACTACTCTAGCACAGCGCTGTCATCAGATGAGCCAACAACTAACACTGTGAGGACATGTTGATTTCTCACCATCCGTGCTGTACAGCGCAATGGGATGGTATTCTTGACCAGAAGCATTCATGAGCTACTAACATAATACAATGGACGTCTTTTCTTGTGTTTGACCGTGTTTTCTTCACAGAATTGATGATCTTAAGAAACAGCTACACACCAGAGACGAGGAAAATGAAAACTACAAAAATGTGAGTTAAACTAATGAGAGGAGCATACCTCATAAAGTCTACCATTCATACTGTTGATAGCTTAGATTGACACACCTGAGCTGTCTTGTAATACAGTGAAACCTGACTAATCCGGGCAGCCTTAGTGTAGGTCGTCTAGTAACAGTATGCCTGTTCATGAAGCACTAAGCACACATCGCTCAAGCATTTGTTCTCAACTATATGTTGACGGAGAGGTGTGGTTTCATGTTCGGTTGCTACAAGCATACTGACAGTTTGTCTGCATTGAACTCAGTAACCAGTACTGACTCAACTTGGGTTCTAAGTGCGCAGTTTGGATACTAACCTATTTAGAGTCCAAGCTATAGTTAATCTCATTGGTCAGTAACATCAGGCTATACTCTAAAGTGTATGATGATGATTGTGTATTATGACACTTCAGTGTTTTTGTTCGTGTCTCTGTTGTAGAAGGTGACTGCAGTACAAGATGCTCTACACAGCTCACAGCGACGATTGTGTTCCACTGAGCAGCAGCTTGGTGTGGTTCAGAGAGAGAGAGGAGCACTGGCTACTCAGACTACTCAGCTACAGTCCTCACTACAACACCTAACCAGGTGATGTCATACTTACGATAGTTTACATGAAGGGCAAACACACTTGCATGCTTAGATTTGTACCTATAGTGAGGCAGCACTGTTTAAAATTCTACAAGTATTATGCATTTTGTGATAAAAGCACCAAACTTGCTATACATGTTACTAAAGGTGGTACAAAAAGATTTGGATATTGAGCCACACCATAATTTTAACCCTTGGTCTTTTAAATGTTAATTAATGGTTGATTATGTCCGTCATAATTTTAACAATTTTTCTACAATCCAAAATGCAAAACTTCACATTTATGGAAGAATTGGAATCACTGAATGCATTGATGATGTTTGTAATTGTTCACTACTACCTCAAGAGAAATAAGAATAGAAAATTATAATGTCTCATGAATAATTAATTTCGTTTGGTTATCATTAATTCTGGTATAGCTAATTCGCTTATATAAAGCAGTGATCTTCTTACCCTTGATACTCAAGTGTTTAGTATTATTCTGCAGTAGAGACAGTCTGAAGTTTATAATAAATGGACAATTTTGAGTAAGTTTTTTTACATGAACGTGTCAGCATAGCTAAAGTAAGAGTAAGCCAGCAACAAATATAGTCATTTAAAGACTTTATGTTGAAAGCTATGGCAAGATACAGATACATCAATCACTTTGTGTAATACAATAATTGTCAAATCCCTCTCTGACAATAACCACCTTCAGTTACATTTAGCAGCACTAGCAGTCCTTACTATTACATGTTCAAATCAAAGTTTTATGCCACTTAGCTCATGCAAAAGCTCTAATCATTAAAATGGTTTTGTAATAGCCTTGGTATGCTACGGAGGGTTAACATGCAATCAATGCTTCTAAAAAAGCAAATGATAATGAAACTTGAGTTCAGTTTTGATGGTAGCTCATCTGGTCACCCTTGGGCCAGTATAGTTGGATGGTTTGATTTAGGCAAACTTAAGCAGGTGGCTGTATTACAAGATGTGAAACTCATTGCAGTTGAGACTATAGCATGTGGCCGTCTTAGAAAGGTAACCATTGAAAGCTGCAAGTAGCTCAGCTAGGTTTCAAGGTTCTGTCAAATTGTCAATTTTGTAACATTAATACCTGCTTTAAAATCAAGCTCCACACCATGCACTGCATCTGCTAGTATAATAATGCAGTTACAATACTCAATAGTCAAATTATTGCTTGAGATTAATAATGAATTGTGGCCACAATTGCAACTGTAATGAACTGCAACTGCAATTAACATGTTGGTAGATTTAAAGTTGTTGCTAAAGATTTTGACAACACCCTTCCTGGTCATTAAAATAAATGTGCAAAGAGGTAGTCAAGCACATCATCAAATGCATTATCAACAGATTTTAGGAAAAAGAATGGGTAGACCAGGGGTAGACAAAAAAATTAATTTACTTTCTTGAACATGCTTCTCAGTGATAAAAACAGAATGCAAACATAAACCAAAAGCTTCAAGCTGCTTCTATCACACACAAAGCAGTGTAAAGTGATGTAATTGCAACAAATTGCATGCACACATTGCTTGCATGTAAAGGTAACATGCTTTCAAAATTAACAATCTATGAATCTCATTATAGAATATTTTATTTGGGGGCTTGTATTGCTATTATTAAGTCTCATGATTAGCTAGTATATCATTTTTGTATTTATTTTTATCATTAGAATCAACTTTTTATATTATCCAATGTAGTAAAATGTTTTTATTTGATTATGCGCATAATTATTATTGCAGATATTATATTAGTGAATTTTATACTTAAACCGAAAATTCTGTAGTGGCTCAATATCTGTATTTCATTATAGTGCTATTATCTACTACTGTACCAAATTTGATGCTTTTATCACAAATTGCACGATTGTTCTGCTCTGCTGCCTCACTACTATGGATAGTGGGATACTTGGACTCAGAATTTATTTTTGTGAATTGCGAAATTTAAATGCATGCAGCTCTAGGGTAGTCCTGTGAATCTGATAGTTTGAAAATCTTTTTAAGTCAAACTCACTAACTGATGTCATTATGATGTCACTACAGGGAGAGGGAGGTGTTGTGTGAAGTACTACACACTGCTCTCAATGCATTTGATAAGGTTTGTCAACAACACTGACTCACTATAACTGTGCTGTCTCTCTCCACAGACTGAACATGCTCTAATGGATGGGAACACAACAGATCTTGATTTACCTGAGAAGGTATGTACAGCAACAATCGTCATTTGCCTCTGGTGACATCAACAGAGGCTCTATATATACCTCGAGGAATTGTGCTATCATAGATTTGCCTCTTATACCATTATTATGTCAGTGGTCAAATGCATCAGTTCCATGCCTAGCTGTAGAAGGCTCTAGTATTATTTGCATGTTTGTACAGCTCCGTCACTACTTTTTTCACTTTATAGTATGCATATTTAGTACATCGATGTATAAACAAAAGGTCGTAATTACGTACACTACTACACTTTAAGTTAACTTGTATCGTTTTGGTTACTCAATATGTGTTTGTTTTTTCAGCTCATTGCAACAGCTGAGGAGATTTCTGATAAGAGGCCAGTATTTGCTCAGGACATGGATTCATGCATTGTTAGTACTAGTGGTACTCAGTAACACTTCATCACTATCTCTTGTCTTCTTGTCTAGACAATGTTGCAGTCGTACCTCAGAGCACACAGCTTGGTACTGAGCAATCTACAGAGCACACAGCAACAACTGACGCTGTGTCATAACCACGTAGACTCACTAAAGACTGAACTACACAATGCACTCACACGACAGAAATAACAAGATTTATAACAATGACACACTTTATAATAATTCTATCACACTTTATAACTATTCTATCTCACTTTATAACTACAAGTAATAAAAACATTTTAACCAAAATGCAAGAGATTTAGGGTTGGTACATTTATCGAAAAAGTATGGAAACAAGATTTTTGAAATCAAAGGATTGTAACAATAGCAGTGTAATGCTACCTCCCTTTTAAATTAACCACAACTATCGAAAGCAGTTAATTTAGGGAGGTAGCATTACACTGCTATTGTTACAATCCTTTGATTTCAAAAATCTTGTTTCCATACTTTTTCGATAAATGTACCAACCCTAAATCTCTTGCATTTTGGTTAAAATGTTTTTATTACTTGTTTCTTTTCTTTTTTTATTAATGACTTAGTTGGCACTTATGCTTTTACAGTGTATATAAAAGAGAACTATTTCAGCTAGCGCTTAGCTTATGCTGATTGACTCAGTACTCGATCGACTCTGCACTACATGCAACACGTACATGCAACATTAGCTAAGCTTAAGCTAGTATTCTTACAAGCCTGAACAGACAAATCCAGTGTAACAGTGAAGATTTGCTCGTTGTCTGCTGTGAACAGCAGCAGCACTCGCGTTCCGGTACTAAGGTGCGCTTGTATTAGAATAATTACATACACGGGCGTGCGCGAGTAGGCGTAACCTAGTAACGGAGTTCAAACAGAATTTTTTTTTTTTTTTTTTTTTTTTTTAAATGTTTGATGCTAAGAGAAGAGCATACAGGCAAAGACCAACTAGCAAAGCTATTATAAAGGCCAGCCTAATAAATAAACAACAGCAAAACAAAACAAATACACAAGAAAAAACCTACAAAGCAAGAAAATAAAAAAATAAAAGCAAGGTTCAAGCAGTTTTAGTGATGTATTGCCAGAGTGAGCGCTTGAAAGAGCTCGTAGAGATAAGAGGATTAATAAGGTCATTGGGCACTTTGTTCCAAATGGACACCACGGAGTGTTTAAAGGAGGATTTGTGATGATGCGTCCTCACGAAAGAGTGGTAAAGAGGAAAGGAGTTCTTGTGCGAGGAGAGAGGGCGGGTAGATAGGGGAAAAAAAGACGGGGGAATGATGGAAAAACCACAAAGAATTCTACGACATAAACAGAGTTTTTGGAAATAGCGGCGTTGGCTGAGCGAGGACCACTGAAGCGATTCGACCAGAGGAGCAGACTCAAGAGCCCAGGTGTTGGTGACCACACGAGCAGCAAATGACTGGACACGCTCCAAGGCAGTGATATACTTAGTGAAAGGAGGATCCCAAACACACGAACAGTATTCAAGGTGAGGCAAAACAATAGCCTTGTACAGTTTAGATAGAAAGGGCTTATCAGCCTCCTTGAAAACTCTGAAGAGGAAGCCAATGAGACGCTTAGCTTTGGAGATTGCGAACAATATGTGAGGGGCCCAATGATGGAATGGAGTCTGTTATGGACCAAAAATCGCCGTTTTCCTGAAAATACTCGCTTCTGCTAGTGTTTTAGGCTTAAATAGATATCAGGTGCACTGCTCCCAACGCTTTGTAGTGATATTCTGTGAAACAGAATATCACTACAAAGCTTAGGGATTCTGGCATCCCGTTGTCGGTAGCTCAAGAATTTGTTTCTGATATTTTTGGTAGACGTGTTGGCGATACTTATGAAGAAGGTCTTGTTGATTCCAATTGCGCTTCTGAGTTTGATTCTCGTCTTCAAAATTGCCAAGATAGTTGGAATGCTCGTGAGAGTTTATATCAACGCCCAGACCAGCCTTCTTTTTTTGAATATTTCGTCCAGCATTTTGCCAGGACTATTCGTCACACCATGCTAAAAGATATCAGAACAGCTGTCGGGTTGGGTTCTCCTCCTACTATTTTCACGACTAATTCTAGTGAAAGTCTCAATGCTTCACTGAAGAAAAAAATGAATTTCAAGGAAACAGAATGGCCGGAATTTAACGAAGCCATGAAGACGTTCGTGACTGCTCAGCGTGATGACATCATTCGTGCTGTATCCGGCCGTGGTCAATATCGCTTGACGCAAGACTATGCTTACCTTTCAGTCACTACGCAAAAGTGGATCAACATGAATAGTGAGCAACGTAAGAATGCACTGGCACGATTCGACTCGGCTAAAGTAAAGTGTCATACTGTCGTGTTGGAATCATTGGCATCTACAGATCCTATTCCTGGCACGAGCTGCAACGAGCACCTCAGCATCACTGCAGAAGAAAGCGGTATTTCTTTGCCATTTGTTACACTTTCTAATATGTGGAAGAAGGCAGAAGAGTATCTGAATGCCAGCAACCTTGTGTTGCCTGCTCCAGGGGGCAATATCAAATCCAAAATGGTTGCTTCTCGCAGTGGCACAACACCTCACTTCGTTCAAGCTATGCCATCGGGCCAATACGCATGTGACAAAAACTGTATTCAGTGGTCTTCATCGCACATTTGTTCTCACACTTTGGTGGTAGCAGAGGTGAAAAAAGAATTGGATCTTTTCTTGCGTTGGTATAATGGTAGTGATCAAGAGCCAAATATAACAAAGCTAGCACAAGTAGGTCTTCCTTCTGGGCGTGGGAGAAAAGGTGGAGTATCAAAGCGCAAGCGATGTAGAAAATCAGCTGGAGCACCTGATGTTGTTGTACCACGCCCAGCAGTGGCTAGCTACTCTACTCCTATGAACACGTCCTATTCTAACCTTCCGACTGGTGTCACGGGCACTAATTCTTCTACTGAATTCTTTCCAACAGCGGCTCCTACAACTCTTTCTATTGGCAACTTTAACCCGCCGTCATGTGCTGTGAACACTGATCCTTCTACTACAATCTTTCCAACTCTTTCTATTGGCAACTTTAACCCGCCGTCATGTGCTGTGAACACTGATCCTTCTACTACAATCTTTCCAACTCTTTCTATTGGCAACTTTAACCCTCCGTCATGTGCTGTGAACACTGATCCTTCTACTACAATCTTTCCAACCGCGCCTACAACTCTTTCTATTGGCAACTTTAACCCTCCAGTTAATACTAAACGTACTGGTGCTACTATCTCAATAGGAAACTATAACTCTCCGCCCAGTGCCATGGGTGCATCTTCTCTCTCTATTCCTGCTAATATTATGGAATCTATTGTTGCCCTTGGTGCTTCTGTTCATCAAAACCAAACTCAAACCAACCCTTTTTATCTGAGATTGATAGAAGGCAACATTCGTATATGTCAGGGGTGCCGCAAATCTTTAAGGAATGCTAACGGAACTATACCTGCCCCTCCATCTAACTTATGTGTGGCACGCCTTGAACGGCGCTCATTCTTTGATCAAAGCGGCACGCTGAGATTGCCCAAAAAAGAGCAGCCATCACATTACCATGCAAGAGTGGAATGCATCAGAGCAGTGTGTGCCAAATTTGTACCTTCGACCCTCCAAATTTCCTATGAACTAAGGAACACTCTTGACTCTGTACACAAAGAATATATTCTTGGTGTTTTTGGAGTGACTGTGTAGTAGACTTCTCTGAGTGCATAATTTGTTAATTGTTTACTCTGCCCAATGACATTTATACTAATAATGTACATGTATTAATGTAGTCAATAGTCCAGTCCAGAGTCCAGTCCATGGTCCAGTCCATTAGTCCAGAGTCCAGCTTTTACACCGACCCTTTTGTTTGACTTCAATACAACTTTTGTACAGCTGCTGGATAGCGGGCCATAGCACTGTTACTATGATCTGCTGCTGCTGGATAGCTGCCACTAGCCTGTATTTCCATAGCACTGTTGTTATGATCTGCTGCTTGCCTGCATGTTCCGTGGATCTGGTGGCCTCTTCTACTGCAGCTTGCATTGCATACTGTTTTGAATCTACTGCATGCATACGTGCTGTCATATGCATCTACTAAGTGCATGCTAGCATACATGCTACTCAACTGAGGCATCTCTGATCTGCATCTTTGGTGCTTTATTTTTTGCAGTGCAACATTTCATTTAGCACAGCCTAAATTTGACAATTGGGCTGAATTGTGCTATAAAAATACATGTATTTTGTATGAATTTTATTTTGTGAATTACAAAATTTAAGTGCATGCAGCTCTAGGGTAGCCCTGTGGTCAAACTCACTAACTGATGTCATTATGATGTCACTACAGGGAGAGGGAGGTGTTGTGTGAAGTACTACACACTACTCTCAATGCATTTGATAAGGTTTGTCAACAACACTGACTCACTATAACTGTGCTGTCTCTCTCCACAGACTGAACATGCTCTAATGGAAGGGAACACAACAGATCTTGATTTACCTGAGAAGGTATGTACAGCAACACATTGTTATTCGCCTCCGGTGACATCAACAGAGGCTCAAATACCTCGAGGAATTGTGCTTTTAGGTATTTTCAAGCCCGATCATAGATGTGCCTCTTATACCATTATTACGTCAGTGGTTAAATCCATCGGTTCCATACCTGTACAAGGCTCTAGTCATGTGTGTATTTGCATGTTTATACAGCTCCGTCACAACTTTGTTTCACTTTGGTATGCATATTTAATACATCAATGTATAAACAAAAGGTCATAATTACGTACACTTTAAGTTAACTTCTAATGTTTTGGTTACTCAATGTGTGATATTGTTTGTTTTTTCAGCTCATTGCAACAGCTGAGGAGATTTCTGAGAAGAGGCCAGTATTTGCTCAGGACATGGATTCATGCATTGTTAGTACTAGTGGTACTCAGTAACACTTCATCACTATCTCTTGTCTTTTTGTCTAGACAATGCTGCAGTCATACCTCAGAGCACACAGCTTGGTACTGAGCAATCTACAGAGCACACAGCAACAACTGGCACTGTGTCATAACCACGTAGACTCACTAAAGACTGAACTACACAATGCACTCACACGACAGAAATAACAAGATTTATAACAATGACACACTTTATAATCACACTTTATAACTATTCTATCACACTATTCTACTTCAATCTATGCTTTACTTGCTAATCACTACAACACGCATCAGTCGTTGTTGAAATCCTGTAGTTATATCATTGCTGAGTGAGCTTCTGCATCAGATATTAACTTTGCTTGTCCTCTTGGAAAGAAGTCAATTTCTCGTTTGATCATCTAACGTCATTCAAAAACAAAATATTGAACATTATTTGTCTGTATAGTTGCACCTGATCAAATATGTATTTCTCAAGAGCGTTGTGATCGTTCTCATCCAAGTAGTCCAAATAGATGGCGAAGTAGATATAATTCCACATACTGTGGTCCCTTTGGACATGGTTTACGAATCCGCCATGCTGCATAAGAGAACATCCATGCATGGTAAGAGTACAATCCTGATCTCACCATCTTAGCTCTGTAGTCTAGATCACTCTTACTGAGACCACAGATAAAGCAGACGCTCTGTTTATCCTGTTCCACTTCATTCTATTAGAAATGGTGTTAGCATTCAAGTCATGCATATAACCATTAATTTTTCTTCAATAACCTTGGTTTGTCTCAGTGCTGAAAAATTATCAACAAGGATAGCAATGACAACATTCAATCCAAGAGTGGTCACTACGATGAAGTATGATATCCCATATGCTAGTCTGAACAAGGACAACGCAATGTACTGTCCATCGATCCTGATGTTCTGCAGTGTCAAATGAAAGTTGTCATGCACAAACAATCTGCAGATTTTACTTACATCTCCCAGTGGAGGGTTTGCAAGTGCTCCCAGCCTTACCACCGTGACGAAACAAGCAAAGAGTGTGTCACAGAATAAGCCTTGTGTTGGTTCATGAAAGAATTTATTGAAAACAGAGAAAGCAATGACGGCATATCCCATGAGTATCACAAGACCGAGAAGAAAGACGATTGTCAGTGACAGAGCTGAAGAGAGAATAAGTTGTAATGCAAGCAAGCTATGTAGTATTTACCGCTTTTAGTCACTGAGGTCAAAATTGTTCCCAAGAACTCAGTGTCGATGAATGTGTATATCAGGCAGATTGGATAAAAGGTGCCATCTGTTCCAAGTGATACACAAGAGCAGATCAGAAACAGCACTCTGTAGCATCCCCAGATATCTCCTATGGTTCGATTAAAGTGCCCGTAAGGTTGCGGCTTTGTGATCTTGATCGGTCTGTTAAAGATTCTTGAAAGCATCTTAAGAACACCTCTCTGGCTGAGTCTCCACCTAACTCATAATGAAAACATAACATTATCCAGTGATATTTTCCCTACTAACATTAGCGTATGCAACAGTGGACTATCCAAGTGAAAGTGAGGGAACTCTCGAACATAGAAGTCAACCACCATCCAGATTGAGAGTACCAGATGGATACCGCCCAGCGGGTATAGTGTATAAGGCCAGTACCATTGCGGTAGATTGTGAGTGGTTACTATGATACTGATAGTACTGTACAAAACAACATGAGAATGGACTATAATAATGTGAAGCTGATACCTGTTGTTCAGTCTCGTTCCATCACTTCTGATACCAATGAACAGAAGCACATTGAGAACAAGTGTGAGCAAAATCAGTGAACAGTTCCGGATAAATCTGTACATACAAACTGTATGTTAGCACAAAACTTGGATGGCAACTTACGAAAATTCAGTCACCCATTTTAACCACTTCCTCTTTTTTATTTGTCTCTGAAAAAAATGTGTAGTTAATGAGGTCAGTTAACAATGTCAGTGCTTACCGTCCAGCGCTGATGTTTACGGATCCCTTCTGTCCATCTGAGAAGATCTCGCAATTTTTCATCTTCAGAATCTCTTTTTATTTTGTTTTTAATAGTATCCTTATCAGATCCAGATAAATGTGTCTGAATAATATAGACAATCATTATTATTTTTGGTGTATGCAAGCACTAAATTACTTCAGGAGGGAATGGGAAATGAACCCTGGTCAGTATCCCTTTTGGTTTGTACTCGATCTCTATGCTGTGTGACCACTCTTCACAGAAGCAGAGCATTTTGTCTACAACTCGATCCAATTGTCCATACTTCAGTCGAAAGTAATGCTTAACTATAGAGAGCAGGTTTATATAATTGTTAAACATTCACCATGCAATGTAGCCTCGTACCCAGGTGCTACAAGGGGTGGAGTGTAGGTACGAGGCTACATGGAATTCTATAGGTACTCACTAGTTGGTTCTGGTCTGATACCTCTGTAATGAGCTATCATCTTAAGTGTATGATAACTCTTCAGTAGTCCACTTCTCCATTTATTTTTGTGCTTTTTCCCGTCTGCAGTATTAGATGCTGATAAAGCTTCCCACAGCTGCTTCATCGTCAGAAGCAGATCGTTGAAGACAAGTTGAGAGAATATCTTTCTGGCAAGAACACAACTGGAAGGGTCAGTTTCTTCAAGCATGACTTCCAGTAACTCTACTGCAGAGCATTTGACACACATGACTACAAACCACATTTCCTGAGAACAGAATTTCGTATACCACATATAATTTAAATATCGCCTCAACTAGCCTTTTCAAACGACATTGGATCGAGTTTGAGAAACATGTTAATCGAGGCAAGTGCTTGACCTCTGAAAGCAACCTCCTGATTGGTGAAGTTCCCAGCACAGAGTTCGATCAGTGCTTGGATTGCTCGACCACCAATCTGCAGGTTTTGAATGGACATAGTCTCAGCCACACTTTCTAGAAGATACGTGATCTGTATAATCATGCTTGAGCCCTGCAGTGGGTTCCAAGAGAAGTGAAAGTGCAACAAAGGCGTAAATGTTGTTTAAACTGACTGCAAAATGTGTAGTCTCTTTTCCGAACATATCTTGTAAATCTTTTCGCTGCCCGTCACACAAGAATGAGACCACATCAAGTACTGCGTTAGCCTCTTTGTCACCTGAACAGCATCGCTAGAGAGAGAGCAATGCAAACAATATGTTACTCACCCAATGTGTTCATGTTGTGAGAGAGTGATTCCTGTGTAGTAGAGGATGTCAAGCAATGCACAGTTGTGATTATATGTATAAGTTACTTTGGTAAGTGTTTGTGTGAAATCTGCAGTGGAATAAGTGGAGTGATAAAAGTATTAGAAGAGATTGATGGGTAATTAACATACATGCACTTGCTTTCTTTATGTCATTTCTTTTTAACACACCACGTCTGCCTCGTGCTAGCTGTATGCGGAGATGAATTGCGCATTTGTTAATAGTTCAAATTACCTGTTGAGGGGGCTCGGGGCTAATGGCTAATAATATGAAGAAGAATCAATTATGTAATATTATAAAATAAAAATTAGCATACGGCTAGTCACGGAGTCATTCTCAATCACGATTATTGTGTGTGTAGAAGAATCTGCAGTCACTAACTGGTCATGTTGTTGCTGTGCTAGACTCATTAATTCAAAAGCAGGCTGTATAACGCATCATCAATTTCATTGCTATAATTTACCAAATCTTTTTACCTGTTTTATGTTAGAAAAGGATTGTTGAGCAAAAAATTTCACAGATGGTTGACCTAGCAGGTACGTAAATTTTATTTACTATAATAATTATTAGAAATACCAGGACTGCGAGGAAATGGCTGAGGAGACAATACTGGTGAACCATGATTGTCGGTAGCTAAATTCTGAATTATGCATAGTGAAACAAATAGCAATGAGTATTTCACATACCACTGGAATGGATGCAAGTGATGAATGATTGCTAGGAATTTGCAAGAGAATTATTTCTGTCAATTTAAACAAAATTTACTGCTTACGTAGCGAGGGCCAAATCTGCTGCCTCTAGCATTTTTCTAAACTTCGGAAAGAGCAGTTCAGCTTGGTCGTTAGATATCTGACTACCAATCAGCTCTTGGGCACTTGAGTTGCCATAAAACAGCAACTGCTTCATAATAGCAATAACCTGTAGTACAAAAATTATACACATTGTGTTCAAAAATTATTTATAAGGTTAAATTTTTCATAGCTCAATGATATTATACCTTTATTATTACTTCTTCGCAAGGGTGAGAAACATGCTTCATGATCTGAAATAGACATTGATACAGTTTGGTATTTCAGTACAGTTTGGAATTACCTTTTCATGAGCTTTCAATTCCAATAGTTGATCTTGCATTGGCTTCAGATTCCTCTCGTACACTCTAGAAAGTGTATTTTACTCATTTATACTAACTTGTATTTAATCGTTTACTTTCGTCTCCTATGCTCTTTTGCCATTTCTACCATAGTTACTTTACGTTGAAGCAGGCAGTTGATGATTTGTAAAGTGACAAACAGCACACGGTCCAACTGGACTCTCTCAAGACCATTTGTTTGACGATGAAGTTTAGTATAAGTTATTCTAAAAATTAAAAATAAATAGTATACAAATTGTAACAAATAGCTTACTCCAAGAGTCTTAATAATTTCTGTAAGTTAGAAAAAGTGACATCACTGCAAATAAAAGTTCAATTGTGAGACATTCGTATAAATAATTATGAATATTTACCGTTCATTGCTGTAGAATATATCCACAAGTCTTTGTAAACAGTCTCCATGTGGAGATCCATACACAAACTCAACGTATTTGCCTAAGAAACAAGATTATCACTGTGGTTCTTATATAGTTTTACATACTATCGTGTTCCTTGTATTCCATCTCGTCCTTCGTGTAGCTTCCACAGACATTGAAATAATTTGAAATAAAAATTGCTAGCATGTTGTTCAATGTTTTCTCAGCAGCAATTTCTTCAGCATCAGCCTCACACGCAGTTTGTACTGTGACGTGTATTCCAATGCGTCTATCTTTTAACTTATGTTATAAGTAAAACATGTTATAAGTCAACTATATCATACATTGTACTGTACCGGAGTAAGCTGAGAATTCCTATTTGTCAGTGAGCTGTTTTTCAACATAGAATCGATGCTTTGGAGACAAATAGACAGAATCTCAGTGTGTTCAGGTTCTTTAAAGATACTCCATTGTCTCTGAAACATCTGTAGCAAATCATGAAATAGTGTATGCATTATTTAGTCTCACAGTTAATGTTATTGCGAAGTCCTCGAGTGTATCAGAAAACGATGAATTATACAAGTCAGACGATAGACCTCTGAAATCTTTGTTTCTCTGCTGGTGTGCGTTCAATTTGGAAGAAATTATGGTCAATAATGGAGCTAGTCCATGCAGTAAATACAGCAGTAGTCCCTTCAGCGAGGCTGTATAGCCACCTACTGTAACAAACACTGCGGGACTACCAGTGTGTTGGCAGTGCCGCATCCACCCGAGAACACTCAAGGATCGACAGTTGAGTGTTTGAAGATTCTTCTGTATTCTCGTTAGGTTAACTCCGTGAAGATTGTCAGCCATAGCTTTTAATATCAGTACTACCTCCTCTAAATGTGCTATGAAACCTCTGAAAAGGAAGAACAGAAAGGTACTCTGCAGTAAATGATTCCTTCTTACTTGCTTCTAACCAAATGAGTTAGACAAACTAAAGAATCTCGTTCAGTCTCAACAAAGGCCCATGTTAGCAGACGTATGAACGGTTTCTTGTTCTCTAGTGGTATGTTTGGATGAGACAGAATCCTGCGACACAATGCAGAGAACACATGAAATTTTAAAAGGCATAATTTTACCCAATAATTTCTTCAAGTGGGAATAGTTTAGATGCGACTTGTTCAGTCTGCAGCAGCTCGCCTTGACAACAAGTAGCCAACAAATCTGTGATGTTCAAAAGCAGGCACAGGTCATAATAGTCATCGCAATGATCTTCCCCTCTCGTGATGTGAGAAACCTAGAATTTCAAAATAATGTCAAATGATTTACTATTAGTATGATGTTTCACCACTTCATATGATTTATTGAACAGAAGTGTTGTTCTTCTCTTTTTCACAGCTTCAAAACTTGAAAGAATATAACAGAGATCAGACAGACTGGCCTCTTGTATCAGTCGTGAAACATCCACTTTGATTCCAGGACAACTCTACGATACGGTCATTGTGACCTAACGATCATGATACTGCATACCTTCAAGATAACTGACATTGTGTGAAGCAACTCATTGTGCTCAGGATTGTCACTGGATATTGCTTCTGTCAAAAACTGCTTAAGACCAGGATCCCATGCACAACCAATCCTGCACAGTTCTTCGTTATTCGAAAACACCTAAAAGCAGGGATTCTTAATAAACTATAATAACTAGTCTACTTGTCTACCTCGGTCAGAAGTTCTGCCATGGAAAACACGCAAAGTCTTTCCTTCAGAAGATCATTTAGGCTATGGAATAACTTCAGCTGTGCCTACAATAGTCATGTAAACTCGATGCAGTTTCAGACCGTAGACGGATCTTACTTTAGGATTTTTACGACTGATTCTTCTTAAGAGCTCATAGCATTTCAGCTTCGGTCTTTCATATAATCGGTCATCACTGTGCCCATACTTTAAGACATATTCCAATACTAACAGAAATAGACCTGCAAACTGAGCTTTAAAGTTGACCTTCAAAATTGTTACAACAGACCTGAGCTGTACAGAATAGCTTGCTGACACACTGCTGGTTCATTTTCATCATTTTCCTCAACACACTCTTCACACAATTCATCAATATTCTCTAGTAGTTGTGGATTCTCTTCCGAGAGACTTGCTATTTTTAGAACTTTCTTTAGAAACTTTTTAGTGTGTGAAGTGATCAAGTGCACTTCACGAACTGAATTCATCAATAACTTTCCTTTGCTGTACATGTCAAACAGTAGTTGGGCAGCAGACAGGCATAGTTCGTTATCCTTGTAGTCGAGTAGACTAATAAGAACTTGCACAAGCTGTTCACCTTCTAGAGAACTAGTATTGAATATGGAATAAGAGCCATCATCGAACAAATGACTTATACGTGTTCTAGCCTCCTTTATAACCCTAGGAGGGAGAAAGGACTCAAAGTTCAGCAAAGATACATTTCTGTTTTATGGACCTTTCGGTGATATCACAACTCTGTAATTCTTGTCGATTCATCACTTGTGATAGTGACAATGGCAGTGGTGTATAGTAAAAGAAGTGGTCAGCTTCTTCTGCGTCGTCAAGGTCTTCTTCACTTTGACTCCTAAAGAGATTCTGTGGTATAAATGATAAACTCTTTTGCTGGTGTAGTGAATTCATAGCCGATGTTATAGAATGAATCTGCACGCCAGGAAGACTGATCTGGGATTGCTTGCGCACGTATGTGCCTGTTTTCTCCAATGATGTTTTGAAGTCATACAAGAACCTCTGCTTTCTATAGTAAAATCACTAATAGCAGTAGTCTGAAATTTACCTCTAGCGTCACATAAGACAACATCGTGAAAAAACTTTGCAGAATTCGAACCCCACTGCAATGGTTATAGATTGAATCATTATATAAAAATGTGTACGTCACAGTCTCACATGG
The DNA here is from genome assembly GCA_964017065.1 of Haliclona indistincta. Lineage (NCBI taxonomy): Eukaryota > Metazoa > Porifera > Demospongiae > Haplosclerida > Chalinidae > Haliclona > Haliclona indistincta. The sequence goes on along the minus strand of OZ024790.1, from coordinate 5,226,286 downwards.
TTTTGATCTTTACAACTTGTTTGTTCTGCTTAGCGTCAGTATATCTGCCTTTAGTGTTTGCTTCATGGGATGCTGCAGATTGACTTCGAGTAGCAACTGCAATTGTGTGCATAAAATTGAACGATGCAAGTAATGGAAATGTTACCTGAAAGCAGTTTCCTTGTTTGATGTTGTTGTTGAGGATGGTGATCTGAATATACAAGATTTTGTTACAGCACAATATTATAATGCCAAATACCAGTTTTTTCATCAATCATGTTAACTAAGTGTTGCAGGATTCTCAGTTGGTCCTCTGAATTATAGAAGCCATATTTGACAAGTGACTCAAATATTCTCAACAGTTGTATTGTCACTGAATTTTTGTCAGTAGCCTCTTTTGCAGGAGAGATCGACTGTTAAAATGACCATAAGTTACAGTATGCAGATTTGAATTTAAACACAATACCGCATTCTCTTTGAGGTGTTCGCGTATTGTCCTTTGCAGCTCTTTGATGACATCAGGTTCCTGTACCATTGTGTATGGGCTTCTGACCGAAGCACCCTTCCATGGATCAAATGCATTAAGTTTGCTGTACTCCTGTACAATGCACAACAATAACTACCGGTATACAATGTGTTGTGAAGTAAGGTCATACAAAAGTCCTCCACAGCTTGTCAATCGTAGGCACGCTGAAGTCAACAATAGTCATCATGTACTTCACAACTGTGTCTAGTCTCTTCCCAACATGTGTGTCTTGAGGAGCATTTTCAATTGTCATGAATAAAAGATCTAAATTGTAGTTTTTGATGAAATATGACTTGTTAGTGAGCTATGCATACTTTGAATCTGTCGAGCATATTTGTTGCTAGCAGTGCTCAGTGCCATTAAAAAGTGAATTGAATCAATTCCCTACGTACATTGAGCATTAAAAAAAATATAGCTGCATGTATACTTTCTGCTAAATATACCTGCAACAAGTCACTGATGTCATGTTCAAAGATAAGTTCAGCTATTTTGTCAGCAGACATTCTAAAGACATGCGTAGAAAAAGAATGAGCTATGCAGTATAGAACAAGACGTACGAGTCACTCTTCGCCAAAACAGTAAGAACTTCTTGAATACAGATTCTTGCAGAAGGCTATAGGGGATGAGAATAAGAGATCAGTGTACGTATACTGTGCCAACTTGTACTATACTTTTTCAAACAGAGACTGAAGATAATCCTCCTGAATGAGATATCTTCGAGACTTTTGCTTTGCCACTTGGATGTACTTCTTCATGGTGCTTGTAACACTTTTTAAAATACCTCTGAGCCTATATTGGAAGAGATCACAAATGTTATTCACCATGCTGCACTCACATCATTTCTTCTCCTGGTAATAAAGACTTGCCACCATCAAGCGATACAGAACAAGATTCTAACATGCTGTAAAACAGCTCAACAACCTTTGTGGAATGAAAGAATTATAGCTGTTACAGTAACATGCACACTAGAAGAACTCACTGTCAAGGTACGAAGCATGTCAGCTCTTCTGGATGGGTTAGAGGCTTCCTGCAACCACTGAACTAGCGATGACAAACTACCGATTATAGTATCATGCTCCTCCGATTTGACACTACCAGCCACTTTAAGCTATAGACAACAACAATAAACAGTATGATGCATTTGCACCATTACCCATGACGCTGACTCATTCATTGCTGCAGCCCAGCTGGTAGCATAATAGAACTCAACTATTGACTCACATTGAACCTGAGTTGTACAGGACAAATGTCAACAGATAAATTTGTGAGTTTTAGCAAATTAGACACAGCATTATAAAATCCACATAATTATTAGGAAGTTTGCATTGCTGTCCTACGCAAATTTTTAATCCTATCAAAACTAAGATCTACAATGCAGATGCCATCAAATAATTATACCACTGAACTCACTTGATCGATTCTAAATATGCTCATGTCAATTGGAGCCTGATTGAGGGTAGTGCATACCTGCAAATATATGCAGCACATAAATTCACTGGAATTTCAAAAATCGTACATTGAGACGTCTGTTGGTTGAATAGAATACATGCCTTGCTTGAAGTTCTCTAATCGTAGCTGTAAAAATTGATATAAAATTGGTAAAAATTATACTTTCAGTAAAAATTTTATACCTGATACTATTATTCTGCGCTGAGTTTTGTCATGTATCAGTAAAAGATGAGAGCCGTGAATGATACTACCAGTTTCATTCTGTTGAATAGAATTTATTAACAACGATGCTAAAATAATTTTAAGTTATTGAACTTTATTTTCTGGATGTGTTAGAATGAAGCACTCATCTCGAGTGTCAGAAATTTCAGACGATTCTTGAAGGATTACCTGTACAATACACCACACTGTAACTTCTCTTGTCTGAAGAGACAAATCGTTACTTTGTATCTGTTCTCTACTTCAGGTACAGGCACAACCACAGCATATAGGTGACTTGGAAGATGCTTAATTCTGCACTTGTCATTCCAAAGTAAAGGTGCTCCTTATACGCAAAGCAGTATTAGAAACAAGAATGTCAGACTGAATTTGTCTCTTTCTCATTAGACTTACCACTGTACGGTTTACTGATCAACTCTAACTGCCAGAATGTATCTCCACTTTCAGGAGGTGCTTTATCAACTCCATGTATTTTGACTCTTCTTCTACACTCGACTGGATGTAAGGAAGGTCACGCACACATGCGGCTAGGCATGTATTCTAACCTATTCTGTCACTGCTATCAATATTACTCATCTGAAAGCAGCTTCTGGCACTAAGCTCGCCATCTCTCTTCAAACTATGGAGCATGACTGGTCTGCCAGCCTAATATACCAACACATATATTGGTCAGACAGTCACTATGCATTTTCTCACCAGTAGATACTTCTCATCATCTTCACACTGTCTTGAGTGTAAATAAACAATGAACTTCAGACCAAGTCCTTTTAAGATAATTTTGTGACTATGAGAAGGCAAGAAAAAGTCGAAAGACAAAATTACTGTACTCACGCACCTATCGGTAGCCAAATCATATGCAGTTGACAGAAAGCAACCTTTCTTACAGTTACTCTCAAGTCTAATCGATCTTTGACACAATACCTGGAAATTTGACACTTTACATGTATAAATAACCAAAATACCATCTCTCACATCTTTTCCTCGATACTCAGTAGATTGTGGTGAACGAACTACAAATACTGTGGCACCACAATTTGTCTGATTTTTATAAAAAATAAACAAGCATGCATAATAACCCACATATTACTCACCTCAATTGACGAGGAAGATACAGACACAAACTGCTGTGATGCAGCATTGTATAGCTGAAGGTATAACAGGTAAAGAACTGGCTTGATATAGTCACAAGAAAAGGACTCTACTACATGTAGCTACTAATCTTAGCTTATCATGATACATCATTTAAATGCAATAATGGTGTTTTTTTTTTTTTTTTTTTAATTTACACTGAAAGTTACAGTGAGGTAATCCCAATAGCTAGAGCTAATATTAAGGGACACCTAAAAAAAGTCAAGACCCACCTTAACACGTCTGCCAAACACTACTGTGGTCTTGTTGCTATCCTATACTCAAAGCAAAATAATATACAATAGTAAATTTCCTATCACCAGGGCTGAGCTGAGATACGAACATTTCTGACAAGTAACCACAATTGTATTGTATAAACAAAATAATGCGATAATAGTTATTATAAATGACAAGTCTTTGCACATTTATACCTGAGGTTTCTTTACCGAAACACTCTCGTTTTCAGGAATCACTTTAAATACTGCAACTGCATAAAAACATAAAGACGCTTGTAATTAGCAGAAATACATCATGTATTTGTTAACTTACACGCAAGAATCGGAAACTGAGGATTCTGTGGATTTGTAACGGTTTTTAATGTCAGTGATGAGCCAGTGCGAGCACTATAATAATTCAAGTGTACAACAGATTTGCCGCAGCAATGTAAAACTTGAAATACTACACAATGTCCTGTATTAGTTTTGATAAAGCAGCACATGCACATTAAGCTTTTTGTGTACTCATGCACTTGTGCAATAACAATTCATTACTGTTAATTACCACTAATCCACGTGATGAATCAGTACATCAGTCTTAGCATAGCCAAGGTAGTGAACTCTTGGCATAGCCTTATGGCACATGCAGTTGTAAAAGACGCCTGGAAAAACTAGCCCATGGCATGATGGACTGACCTATTGCATGCGTGCATTCCACAATTTAATGGTAATGATGCTAATGTTGATACATGTAAGATGATGCCGGCGAAGCTATTCATTTGCGTAATAGTATTTATTTTGACACTTACCTGCTTGGCTCTGCATAAAGAAATCCATCTTTTTCAGAACTGTACAGGAGAACATTATCCCCCTCGTAGAGAGGACGCTCCTTATCTACCATTTTGGCAAATAAACTGACGGTGAGCCACTCCGTTCCGTCAGAGTGGTGTTTTGCAGCACAATGACTAGCTAAAAAGGTGGGGCTGAAGATGCGGGGTCAATGCGATACAAAGTCACGCGGGGTCCAATGCCATTGGACCCCGCGTGACTTTCTCAACGACCATTGGCAATGATTTTCAGGGTTGCACTCGATAACTGCAAGCTAGAGTTGATAAATGACAACTGCTTTGTGGAACATCACTCACTCATCAATCTCACATATCAAGTTACACTTCAAAACAATGGTCTGTGGTCGTCTCAGAACACTTCATCACTATCTCTCTTCTTCTAGTTTAGACAATGCTGCAGTTGTATCTCAGAGCACATAGACTGAACTACACAATGCACTCACACGACATTAGAAAAAAATTATTGTGAGATCGTAATTATAATTAATATAATTAATATAATTGCAAGTGTTACAAGGGTTAATGGTATTGCTGGGTATAGCATCATGACTTGTGACCACGTGTCCTCTCGAGAAACTCATCCACTTTCTTGTTATAGTTATCAGGATCTATAGCTTGATGTTGCTGCATGAGAGTAGAAAACAAATGTCACTTTCAACAGTATACTTGTAACTATGCAAGTACTAGAAATGCTAACAAAAAATTTCACATAATAAATTTTTAATTTGTGTGACATTGTAGGTGTATCCCTGCTCAGAGTGCTCTACTAAAGTGAAATCTATGTGAAGACCATGCAAAGTCTATGTGAAGTCTATGTGAAGTCTATGTGAAGACTATGCAAAGTCTATGTCAAGACCATGCAAAGTCTACGTGAAGTCTGTTGAAGTCTATGTGAACTCATTGTGAAGACTATGCAAAGTCTATGTGAAGTCTATGTGAAGTCTATGTGAAGTCTACGTGAAGACTACGTGAAGACTATGTGAAGTCTGTTGAAGTCTATGTGAAGTCTACGTGAAGACTAGGTGAAGTCTATGTGAAGTCTACGTGAAGTCCATGTGAAGACTATGTGAAGTCTATGTGAAGTCTATGTGAAGTCTACGTGAAGTCTATGTGAAGACTATGTGAAGTCTATGTGAAGTCTATGTGAAGTCTATGCGAAGTCTATGCGAAGTCTATGTGAAGTCTATGTGAAGTCTATGTTAAGACTATGTGAAGTCTATGTGAAGTCTATGCGAAGTCTATGTGAAGACTATGCGAAGTCTATGTGAAGTCTATGCGAAGTCTATGTGAAGTCTATGCGAAGTCTATGCGAAGACTATGTAAAGACTATGTGAAGTCTATGTGAAGTCTATGCGAAGTCTATGCGAAGTCTATGTGAAGTCTATGTGAAGTCTATGTTAAGACTATGTGAAGTCTATGTGAAGTCTATGCGAAGACTATGTTAAGACTATGTGAAGTCTATGTGAAGACTATGTGAAGTCTATGCGAAGACTATGTGAAGTCTATGTGAAGTCTATGCGAAGACTATGTGAAGACTATGTGAAGTCTATGCGAAGACTATGTGAAGACTATGTGTTACCTTTGCTGCCAGTGCTCCAGCAACTTGAGAGAGAGCTCTCTTGTATTGTGACGCTACAGCAGCAACACTCATCGGTGCCTGTGAGGAAATGATCAACAGGAAGTAAATGACAAATAATTTCAACCATTCCCAATTACACACTATGTGCTCAGTCGATTCAGACCTAGATCTAGAGCAAGGTAGGTTTCTACTTCCCATACAGTAAAGCACTGCCAAAAATGTAAATCCAGTACATGTTCAATGGAAACCCACAAAAAACTTCTAATAGGCTTCCTGATCTGGTGTTGACGATGTTTTCACAGGTGATGTATTGCACACTCACCTGACCACCACCACTACTGCTGCTTCCTGATCCTTTACTAGATGATCGAGCAGCGTATTCCTTGATGTAGTCTGAGTACGACCCGTGCATCAGCGTACGCTTGCTCACACCAAAGCTGTGCCCTCCTGATCGTCTGGGAGAACGAGATCGGGAACGAGACCTGGACAAAACACATAAAGCAACAACATTGAGTTTCTATCTTAGTACTAGCCAAAAATGCACTCAATTTCACAAGAAAAAGACACTTTTTTGCTCTGGACCGTTGTATAGTGACCGAGGTCCCAGCATTTCTAACGCTAGGCACGAATATCTCACCTTCTCCTTTCCCTTTCTCTTCGGCCGCTACTAGCTCTGCTATGATGACTGGACGATGACTCAGAATGCCGCTCTCTGCCCCGGTGTGTTGGTGAATGTGCCTCTCTACCCCTCCTCGGTCGCTCCCTCTCCCGTTCTCTCTCACGACTATGACTACGTCGACGAACAATTCTCTCACTAGACCCTAAAAGAAAAAAATTGCTGTGACTCAAAAATTGAGCAGTTACACACATAGGCTCAAATCAAGTACTGTCAATAACTGACAATGGGGTAATGTATTTCTATGTACACAGTAAAGCCGAGATTTCACTTGTTTAAATTTTGTCATTGTCAGCAGTTATCAGATATAATTTTTAAATTAAAGTTAAAAAATCACAAAACAAATTCTACAACAATAAGAGCACAACATTCTGATAATTATTATCTTAACACTCACTATCACTTGATCTTGTCCTGTGTTCCTCTTCGCTTCTCTTCCTGTGTCGTGTCAACAGTGCCTCAGCTAACTGGTGCTTGCTAGATGAGAGGACAGAGCTAAACAACACGTCATCTACCAGCCTACCTCTGCCTGTAGACACTCACAAACCAATTATTATATAAATAAAAATGACACATGCAAAAAATATATAAAACTTCTGTTGTTCAATATTACTAAAGCTGGAGTGTGTACACTTAAAAAGAACAGTTGTAGAGGTGGGTAACTCCGCCTTGTAACCATAGCAACCCATACAGTGTTCTAGCAGGCTATATACCAGTTCATATTACACAGTTCAGTCTATACAAGCAGCAAGAACAATGGCCGCCACACTCACAACAGAGTAGCAAGGTCCCAAAGCACACACTCTCAGTGAGTGGTCATAATTATGAGAGAGAGGCTTAACTTGACCAGATAGAATTCAAATGTAGTCCAGTCCAGCTCTTAAATTATTTGTGTATGTCCATAATTTTAGTCGAGCAGGTGTCATATAAAAAAGTTCTATGCTAGTTCAAATTTGAAAAGTGTCCTGACACGAAGTGTGACAGTCTCGTTCTGCACAAAAATTAGTCGCCATGATAAAAGATAAGCTATAACACAAGCATGCTGCCTCTCTCATTGCTGAGATTCGGTGGTCGTCGTATTTTGCTCTGCGGGAGGTCTACTAGTGCTCTTGTGTCGAGATGAATATCTCTTAGTAGAAGAGGGTACAGTCCTAGTTGGTGGGGGTGTGGCTGCCCAATAGAGGGGCGGGGCAGAACCATACCTGGGTAGAGCATACAGCGCCGCTGGGTTCATGTGTATTGAAGCTCGGCTATCAAACAAGCCCGGCACAGCCACTGGGAAGCGAGGATGAACATAGGGTGACATGTGAGGGGGGAAAGCGGTGTGAGGGACTGAGTGGGAGTGGTCTCGATGTGACGATCGCCAGCTACTGCTGCTACCATCACCGCTGCCTCCTCCTTTGCTGTCAGCAGGAACACTAGCCCAGAGACGACACAGCTTCTCACCAACAGTAGGCTCCACCTCCTGTACCAAACAAATACAGTATTGACAACTGCATACTGGACAAGCTCTAGCTTTAGCTTATTGGTCTAAAATTGAGTACTGTAAATACAAGCTATTTATACTAGTAAATATGCAGAGTACAACAATAAATATTAGTAAACTTTAAACAATTGATGAAACTGAAGGCAAAGGTACAACAAACACCAACAGCTAATATATACATAAACCAGCTCAGCAAATACAGTATACACAAAAGTTTCAAATCTGAAGTAAAAATTACACAACACCTCAGTTACCGTGTGTGTGTGTGTGTGTGTGCGTGTGTGTATGTGCGTGCGTGTGTATGTACCTGTCCATCTCTACTGATCTTTACTGGTTTGTTGTCATTCCACGGGTTCTTGAGTTCCTGACATGCTCCGAACATCAGAGTGCCTCTGTGAGTCAGTGAGTGAGCGTATGTAATGCAAGAGTGTGTGTAGACAAAAACATTGTACATGACAAAGCCTCTATTACTCATGCGACAATAAACCAAAGTACTTGAATTTAACCCCAAGCATGATTCGTAGGTGGTACTGAGTCAAAAGGTGATCAAAAGTACGAAATATCGAATTCTACATAATTTTTATTTCTGCAAACCCAAATGTACTGTAATTACAAACTTGTGTATCCAGTCCAGTTTGAAGACTCCGCCCAGTTGAGAGGAGGAGATAGTGGGAGGCAGTATCCATGGTATTCTTGGTCCATCGGTACGTGACTCATCCACTAGCCTAGCAAACCCTACACCACAACAATAACACAGCTGTAAAAATTTCACTTTTTACAAAAAAAAACACAATATTAGTACAAGCATGTACACAAGACTCAGCACACACACACACACACACACACACACACACACACACACACACACACACACACACACACACACACACATACACACGAAGGCACTGTTATCGGCATATTCAGAGCAGCTTACAAAATGGTTTCCTATGACAACTAGTTTAGTACATGTAGTAGGCCTGCCTAGAAGGTATTACAGTTTTTCAGAAAAATGGTTATTCTAGTGAAACTGACCTTGAAAGCTGCCGCTCTCTCTCACTGAATAGATCAACAGCACATTGCGACAATCCTGCAGATACAGAACAAGATCACACACAGTCGAGCATTACACCAGAAACATAGTTAAATTATTAATTTGAACCATTTCCTATTCTAGTTTCATCCAGAAATTTGTTCCTGGTACTGCACCAAATTCTAGACACAATAGTCGTTCAAACTAGCTGAAAGAACAGTACATGTATACCTAATCCAATGATCAGTTGAGGTGTATCATGTAGCAAAAATATCGAAACATTTGACAATAGTACCTTATTTACATGTGTCCTAAATAATGCCCACTCTCACCCTGTATGCTTTATTCAGCTTCTTTTCATTGTACGGCAAAGTAGACCAGACATTCTGAGAGAAAAGAGATGATACGCAAATGCAAAGGAGATAATATCTACCAACACATGCACAGCTAGTACAATACAACTACATGAATCCATTCAATGGTTGCATGGTAACCAATGAAACTATATAACTGAACAAGCATTGTCTTGGACTAGAAAACAACAACGCACTGAACGCAGTGATTGTGAGTCAATACATGGAGAAATAAACACATTTGGTATCTTAGAACAGCATTAATACAATGAGATAAGGACTGTAGAATTAAATTTTAATACATCCAAACATGTTCAAATGTGCACACACACACACGCACGCACACACACACACACACACGCACGCACGCTTGCACACACACACACACACACACACACACACACACACACGCACACACGCTCACTCTTGTCTTGGCGATGTCCACATTCTCATAGTTGTTACTCTTGATCACAAAGTAGCGTGTGTTACCAAATAACTTATCCACCACACGATGAGGTCCAGGAGACAAAGGATCAGTTCCAGAAGAACCTACAACAATACAACATACTATCGTTAGAAACCAAAAAAGCTAAAACTACCATCACAAAGGAAACACAATGTAGTACATTATGTATAAAGCAAACCTACAAGTATACTCATTCTTCACCAAAATTGTTATAAAACGTTTTCATTGACAAACCAAGTTTTACAAGTTTCCCTGCTACATAAACAGGTAAAATGTCAAAAATATGCTAAAGCGAAACAAGACACAAATATATTTACACACAATGAAGTATTGTCGGCAGGTCAAAACAGCTGAAGTCAGTAACTAACAAGAATTTGAATTTTGAGTTGGAGCAGTGTAGTCTGCTGTATTACACCATCTGGTGGTATGAGCAGCCAGTAGGTGTCCAAGATAAGCAGTCACATGCATAGTATACCTCCGGGTTATAACTGACATGCTGACCAGAGTAACAGCACTCAGTGGTAAGATCAGGGAGGAGAGCCATGACACACAGAGCTAACCAGATAAACTATCACAGACAGCTTAACCACCTCTTTACACAACTATAGTATAAACACTTTTATAAAAGTTTAGTATAAGTACAAGTTTATAAAAACTATAGTATGTGAGTACACAGAGAAAAATGCAACAAAGCTTACATGATAAGAGTACATAGAGAGAGAGAGAGAGAGAGAGAGAGAGAGAGAGAGAGAGAGAGAGAGAGAGAGAGAGAGAGAGAAGAGAGAGAGAGAGAGAAAGAAAGAGAGATAGAGAGGGAGAGATAAGAAAAGAGTTTGCATGTCTATAGCTAGTAACTAACTGGAGGATTTCTCTGATTTGCTGTGAGAAGAGGACTTTCTGTCGTGTCTGATAGTGTTGTCTGTGTAGCAAAAACAACCATTCATGCTTTAGAGAGAGTATATCAACAACATGGAGCACCCCACTGACACACACACTATAAATAAAACATGCACATGTCACACAAATGAAAGCACAAGTTGTGTTTCAGTTGTATTAGGAAAGCTGGTGAAAGCTGGTGTGCAAAACTGAGTTAAAAAAGAGTTATAGGAAAAGCTTAGAGTGTATGTGCACTAGGCAGATAGCTAATGCAAGAAGCCAATCTCCCGGAACTCATTGGAGCACTACATGTATCTGTGGTCAGCAGTGTAGCGATGCTATCACAACACAAGACACTTGTTACCACACTAATAGCCTCTAGTCAAGACCAGGTGTACAGCTGGGCAGGCTGAAGGGCTAAAAAAAGAACATGCGCTTGGAGTTTTACTTTCAGGCTTTACCGGTAGCTAGCTACCATACACACACCTGGACCAGACCCTTCTTTGGCGAATTCAATAGGTGAAATAGCTCTCCTACCTTCTGTGGAAAATACATCAAATATGAAATATTTACACATGATAAACACACAGATTAACATGTGACCATACATGCAGTAAACAAAATAGAGATAAGATAGTAGGAGGAGGCAGAAGCTAGAGTCTAGACTAGCTGAATCACAAAATGCATAGTCTCACAAGTATGTCACTCAGTTAGTACATGTTGTCACAAGTATTCAATGCTGAAAGGACAAATGACCTTGGTAGTAAGTTTTTGTATATTTGTGAGCTACATGACGCACTGAGGGATTCTTGATGCTGTCTAAAAACAGTGCCAGTAATGGCTTGAATATCGATCACTACGATTTAGCAATTCAAGTAGCAAGAATGGAAACCCATTCCGATAATCCCTGTAGACTAACATACATGTACAGCAAATATTTTACATGTTTGATTGTGAGCTGAGTCAACATTGAGGATACGTGTTCCTATGCATGAGATACATGTCGCTATGCATGAGATGAGACTTCCAGTCACTTACATGTAGCATATTGTACTACCCAGTCATGAAAACACATGTTACAAGATGTACATGTACTTATAATAATATTCAAAACTTCTATTCTTCATTTGCTGACCTTCTTGGTGTACTACTGATTTGAGGTCGTCTGTGTCTCCAATCCTATCGTCAGCAATGTCTGTCTCAACCAGCACTACATCACCTTCACCATCTCCAGGCATAGCACTGGTGCTGTTGCCCCTCTCTGAGAGAGAGAGGGAGAGAGAGAGGGAGGGAGGGAGAGGGAGAGAGAGGGAGAGAGAGAGAGGGAGAGAGAGAGAGAGGGAGGGAGGGAGAGAGAGAGAGGGAGGGAGGGAGGGAGGGAGAGGGAGAGAGAGGGCGGGAGAGAGAGAGAGGGAGGGAGAGAGGGAGGGAGAGGGAGGGAGGGAGAGAGAGAGAGAGAGAGAGAGGGAGGAAGGGAGAGGGAGGGAGGGAGGAAGGGAGGGAGAGAGAGATAATTGATGAACACTTTGAACATTATACAACAGATTTTGAACCAGAAAGGAAAAATTGCTTGTTTAGCAAATTTGTAGCAACTGTTAAACACATGTTAAAAGCATCCCACACGCAGATACCATACATTGTAACATGCACGTACACACACACGTACCCAACTGAGTGTGGTCTTGGTTCAAGTCTCCACATGCGGCGCTATCTAACACTTCAAACGGTTGGTCCTCGAGGACCTCCATTATATCAAGCTCTCCCTCCATCCCTCCCTCTCTCTCCCCATCACTAGGTTGAAGCAGGTCTGACTCTGCTAGACTAGACAATCTGCCAGCACCCTTAGCGCTAAGATCTTCGTCCACAAGGCCGTTCAGAGGTTCTTCGATATCTATGTACTCTCCGGTAGAAGCCATTTCCTCGCCAGCGTCTCCGTGCACGCCATTTTCTAAAGACAGATAAAAGTAGATTGAAATCATCAGATAAAGCGCCATAGCCCACATACCTGCGTCAGAGTGGTGGGCGTCCGCCATTTTCTACTGACTCACTTTCACTTCGAATATCAAAAACTAAAGCGGATTTTCTCTGGTATAGCCTGATGGTTGTAATCTAGAGGTTTGGCTGTTAGATAGACGTGAACACGACGCACACCTACTCAACAACAGAGAACAACTCCTTTGTCCATTGTGATTTGGTGGAAAACGGATTCTCTGAACCGTGCATTTCCGTATACTAATACTAGTCCACGTGCAAAACCCGCGTAAAAATCAACGTTGCAACCAATGATCTTTGGTGCAACTCACTTGACTATAAATACATTATGATTCTTCAATGAATATACACACTGTACTACTCATGAAAAAATGGTATTGTCAAAGTTGATTGAGCGATTATGAGTCTAGGCAGGTGAGTTTCCGGCCTGCATTTTAATCTTGTAGACATACCAGAAACAAAATGCTGAAGGGAGGCAAGTGAGAACAAGAAATATGTAAGAAAAAATCACTGTAGCAATTGGAACATCAAGATACTTGCAGGTAATATTAGTATAATAGCTACTTCTATAGAATTCATAATTTGGTGGCAACAGTACAAAAACGAAGAATGTGCTGGTACCAATCAGTCCCAGCATGAGCATAATGGTGCAGCAATTGCAACAATATATTATAAACCGACAGCCAACAGCAGAATCTCCTTTACAAAACTGGAAGACCAGACATAGACCTGCAATTGTGAGTATTGTTCCAATGAGAGCTGTTGTAAGAATACCATTGTATATAAAAAATGGACACTGTAGAGGACCAGCACCTACATGTATGACAACATTTATACATGTACAAACGGTATACCGTATAGCGGGAAATTTTTGCGGGAGAAAATTTTCACGAATCTCGCTATTCGCGAAAATATTATCCGCGAATGTCTTGTTTTTGTTGACAAAGATAGGGCAATAGCGTTGATTCGCAAAAAAATATTATTCACGAAATGCTCTACCATCGAAAATTTCCCGCTATACAGTAAATTTTATTGAGCTTACCAAGCAATGATACAAGTACTACAGATGGAACAAACACTACAAACAAGAAAGCTGCTAAGACGAGCTCTGCAGAATGAAAATGAACATGACCTGTAATGATAACATCAATTTGCATAGTCATGCATAGCTAGGTGACGTGCACATAATAGCTAAGACTGTTATAATAATAATTATACTATTACTAGTGTTGACAGGATAGCTCAGAGCACAGATTCTGATCCGATGATTGACTAATAATTTCAACTCACTGCTGGAAGCACAAGGCAGAAAGCATACTAAGCAGAACAGAGTAGTCAAGAGTCCTTCTGATGAAGCTGGCTGTGCTGGAGCAGCAACAACTGCAGGTGCAGCAGCTTGTGGGCCTGCTGCAATAGCTGGGGTAGTTGTGCGATGACCAACTGAATGTCACCAAAATAAAATTACAGTGATGCACAGCCGTAATCATGTTGCTTTATCACCTGCACTTCCAATTGCTTGAGGCTATTCGAACATCGTAAGAAAACATGGTAAAATCCCAAAGCAATCACTCACCACTTGAACAGCTCGAACTTGTTCCTTCACCATCAGCAAAATATTACCTCTTCCATCTGGAACAGCTGCTACAACTCGTTCTCTTTCAGCTGCAACTCCTGTATTTTTATCAACGACAGTTTCAACTACTCTGCCGACTCCAACACCCGTTTCCGCATCAAAGGCAGTCTCTGTTACTCGACCAACACCAACATCTCCATCACTTGCTATATGTGCTTCTCGTGTTGTAACTGCCATACCTGAGCACACGTCACTATGACTCGTACTTGTAGCTACGATGAGTTTAACTGAAGTACTCTGAACTACGCTGAATTCCAGTGCTCCGCTTCACACTGCTCCGCTTTATAAAAAATTGTACATGCGCATGCGCACGCAAACGCGCATGCGTTGCTTGCATGCATGATATGAGGAGGATTGACCCAGTAGGATATTTTATGAGGAGGATTGACCCACTAGCAGTGGCGGATCTAGGGTAGATCCAGAGGTGCGCGCGAACCCCCCTTTGCGCTCAATAATGATATTCACAAGCTACATTACCTTATGAGGAATTTAGTTTACACAATCATAACTAGGAGTTATCCCACATTCACCACGCGCAAGACCGCCTAAACTAACAAGGATTCAATTCACCCTCTGCAGATTCAACGCAAAAGTAGGCTAGATTTTGACCGAAAGTGGGCGTGGTTTTCAAAAATTTGCTTCGCGCAAGCGCGCCCATTCCACTAAGAACCCCCCTTTCTCCAATCCTAGATCCGCCACTGACTAGGACATGAGTGTGTGTGTGTGTGTGTGTGTGTGTGTGTGTGTGTGTGTGTGTGTGTGTGTGTGTGTGTGTGTGTGTGTGTGTGTGTGTGTGTGTGTGTGTGTGTGTGTGTGTGTGTGTGTGTGTGTGTGTGTGTGTGTGTGTGTGTGTGTGTGTGTGTGTGTGTGTGTGTGTGTGTGTGTGTGTGTGTGTGTGTGTGTGTGTGTGTGTGTGTGTGTGTGTGTGTGTGTGTGTGTGTGTGTGTGTGTGTGTGTGTGTGTGTGTGTGTGTGTGTGTGTGTGTGTGTGTGTGTGTGTGTGTGTGTGTGTGTGTGTGTGTGTGTGTGTGTGTGTGTGTGTGTGTGTGTGTGTGTGTGTGTGTGTGTGTGTGTGTGTGTGTGTGTGTGTGTGTGTGTGTGTGTGTGTGTGTGTGTGTGTGTGTGTGTGTGTGTGTGTGTGTGTGTGTGTGTGTGTGTGTGTGTGTGTGTGTGTGTGTGTGTGTGTGTGTGTGTGTGTGTGTGTGTGTGTGTGTGTGTGTGTGTGTGTGTGTGTGTGTGTGTGTGTGTGTGTGTGTGTGTGTGTGTGTGTGTGTGTGTGTGTGTGTGTGTGTGTGTGTGTGTGTGTGTGTGTGTGTGTGTGTGTGTGTGTGTGTGTGTGTGTGTGTGTGTGTGTGTGTGTGTGTGTGTGTGTGTGTGTGTGTGTGTGTGTGTGTGTGTGTGTGTGTGTGTGTGTGTGTGTGTGTGTGTGTGTGTGTGTGTGTGTGTGTGTGTGTGTGTGTGTGTGTGTGTGTGTGTGTGTGTGTGTGTGTGTGTGTGTGTGTGTGTGTGTGTGTGTGTGTGTGTGTGTGTGTGTGTGTGTGTGTGTGTGTGTGTGTGTGTGTGTGTGTGTGTGTGTGTGTGTGTGTGTGTGTGTGTGTGTGTGTGTGTGTGTGTGTGTGTGTGTGTGTGTGTGTGTGTGTGTGTGTGTGTGTGTGTGTGTGTGTGTGTGCAGTAGACGAGGTGAAGAACCAATGGGAGTTACATAGAGCTACAGTACTAGCCCACATTCAGTGCATGAGGCAGCAGATACTGAGATATCTACTCCACCAGTGTCCCACACAATGCCGGCATGAGTAAAGTGCAAGAGCTTAACTTGAACCTTGATTCAAACAATTTTCAAAAAGTTATATTATTGACCCTCTCACATCCCTCAATATAGTACATTCAAGTCATAATCAATATTGCTAGACCATAATCAGACTATAATACCTATTATAGTGTACGTCCACACTATATTATAGTACTGTGTGATTTTTGATTCAAGCTCTAATCCTGACTCACTTTAGTCTAGCTTGCTAGACCCTCAACGCTCTCTCGGTCTAGCAAGCTAGTCTAGGCTCACTTACGATGAAGATTATTTACCAAATTGTCTCTATCAAGTCAGGTTGTAGGCAGCAGTACCTTAATGCTGGACGACACTAAGATAATGACTTCTGTGTTGCGAAAGAGACAAAAAAAAAGATTTCGTATAGAGCTCCAGAAACTGTTTTAAATTCCGCGCGCATGTTTGGGAAATAGAACGCATGCCCACATTTTAAAGTCAACTTGACACGTGTAGTCAGAGCGAGAGATGTCCTCGGCTGCTGGTAAGTCACTGGTGTAGTGTTTGTTACTAGTAATGTTGTCCTCCTCGTATAGTGAACGGTCTGTCCGCTCGACGCCGCTATATATCAGAAACAGCTACACGTGGCGATGGTTAGCATAGCACAGGTTGTAGCTTGGGTGATCCTCTCTCCTCTTCAGCCATTCCTCACCAACTGCTAGCCAAGATTGACCAGGTCCTCTCACTAGCTCACACTCACAACCTCCCTACGGTTACACCCACTCAAGTACTCAACCATCTTGACCTTGCTTACAACTATGGTCGACTGGTCCCACACACACCAGCATTGGATGAGTACGGCACAGCTTACAAGAACTACTTGGATAGTTTAGTGGAGGGAGAGGAAGATAGAACGAGAGAGGAGTTGGAGAAATGTGAACAATACTCAGGTAGACATCAAAATTCTTGATGCTTGTTACAACTTGTTTACAAGTTTGTTCAACTTAATTTGTTGTCAAGATTAGATTTGTTTATTGCAAAATTAAAATAATTGAGCAACCAATTATCATCTACTTACAGAGAAGGCAGTTGAAGAAGCTGTGAGGAACTGTGAGCTGGTGAAGAGGAGAGAGCAGGAGGAAGAGGATACAGTGACTCTTGAGGAACTGGAGAAGCAACGTATTGAAGCATTGAAGCTAGTGGAGAAGGAGAGGGAGATTGTGGAGCAGGAGAGAGCTGTGTATGAGAGTATTGCAGACAAGATCAGTAAGAGACACACGCCACACAATATACTGATGTACTAATGTACTCATACAGATAAACTCAAGAGTGATTTACATACTGCCATGTATAATTTCAATGTGGAGTTTACAGCAACAACTACTGAACTGAAGACGAAGAGGTTCACTAACCTTGGGATCGTTCATGAGCAACACTGGATTGATACAATAGGCAAGGTGAGTGAGTGGGTGTGGCTATAGCTGATCATGACTCGTTTCTTTCTCATAGAAGTGCTATGATGTGTTCTCAGAGCTGGATACAGACCAGGACACACACTTAGAGGCAGCCATCAGTATCTTGGACACTATGGAAGGTGTGGCTAGATGAGACACTATACTAGCATGTACTGTGATGGTCTGTTCAGAGTGTATACAGCTAGTCACAGAGGATGCAGTCAACAAGAAGAGGCGTGGCCTTGAGGAGCAGCTACAGGAGTGGAGTGATGTGAAGCTACAGTACTTGCTACAGCTACGATACTCCATTGTAACGTGTGTGTGCATACACAAGATGAGAGATGAGGAAAGCAGTGAGAGTCATGATAAGGTACCAACCCTACTCACCCTGCCTGCTGCACTGTCTCTCTCTATTATCAGAGACTGGGTGAGCTATTTGAGGAGCTATCAGTCGTCAGTGATCAGATACACTCACTCAACCCTCTCATTGAACTGGTCACAGTAGAGACTGTTTGTGAGTCACCAAATGCATTTACACTGTCGACTTTAAATATTTTGCACAATTAGATCGTCGTATGCAGAACGCCAAACAGGCCTATTGCAAAACGTTCTCCGATGATCATGTTCAAGTGGCTGAGAACAATACACAGCATGGAGATTGTCAGATAGTGCTAATGGAGAAGGATAGACTTACAGAGGAAGACCAGGTTGAATTGGAGAATGAGTGTCAACAAAACAATGACGAAGAAATAGCAGAGAAATACCAGTGCCCTCACTTTCCTGTAAGTACATGTATAGTGTGATCGTGATGCCTTTGTATTATTTAATAGACTAGTTATAGTGAAGCCGGTGATGTGGGTGTGGCTATGAGTCATGAGGTGGTGACGGAAGAGGACAAAGTGACAGAAGAAGTCCGAGATATGTCGGTAGAAGAGAATGAGTCAGAGAGTGAGGACAAAGAGTTTGATGAAGAGGTAGGCAGTGTTTTTGCTTTTCTTCTTTATCATTCCTAATAATCTATTGTACAACAGCAGATTACCACTGACCACACCCAAACAGTGGATGCAGAAGAACCTGTTGATGCAGTAAGGTCTGAACCATCTGAGGAAGGTTGTTCATCTCAATCTCTTTCAAACAAGTCACACCAGAGCTCACACTGCCCTTACTCTACAACAAAGCATCGAGTCTTAAAACGTCACATCCGTTCTCACTCCCTCAGTAGACAAACGCACATTCAATCAGTAACTGATCAAGTTAAAGCCAAATGTCGAACTGGTCGTCTCCAAACCAAGAGGTTGCACCAATGCCCACACTGTTCCTACTCTACCAAACGGACTAGCAATTTGACAAGCCACATCCATACCCATACTGGAGAGAAACCATACTCATGCACAGAATGTGGGAAGTGCTTCACTCAGGTTTCACATCTCCGAGCACATAACCGCACCCATACTGGAGAGAAACCATACTCATGCACAGAATGTGGCAAGTGCTTTAATCAGCTTTCAAATCTCCAAGTACATAACCGCACCCATACTGGAGAGAAGCCATACCCATGTGCTGAATGTGGAAAGTGCTTCACTACTCTTTCAGATCTCCGAGTACATAACCGCACCCATACTGGAGAGAAACCATACTCATGCAAGGAATGTGGGCGGAGCTTTAATCGATCTTCAAACTACAGTAGACACATGCGTACAATGCATTGAACTTGTCGTGTTATGTTACATCAATGTCCTCATTGTTCCTATGTTACTAAATATAGCCCAGCAACTTTGCAACAACACATCCGTACTCACACCAGAGAGAAGCCATGAGGTGTGGGAAGTACTTTTACTGAAAATTCCACTCAGCCTTAATAATTTCCTTCAAAAAACTTTCTTAATTTTCTAGCTGTGTTCTCACAATGAGGGAGTTACGTAACACAAAATCGGCATCAACAGTACTGCTGTTTTCATACGAAGCCCAAAAGCATGATTATTATCAGATACTGCATGATTTCAAGACAAAAGTTTGTTATAGTACAAGTCAGTGTGGGTGGGTAGTGTATAGTGAAAGTCACACTCTTGGTGGTGGAAGTGGAGCGTAGGCTGGACATTGCTGTATAGCAATCACTTGTCTGGTAGCAACCTCATCATAGAGTGGGTCAGCCACTGAGTGGGCTGGAGGACGGCTCACTGCAGCTGGCTGCTTCTTCTAGTTCCCTCTGTTTACGCTTGGCGTTGATTTTAGCTGCAGCAGAGATTGACCAACAAAAGTGGTAAAGCAATACACATGAGAGTGATGTGATACAAACACTAGATCTTTGTGATGAGAAAACAAAGTAGGAGTCCAGTATGTGTTTAATACCATGCATGCAGATGTAATATGTTCTCAATCTTACCGATTTTGTGCTTTTTAGCTTTTCCTCTGTAGCGCACTAGACACGCTATCATGATCATTATCACACATGCTGCTAACACAGTGATTCCAACCACTGTAACTATCAGTGGTAGTATTAGACCAAGGTCATCACCGGTGGTCCTATCTGGTGCTCCTACCAGCCTCACTGCATGTGGCTGATACCATACTTGATAATGACAGTACTGCTGAGAGAAACCATATGACATAGTTTACTATAGTATTATAATAATACCTGTGGTTGAAGAAGGAAACAATGGTGATCTGTGTGTAGTAATGGGCGTGGTTTGTTGAAGTGATGGTTTCTCAGTAACTGTGATGAGGGTCAGTTTCCAATAGCTGCTATTCTGTGGTCCACCACATCACTGCTGTTAATGTCAGACACCATTACCCTGTAGACTCCTGGAGGGAGATCACCAGCACAGTCACTGGCAGACAGAGAACTGCCCTCTCTGTGGGCTACTGTTTCCTGAACTCGGTTACCCATGGCGTCAGTGAAACTGATGTGACATCCTATGGCAGTAGTCCCTTGCGCAAACCAACACGTCACAATGCTTGTTCTGAAACACTCTGGTTGTGACATTCTGCACATGAAACGTACCTAACGATAGCGTGGTAGTAAACTCACTTCATTGCAGTGTACATGCACTTACTGATTCGAATTGTATCTGATTCAGTAGCACCAGCCTCATTCTCTAGTGCTACCATTGCAGTGTAGAGACGGCCAAACATCAGATACTTAGTCACGTTTACCATCACGGACATCAGTGTGTTTGTTAGGGAGAAAGATAAGATCTGTTCACAATCAACAGTTGGCTGTGGTACCCTTAGAGGACAATTCAGAGACACAACTGATCCTAAACTGTTGTTTAAAATGATTGATATGTTGCTTGGACGAGTAGCAATACACTTTATGTCAACCTACAGTAAAGAGCTGGATTATCAATTTCACAGTGGAATACCAACCAACTGTACGTAGAAACATGCATGTGTGAAAACAAAACACTCCACATCTACTTACCTGAAATGTTTGAACAGATGTCGGAGTGGTGGGCGAAAAGACAAGTGTGGAATCAACCCAAAACTCCTCTGGAGCTGAAATACACAAACAAAAGCTACTTCAATAAACTGTTGTCAAATTGAAAATGCAGCAACAATGGAGAATATTTACTACACTACCACAATAGGAACTGCTGTACTATTCATTGGTATAGCTAATTCCTAGTAATACTTTATCCAAACCTTTGTAAATAGTCTGGTTGATTAGATATGAATCTCCAATCCCTACTCTGTTATTAACAGTGATATTGAAATGGTAGCTAGTGCAGATGTCAGGAGCTGTGTATAAGAGGTCAGTTGTGGTTGTAGTGATGGTGGTGTTGCTTGCACCATCTGCAGAGGTGATGGTTATGGAGTAGTTAGGCACTCCAGCAAGAGTGAAAGGAGGTGTAAAGCTCAGCTGTAGAGCTGTACTATTGTACTGGACCAGTTGTACATCTTTCACCACCTCAAGCCTCCCTATAAGAATTCTGTAATAAGTGTGCATCATGTTACAGACCTTGGACTCTAAGATAAGCGAGCAAACTCGACACAGCAGTTCCATGGAAAGGGAGTAGCAAGCAGCCAATGTTGATGTTATCATTGATCTGTTGACCTAGTACACTGAGCTGGTATGATACTTGCGGTGAGCTGATCACTGGCATGTGAGGTGTGATGCCGTGGTCACTGAACTCATGGAGTCCTTTGCCGTTGATCTTCCAGTAGTTGCTGACTCCTGAGTCCGGTGTGAAGACACATGTGAACACAGCAACATCTCCATCACTGATATTCACTGATTGGGCTGACTAACAAATACTGCAGAATGAATGAGACACATGTAGTAATGCATAACTTATCAAATTCAGTAGTACTGCAAGATTTCAATTCTGTTTACAGAATCCTTCTGTTCAGCTGTGGTACACTAAAATTGTGGCTAATTCACTGAGTCTTTGTGATGGTGCTCAGCCTGGGCTGTACTGCGCGAGGTGTGTCAACGTGCATGCAGTGTACCTAGAGTAGTTTCGGATGTCACGACAAAGAAGCCGTCGAGTAGAATGGCAAGGAACAGGGCGAATTTTTGCAGTCTATCTCAATGCAGAGCGCCTAGTAGCTGTAGGCTCGGTATGTGATTATATTACAGATGTAGATTGTCAGGACACCAGCTTATATTTTCCACAGAATGAGATCTCATGAATATCATTATACGAGTAATAATTTATATTACTACTGGTACAAGGCTGTTCAGATTAGTGAGGGTCTACTGTAGCTACTGGTACAAGGCTGTTCAGATTAGTGAGGGTCTACTGTAGCTACTGGTACAAGGCTGTTCAGATTAGTGAGGGCCTACTGTAGCTACTGGTACAAGGCTGTTCAGATTAGTGAGGGCCTACTGTAGCTACTGGTACAAGGCTGTTCAGATTAGTGAGGGCCTACTGTAGCTACTGGTACAAGGCTGTTCAGATTAGTGAGGGTCTACTGTAGCTACTGGTACAAGGCTGTTCAGATTAGTGAGGGTCTACTGTAGCTACTGGTACAAGGCTGTTCAGATTTGTGAGGGTCTACTGTAGCTACTGGTACAGGGCTGTTCAGATTAGTGAGGGCCTACTGTAGCTACTGGTACAGGGCTGTTCAGATTAGTGAGGGCCTACTGTAGCTACTGGTACAAGGCTGTTCAGATTAGTGAGGGCCTACTGTAGCTACTGGTACAAGGCTGTTCAGATTAGTGAGGGCCTACTGTAGCTACTGGTACAAGGCTGTCCAGATTAGTGAGGGTCTACTGTAGCTACTGGTACAAGGCTGTCCAGATTAGTGAGGGTCTACTGTAGCTACTGGTACAAGGCTGTTCAGATTAGTGAGGGTCTACTGTAGCTACTGGTACAAGGCTGTCCAGATTAGTGAGGGTCTACTGTAGCTACTGGTACAAGGCTGTTCAGATTAGTGAGGGTCTACTGTAGCTACTGGTACAAGGCTGTTCAGATTAGTGAGGGTTTACTGTAGCTACTGGTACAAGGCTGTCCAGATTAGTGAGGGTCTACTGTAGCTACTGGTACAAGGCTGTTCAGATTAGTGAGGGTCTACTGTAGCTACTGGTACAAGGCTGTTCAGATTAGTGAGGGTCTACTGTAGCTACTGGTACAAGGCTGTTCAGATAAGTGTATACCGTATAGCCGGTTTTTTTCGCTGGCCAAATCTTTCGTTAGCCAAATTTTGGCTGGGTCTAATTTTCGTCACAGAGCCACGTCACAAACATTTTAAATAGGCAAAAAGAATTTTTCGAAATCTAATTTTCGACACGCACCAGCCGTTCGAAAATTAAATCTACATGAAAATAACCGGCTATACGGTATTTTGATATAAAATTATGCTTACTTGAAGCAGCTGCTACTATTGAAGCATTGGTCACAGTCCCATTCCCAGGAGGGGCACATGCCCATACTGACACACTGTATTCGTAGCTGGTAGAGCAGTGAGGTTGAACACCACACAGAGATCAACCGTCACTCCGCTCTCAACTATCGTGTCATTCAGTCTCAGCTCATAATAGTAGTCAGTAACTTTTAGTCCTTACGAGTAGGGAGAGAGCCACCAACCACACGATGATGTGAGCGGGGTTACTAGAGTAGATCAAGTTATATAGTGACAGCACTAACATTACCTGTGAGAGAGAGAGAGAGAGAGAGAGAGAGAGAGAGAGAGAGAGAGAGAGAGAGAGAGAGAGAGAGAGAGAGAGAGAGAGAGAGAGAGAGAGAGAGAGAGAGAGAGGAGAGTACGTAGCTGTAGTATTGCGTTTGAGCATTGCTAGGCAAAATCAATACGTAGGCTTCCCCACAAATGAAAGATAAACTTGCTGGAGCAGTTTTAGCTTCATACGCTTCACACAACTAAATAAAAATTGTAAAAACTCGATTGTGCTTAGTATTCACATGTAGCCCTTAGCGTCGACAGTAAACACCACTTAACACAAGAGAGAGATATTCAGTATACACACTGACCATATGGATAGACATTGTGTATAATAGGTTGTGTGTTGAAGCACTTATCAATACAAGACACCACTATCACCCAGTAAGAACTGACTGACTCACTCACCTACAGTGTAGACTTTAAATTCTGCAGAATTGAGCAGATGTTGTCCACTGTTGTCTCTTCCTTGCAGCGTCATTGTAGCGTTGTTGAACTCCTCAGTTATAGATGAAACATGGAATATGTGCATTCCACCAGAGAAAGTTGGAATGTGGAACACTGGTTGCTTATTAGTGATAACTTCACAGCCATTGGTAGCTTTGAACATTATGGTAAGATTACCATTCAGCCATACTGTCTGATAGGATACATGTTCAAAGACTGCAAATAAAGTGATAAAAGATACAGAAGTTACTCAGTGACCAGGTTAAAGTACATGCAGTAATTACAGAGATGAGCAGATGAACTCATATATTGTTGGGCAATACACTCACTCGGTTATTTGATTTTGACTGAGACAGGAAACCTTTGTTTCAATGTATGATATCAACTAACAATACATGCAGAGCTCACAACTGAACTTTTGTCAAAAGTGGCAAAGAAAAATAACAGGGATCTACAGGAGATTCTGCCATGCATTGACAAGACTTGTATAGTAGCGATGTCAGAAAGCTGAATTTTGTTACTGTTTCTTTGTAAAATCATGCATTCTATGGACACAACATGTAATGATGTCATATCAAACTACCAGGTATGCATAACACCATTGTAGCTATAGTGTTGATAGTGTAGTCGTCTGTACTCTATTCTGCTGACTGCTTTGGTGAGGTGCTGTGTTGGGATTTGAGAGCAATGAAGAACTGTGGTAGCTGGGACCTTGGGCCTCTAGGACTACCTATCAATAAACTAGCTATTGATCCTACTGGTATGTGATTGTGTGTGAGTCATACAGTAACGATTGTGTGTCTTAGACTCAGTGTTAGCCTGTGGCTCTGGCAGTGGTGCTGTCATGATGATAAACAATCAGGAAAGGTACACTCAACCACTTGCTCAACTTGCTAGCTGAAGTGATGATTGTCTACAGGTCTCTAATCTAGATAATGCTACTGGCAGTGTTGAGTCACTGTTGTTCAGTCATTCAGCTGATATGCTATACACAGGAACAGATAATGGAACAGTGGTAGTATGGCAGTGAACAACACACTAGTAACAAGATAGAGATATCTAGATCATGCAGTCAATTTGTGGCATTGTATACTAGAAAAAATAATTATACCGCATTCAAATTAATAGTAACTACTGTTCTTGCTTTGCTACACTTTCTTTGACAGCAGTCAGAGCAGCCTCGTACTGTTCTTGATAAGATTGCAGCTGTTCCTCTGTTCCCTTCTCCTTTTTAATCTTCTCTCTACCAACTGATTGTAATATCTTAGAGAAATGAGGCACCTGGATCGATAACAGCAACGTAAACACTACGATGAACATTGAATTACTTACTCACCTGATCAGGGACCAGTAGTGTATATGCCACACCCTCTTGCCCTGCCCTTGCTGTTCTGCCTACTCTGTGCTGGCATGTGCGGTAATGAGGTGCATGGGGGATGGTAGTTTATGACTGAACACCATCAATATCCACTCCTCGTGTCATGCTGTCCGAACAGATTAGAACCTGCAGAACCAAGCCAGTAAGTAAGAACGGTGAGACATCTAGTGTAATAATATTAACCTCGGTCTTCCCTGCAATGATATCCTTCAAAATCTTTTGTCGTTTACTCAGTTTAGTGTTTACTGCTATTTCCATAACACTAGTTGGTCCCTTGTACTGCTGGAGTAGGAGGCACAGTCTATGAGCCGTCTCCCGTGACTCAGTGAAACACAACACATGCGCTCTAACAAGTGCAGTAGAACCAGTGGCCGATTGTCTGGTGAGCATGCAATGGTGTATTCCTTGAGGGTAGAAGGGATCGAGGACTGTCCAATGATGTCACCGTGCACATCTTTCGATACAGTAAATAGTACTGGATAGTGGAGATGAAGGAGTGACAGGTGTTCAGGATCGATCGAGGGAGAGAGTCGCAGAAAATAACAGCTTCTGAAGGCAGACAGTATGAGTGGATGAAGGAGGAGAGTTTTAAGTTGAGGTACAAGTGTTGAGCAAAGTGAAGGCAAGGAGTGAGCTAAAGCTTATCTTCTTCGGCACAACTCAGTTTTTCATCTTCATCATCTTTGTGCTGTTCTTCTAAAATCGTTTCATCAATTGCCATTTTTTCTTTTTTGTCATTTTGGATATTGTTCCTTTTTTTGAGGCCCTCCTCTGTTCTGCCAGTAGGTTTACATCTGCTAGAGTCAACCCGCTCCTCGACGACACGTGTGCTGACCGTAATTGAAGTAATATTGAAAAGAAAGGGCGCGCCGAGTTAAAATTTTGAACGAAACTCAGGGAAGAAGACGGCTCACATGTCTGATGTTTCTTTGTACGGTGACTCTACAACTCGCTCTTCTGCAGCCCTCTAGCTTGCTCCACTCATTGTCTATCCTTTAAGGTAGTATTTTTCGTTTTTTCAATTCTGTGGTTACACTTTTGTCTGTTTTCTCTCAGCAGAATGAATGTAGGGTGCACAATTTGCGCCGACACGATAGAAGACAGCTTCTCAGCCGCACCTTGTATCCAGACTCCACTACTGCATACATAGAAACTGCCTGAATACACTCAAACCATACATTTTAACGCTCTTTCGGTGTCTTCCTTCACTGATCTCTTTAGGTGGACATATATTTCATCATTTTTGGTTAAAAAAATACACATTAGTCGCGTCGCAACCGTACCAAATTCTGTTTCTAACCGTAGATTTAATTGCAAAGCGGTAACACCCACCCGCGCGGGAACGTTGTCTTGTAGTTATCCACCGCATGTACTTTAACATAACATTTCTCCCGTATACTATAAATGTGACTTGTAAAAGTCTGTTTACACGTACTCCTATGAATATACTAACTTACTATTCAACCAAAACCATAGCAGGCGGTCAAGGTGGAGCTCAATGCAGCCGGCTTCAGCAAGCAGTAAGTTCAAGAGTGTTTGAGTTCAAAACATTGACAAATTCGTTTTGTAATGATAACAGCCAAAAAAACTATTGATTTTTGTAAAAAATACATTGATGTTTTGCTGCATGAAAAAAAATTTACTGTCCAATGAATCACAACTATTATATATATAATAGACAGTACATAAAACTACTATCATTTCAGCAGTATGTGTGTGGTATAGAACAAGTAAATTTCAAATCTTATTTAATTAAAATACAATACAGGTGCCGCCAGAGGGTCTACTCGATCCACCTGTCAACAGGTCAGCCAGCAGCAGGAAGATTTGTGCATTCTATGTGGCAAAACACAAAGGTATGCTGCTTGCTATAAACACTGGGGAGAGAAGGAAAAAGAATTTATTGAAAAACATCTTGAGAGGATACCACCTAGCAACAGTTACATATGCCGGAAACATCTGCTAGAAGCAAAACGGCACCATAGTGACAGCATACCGTACACTCCTAAGTGGAAAAGCACACAGAGCAGGTGCCATAAAAAATGCATGAATCCTAAATGTGCACAGCAAGATGTAAAAACAATCAAGCCTTCATTTGCACCAATGAAATGGTTAGAGGCAGCACTCAATCTCACATGTAACGAGGAAGAAATGTTTGAGCTCTGTCTATGTTGCTACAACGAACTGTATAGACAGTTTAACTCACCAACTCCATGCGCGTCCTGTGGCGGCATTCCTAAACAAGGGAGCATACTATCTAGACATAGCCCAGACGCAATTGCTGTGTCCAACCACCTACAAAGATCAACGGGCAGTAACATCAACATACAACCTACAGACTATCTGTGTAACACTTGTTACAAGATGCATTTAACTATAGTAACATCATTAGAGAAAGAGAGGGTTGAAGCTGAGAAGACACTAGAAAGCTATATCACAAGGCTAAGGGCACAACTAGAGCATGACATAACTCTTACGCAAAAGACAGTTGTGATGAGTGCATTGTTTGTTGCTGGGCACCTAGTTCAAGACAAGGCTGTACTGCTACCACAAGTATGCAGGTATTTCTTGAGCAGCTATGGGGTTACAACTCAGAACCTAACTCTAGAGGAGAATGACTGCACAGTCAAGTTTTCATCTAGATGGCTATTAGGTCAACTGATAATACTTCTTAACCCACACATACAGTATACCTGTGTTCACAAGAGATTTGGAACTGTGCTGTATCGTGCAGATGGTGATTTACTCACTTGTCTCTCTTGGGCACTCGGTTCGTCTAGCAATGCTACTGAAGCAGATGAACAACCAGAGCAAACCTACAGAAATGAGCCACTGAGTAAAGAGAGGGTACTGGTTGAGGCTGGTGAGGTACTTAATGACATTATTCACAACGAAATCAGGTCACAGGCCTCCATTGGCACAGATGATCCGTTGTGGTTTAACATAGATCAATACCTTGAAAAGGTCAATCCAATGCTATTTAACTTTATCGCATTGATCACACGTTCAGTGCGGGAACGCAGAAAAGCTACATTAAGCAATGAGGCAAGTGATCATGCTAAAAAAGTAAGGCAGTATTACATTTTATGCTTGCTTCTGTACTGCACAAATCCCAAACAGCCACCTCCCCTGCATAATCTACTTGCAGATGCAGTTGAAGTTAGTGGCGGTTCTAGACAGCTGTTAAAGCTTTTAAACAGATTGGGGTGTGTATCATCACCAGATACACACGATCGATACGTTACCAGCATAGCAGAACTCAACCGCCAAACAAGCATATGGGACCACATACCATCAGACACATTTACAGTTGCTTCGGTAGACAACTTTGACATGCTCCAAAGTTATGCTGCTGTGTTTTGTGGTGACCAAAAGCGTAGCTACCATGGAACCACGGTTCAACTTGTACAGCCAAATTTGTACATGAAATGGTCAATTTCTCGTTCACTGGACTCTCATCGTCCCTCACTAGACTCTCACAGTCTCTCACTAGACTCTCGCAGTCTCTCTTCGGACTCTCACCGTCCCTCACTGGACTCTCACCGTCCCTCACTGGACTCTCACCGTCCCTCACTGAACTCTCACAGTCTCTCTTCGGACTCTCACCGTCCCTCACTGGACTCTCACCGTCCCTCACTGAACTCTCACCGTCCCTCACTGGACTCTCACCCTCCCTCACTGGACTCTCACCGTCCCTCACTGGACTCGCACAGTCTCTCTTCGGACTTTCACAGTCTCTCTTCGGACTCTCACAGTCTCTCTTCGGACTCTCACCGTCCCTCACTAGACTCTCACAGTCTCTCTTCGGACTCTCACCGTCCCTCACTAGACTCTCACAGTCTCTCTTCGGACTCTCACAGTCTCTCACTAGACTCTCACGGTCCGTCACTGGACTCTCACCGTCCCTCACTGAACTCTCACAGTCTCTCTTCGGACTCTCACCGTCCCTCACTGGACTCTCACAGTCTCTCTTCGGACTCTCACAGTCTCTCTTCGGACTCTCACCGTCCCTCACTAGACTCTCACGGTCCCTCACTGGACTCTCACCGTCCCTCACTAGACTCTCACGGTCTCTCTTCGGACTCTCACAGTCTCTCTTCGGACTCTCACCGTCCCTCACTAGACTCTCACAGTCTCTCTTCGGACTCTCACCGTCCCTCACTAGACTCTCACAGTCTCTCTTCGGACTCTCACAGTCTCTCACTAGACTCTCACGGTCCCTCACTGGACTCTCACCGTCCCTCACTAGACTCTCACAGTCTCTCTTCGGACTCTCACCGTCCCTCACTAGACTCTCACGGTCTCTCTTCGGACTCTCACAGTCTCTCACTAGACTCTCACCGTCCCTCACTGGACTCTCACCGTCCCTCTCTGGACTCTCACGGTCCCTCTCTGGACTCTCATGGTCCCTCACTAGACTTTCACAGTCTCTCTTCGGACTCTCTAAGTCCCTCACTGGACTCTCACTGTCCCTCTCTGGACTCTCACGGTCCCTCACTGGACTCTCACCGTCCCTCACTGGACTCTCACCGTCCCTCACTGGACTCTCACGGTCCCTCTCTTCCCTATTAAATAGGTAGCTGCTAGTAACAATACCTTAAAGTTTTGGAGCCAATTTGTCTTTGTGGATTGCTATTCATACATAGGCCTGTACTTGGCTATACGTGGCAGTGATTGGAATCTCAGACTTTCAAGTTTGAAATTGATGGCACCGCTATTTACAGCTTTTGACAGAGACAGCTATCGCAGAATACTTCCAGATCACCTCGCAAAACTGCAGCTGTACCCAGAAGAAATCATCAAGTACTTTAATGCAGGTGGGTTTACAGCGACACTATCAGAAAAAGAGTGGCACTCAGTAGCATTGGACGAAGCGCACGAAATGTGCATCAATAAAGATCTTAAAGGAGCCGTGGTTCGTCCAACAGAAGCTTACCTCCAAAAAACATCACTTTTTTTCAACTACCGTATAAAGGCATACAAAAACTTGTGCAAACAACTATTTCCAGAAAAAGCTGCCAACGAAAAAGATCCTGGAATAACAGACAAATCAATGCAGGCACTTAAAAGAGAACAAAACATCGCTCACATGTGCATTGAACTACTTAACAGCGCTATAGTCCAACCAGCTACATCTCAACACACTAGAGGCCTCATCAACATCTTCACTGGTCAAGAGGCAACACATCAGCAGTCGCATGACCTTCTCTCGTTTAGAGTGATTGGTCAAAAAGCCTTTGAAGATCACGTCACCTACAGAATATTAATGATCCCCAGCTCTACTACTGCTCCAATCAGACAACTAAAACTCAAAACTATGAAAAATGATAAAAAACACACAAAAAGGATTACACCAAAAGAGCAAGAACTGAAGCAGGTTACCAAATGTCTGAGAAGACGACTTGCATGGTGCAATCGCAACCATTTGCCATACAATGCATCAGAAGAGCAGTACTCTCTATTACCAAGAGCTTTAGCTGACCAAGATGGAAATCCACACACATCAAATAAAGCAACTTGGACAGAAAAACTTCATCATCGCTACCAGGAACCCAATCTTATCAGCTCCTCTATTCCTGAAGGGTGGTTTCCTGAAGTGGTAATTATAGATGCTATGTTTCTCATCAACACCAGGCCACTTAGAAGCACAAAGACTATCACAGATTATGCCATATTACTGTTTCATAGATTCGCTACAGAGTACTTTAAAGCAGGGGCGGACGAAGTCCATTTCATCTTCGACAAGCATACTTGCTCACAACAATTCTATCCCAAAAAATTCGAGCAAGAGCGCCGTGATTCCAGTAAGCTGAAAAAACAACACGAGCATACTGTTTTCACTACAACAACACCTGTTCCTCAATGCTGGAATGATTACATTAGCTGTAGGGTGTGCAAGCGATCAATCATAGAGGCAATTGGGCTATCTTACCTACAAAGGGGTCTACTACTGCTACGCAACAGACAGGTGCTTGTTCTCGCTGGTTGTTTTCAAGGAGGAAATGAAGACAGTGCGTGGGTACTACATGGGCAGGACTATGAAGCAGTAGTGACAGCAGAACCAGACACGCAGTACTTATGCAATGCCATAGAGGCCGACATGCGCATCTGGCGGCATGCAATAACCACATGGGCAACAAGGGTATTGATTTATTCACCTGACACAGACGTTTACAATGTTGGATTGAGCTTGCATATACCAAAAGAGATAATTTTACAGCTCAATGTACCTCACTCTCAAGACAAGAAATTTCTGAATTTCAACAACCTTATCTTGGCCCTAAAACGAGATCCAGATTTATCAACACTGCCGAAGGATCAACTCAGTTGTATTCTACAGACATTGTATGTATGCACCGGATGCGATTTTGTGTCTTACTTTAGAACACTAGGAAAAGCAGGCATGCTACAAGTATTTTTTCAGTACTCACAGTTTATATGTGGCGGTGGGAGCCTAAGCAACAACGCTGACCCCAAAGAAAGTTTTCCAGCATTTCTCCGTCTTGTAGGGAGTTGCTACTTTAAAAAACACCTCGCAGCTTTTATCAGCTTATTTAAATCAGAAACACCTTCACAACTATTCAACACAATGGACCCAACCATGACTAAGAATGAACGTCATGAACTCTGGTTAAGGACAATAAGAACTACTGTAGCAGACAGAATAGGAAGTGAAGAGGAAAGGGTTCCCTCCTACACTGCCCTGTGGCGACACTGGCTACGATCATGCTATGTGTGCAAATTGTGGAAAAACTCACCTCTTTCTAATGTTTACGATAATTTGCCTCGTCCAGAAGACAGTGGCTGGATCAGTGAAGGAGATGGAAGATACCAGATAGACTGGGAAGATCCTAAGGTAGCAGCAAAAATAAAATCAAACATCGACTTTCTACTAAAAGGCTGCAATTGCAAAAAAGGATGTACATCAAAAAAGTGTGGGTGTCGGAAAAAGAGCAATTACTGTGGACCTGGATGCGAGTGTCAGGGATGTAGCAATTTACCGGTACAAATACAGCAAGAGGAAGACAGGTATAGTGATGATGATGATGATGAGGAGGAGGAGGAAGACAGTGACATTGAAAGTGACAGCAGTGATGATGCCAGTGACAGTTGTGAGGAGCTACTAGAGACAGAGATAATAACAGATGAATTATTCTTCACTACAGATATCATTTGAATTACTTAATTTTGATTTACCTCTTACATTTACCTTTTACATTACCTCTACCAATTCTGTAATCAACCAGAGTTATTTATTCAATAATAATAATCATTTATTTTAGTTCATCACGTTTTATCAAAATGGCTGACTCCAACACGTGAAGTTACAACGATTGACAATTCCGTTTTGAAGTAGATAGAGGGGCAATATTTGTTCAACAACATGTACGGGTATAGAGGAATACTATTACAAACAAGCTTTTACTGTCGCGCTTACCCGTCTTTAACTACAACACAGAATACAGAAGTCACGTGGCAATAAAATCTTTCAGCTGGCAAAGGTAATCGTTTGTAGCTTACACAAACAATGCACTTTATTCATCTTACCTATTCAAGAAATTCTCCAATCTTCCATAAAGCCAACAAAGACTATTAATTGGTCGTGCGACTTCTAGAGACCACACGGCAGCACCAACACTAACCCTCCTCAGCTGACAGCCATTTCTAGATTATGTAATGACCACGCCCACAACTCGTGCAAATAAATTTACTTCCGGTTTGCACGGTTGCGACGCGACTGTGTGGTTGTCCATAATTTTCCTTTCTGCTCACAGTTTAATTCAATGGCTGTCACATCAGAACAATTGTCCTCAGTGCAGAGAGCCCTGTCTACCTAGTGAGGTCCTCAAGCTGTTTCTTGATACAGACTCTAGGCAGAATGTCGGGAGCAGTCTGTCTCTAGAAGAGTTAATGGTGAGAGAGTGCGCATGAAGAGAAGTGATGGTGGGGAGGGGGAGGTGAATGGAAGGGTGAGAGTGAGAAAGAGGTTACATAAAGATCTGTTTTAATGTGATAGGAACAAGTGAAAAAACAAGACTCACTTCTCAAAGAACAAGGTACTATAAAGTGAATCCTTTGGTTGTCTCTTTCTGCCTATGTCACACATGATTGCAGTATGATAGTATTATTTTGTTGTGTTGAACTCTAGTGTGTTGTCTGTTCAGGTGAAGTGATAGAGAAAGCTCAAGAGAAAGGTCATGCTGTATAGTTGAGTGTTATTATGAACCTGGATGTCTTCCTAGTGAATGACTAGCTTCTCTCCTTTCAGTACTCAGCTACTGCTGGACAGTAGTTCATCAGAAAGTCAACAGCTGGTCAATTCATCCTCTCCTACTGACCTAACTAACTATGTAATTGCTATTAAAACGTCAGTTCACACATACACACACACACGCTCTTCTCTCTTAATTCACATGTCACCATTACTAGGGAGTTTCTCAAAGAGAGAAAAAAAACTCTACTCGAAGAGAGAGCAAAGCTGGTTCTAGAAACTACAACTCTCGAAAGAAAAGTGAGTTGTCTTTTTGTTTAGCTGTCAGTTAGTTATCCTTCTTTGTCGGTCGGTAATACCTATAGCTGAGACAGGCAGACCTTGAGCTACATGAGGTTCGTAGCCAGCTCGCCTTAAACAAGAGTTACATCCAATCACTCGAACAAGAAAAATACAGTTTACACCATTGAGTCACCAAATTCACAAAAGATTTGAAAAGGATTTTAGAAAGGTGTGCGGGTGTTAGTAGAGTATTCCTTACTCTCTCCTTTACTTTTCTCTCTCACTCAGTCCAATGCCAGATGCAGTCAGAAATTTAATCAAGTTGGATACTTCAGCCAATCCTGTTCTTGCTAAGAAAGAACGCTGTGATTCAACCGATTCCGATTCCGCAACAGAACGCAAATATTTGTCCTGACCTCCACTCAGCAACTCAATTCAAATATACATTTGCTCCTCATCAAGGTAGTGGTGTATTCAAGAAGCCCGCCTCTGCAACAGAGGACAACAATACAAACAGACAAGCTTGTGCACGAAATTGAAATTCTAATTGTTATTATTATTACAATGTAGTGAGCAACATAAAATACCAGCAGTGGGAATTATGAATTTTGTTATTGGTAGACCCAAAACTAGACTACATGTACTTTGTGCTGTCTGCTAGTCACTTATGGACACAGTGGTTTTAGAGTATCAGAGTGCAACCAAAGTACTTAGCACAGTATCATGTCAATCTAGACTAATAATTATTATTGTGACAGCTAAAATTAGAATGTTACACTGGCTCTAGAGAAGCTCAACTATTGATGCTGGTAGTGCCAGATACATCTATCTGGTTTCATCTGCAAAAAAATGGTCATTAAAATCACGAAATTTAGGTCCCACTATCGGCAATGATAATGTATCATTTTGACAGCACAGCACAAACCAGTTGTACTGTAAACAAGATACTGGAATGCACAATACTTGTGTAACTAGACAATGCTTGCTATCAAAGGTAATACACTCCTTGTACATCAAGTTGGAGCCGCTTTGTCAGTCAGATATCATGGCGTCACTGTCAGCTCTTACCATTGTTTATCGATACTTGTTTTTCGTTCCAGATTCTGTCTCTCATGTATACAACTTGATGACTCTCGAAATTAACTTGCTCAACTTGTTAAGTGCACGAGTATAG
The DNA here is from genome assembly GCA_964017065.1 of Haliclona indistincta. Taxonomy (NCBI): domain Eukaryota; kingdom Metazoa; phylum Porifera; class Demospongiae; order Haplosclerida; family Chalinidae; genus Haliclona; species Haliclona indistincta. The sequence continues at coordinate 5,191,003 of OZ024790.1, read as the reverse complement.
TTTGAATGGACAGCAGCACAGTACAGTCCTTCATCAATGATGTTGTGACAGTGTTCTCATCGATCCTTTAACCCCTTCAACTCTGACCTTGTTTCAGTCTCAAACATTCACTCACTTCTGCTCCTCTACCCAGCTAGCTATGTCTTGGTCAACAGATCTGTGCATAAGGGGTAGGCATAAATGAGTGAGGGAGTGAATGAGCAAATGAAGTGAAAGCTACACTCACCAGCTGAACAGAGTAGCATACTTCCAGCTGATGAATGAATGGATTGACTAGAAGAGCTAAAAGCAGACCATCGAATAAGTCAGCAAGCCAGATGCTAGTCTTCTGTCTAAATAGTTTACAGCTGAAATAGTATGTACATTGTGAGTTTAGACAGTAGGTCAGGAGTACCTTACTTTAAAATTTCAAATTTGCGCGCCGAATAGAGGCATACACACGTCACATCCATATTCACCTCCTCAAAAGAGAAGAGTACCCGAAAATGGCGAGTACATGTCTTCCACTGCAAGTTGCAGTACTCAGTTAAACAGATCTGGTCTGTATAGCTCGTGTGTAGGATAGTCCCTTAGGACGTTCTTGAAGGTAGTCAGGTACAATAGCAGGGTTGTACGTAATTTCAAACAGTCTGGCATGTACATGCCAGACTGTTTGAAATTCTGACTTCTACAGTATATTTACTGCACTCACTACTACTAATATAACAAGAGTTTATAATGTCAGTTTTTGAATCCGCATTGTTCCCAGTGTAATTATTTGTCTTTAAATTTTCGCGCGCTAGATGAAAAGAAATGACACGCCCATAAACACGTGTGCGCATTCGAGTCAGTTGAGTGACGACTACATGTACTGGCACCTTAGATCTTAGATGTCTTCCACTGCACGTTGTGAGTCTACCTGGTGTATGGTGTTACTAGTAATGTTGTCTTCCTCGTGTAGTGAACGATCTGTCCGCTCGACGCCGCTATGTATCAGAAACAGCTACACGTGGCGATGGTTAGCATAGCTCAGGTTGTAGCTTGGGTGATCCTCTCTCCTCTTCAGCCATTCCTCACCAACTGCTAGCCAAGATTGACCAGGTCCTCTCACTAGCTCACACTCACAACCTCCCTACGGTTACACCCACTCAAGTACTCAACCATCTTGACCTTGCCTACCAATATAGTCGACTGGTCCCACACACACCAGCACTGGACGAGTATGGTACAGCTTACAAGAGCTACTTGGATAGTTTAGCAGAGGGAGAGGAAGACAGGACGAGAGAGGAGTTGAAGAAATGTGAACAATGCTCAGGTACAGCATCATGTTATAATCAGCTCGATCATGATGTCCCCTCTCGATCTTTTCAGAGAAGGCAGTTGAAGAAGCTGTGAGGAACTGTGAGCTGGTGAAGAAGAGAGAGCCGAAGGAAGAGGATACAGTGACTCTTGAGGAACTAGAGAAGCAACGTGTTGAAGCATTGAAGCTGGTGGAGAAGGAGAGGGAGATTGTGGAGCAGGAGAGAGCTGTGTATGAGAGTATTGCAGACAAGATCAGTAAGAGACACACGTCACACAATATACTGATGTACTAATGTACTCACACAGAGAAACTCAAGAGTGATTTACATGATGCCATGTATAATTTTGATGTGGAGTTCACAGCAACAATGAGAGACTTGAAGACAAAGAGGTTCACTAACCTTGGGAGACAGGAGCAGCTGAATGAGAGATTATGCAATCTTGAGAACAGCGTGATAGAGCAACAAGTTCAGGAGACAGAAGTGAAAGAATATTTAAGAGAGACCAGGTCAGAGTTGAAGGGGTTAAAGGATCGATGGAGAACATTGTCAACATTGATCAATCATGAACAACACTGGATTGATACAATAGGCAAGGTGAGTGAGCGAGCAAGTGAGTAGGCGAGCGAGTGTGAGTGACACACTCTCTCATTCATAGAAGTACTATGATGTGTTCTCAGAGCTCAATACTGCAGACCAGGACACACACTTAGAGGCAGCCATCAGTATCTTGGTCACTATGGAAGGTGTGGCTAGCTGAGACACTATACTAGCATGTACTGTGATGGTCTGTTCAGAGTGTATACAGCTAGTCACAGAGGATGCAGTCAACAAGAAGAGGTGTGGCTTTGAGGAGCAGCAACAGGAGTGGAGTGATGTGAAGCTACAGTACTTGCTACAGCTACGACACTCCATTGTAACGTGTGTGTGCATACACAAGATGAGAGATAAGGAAAGCAGTGAGAGTCATGATAAGGTACCAACCTTACTCACCCTGCCTGCTGCACTGTCTCTCTCTATTATCAGAGACTGGGTGAGCTATTTGAGGAGCTATCAGTCGTCAGTGATCAGATACACTCACTCAACCCTCTCATTGAACTGGTCACAGTAGAGACTGTTTGTGAGTCAACAATGTACACTGACAACTTTAGATTGATTTTGAATACTTTTAGATGAGTCTATGCAGCGTGCTATCCAGTCTGGTCGTGATGTGGGTGTGGCTAACACTGATCTCCATGGTATTGTCTACAATAGTCATCAAACAACACAGACCAGTACTCAAGGAGCAGATTGGGATGAACAATGTTATGAAGTGGAGGTTAGTTACTTGCATTGGTCTCCTTATGATTTCATTATTTCTACAATAGTCTAGCAACACTACAGCACTGAATGATGATGAAGAATTGACCAGTGTGAAGAGAGGTCGTAAACCAGTTCAAACTCATCCTTCTTCAATAAGTAATTTTAACCATCACTTCCGTTTGCAGCCTAAAAAATCGACACATTCACACAAACAATATGGAAAGTGCTCTTCGAGTCGCGGTACACATGAGCGTACAAGACATTCTGCAGTTAACAGGGACGCTGCTTCCAAAGTCCCTAACAATATGTTGCACCAGTGCCCATGCTGTTCTTACTCATCCAAGAGATCTTTTCGTATGCAGGTTCATATCCGAACTCACACTGGAGAGAAGCCATACTCGTGCAAGGAATGTGGGCGTGGCTTTAATAACTCTTCAAACTACAGTAGACACATGCGTACGGTCCATTCAACTGGTCGAGTTATGTTACATCAATGTCCTCATTGTTCCTACGTTACTAAATATAGCCCAGCGACTTTGCAACGACACATCCGTACTCATACTGGAGAGAAGCCATGAGGTGTGGGAAGTACTTATCAAGTTATTCAAGTTGCAATCCCCCAGCTCTAGAATACGAAGCTCTTGAATTGCACTAATAAATAATTATAGCCACTGCAAAAAATATATTGATTATTGTATCATGTTTTTAAAAAGTGTAATTGAAAATTGCACTCAGTCTTAATAATTTCCTTCAAAAAACGTTCTTAGAGAATATTAATTTCCAACTTTTTTCATACAAAGCCCAAAACCATATTTATTGTCAGATACCGCATGATTTCAAGACAAAAATTTGATATAGTACAAGTCAGTGTGGGCGGGTAGTGTATAGTGAAAGTCACTATACACTACTATACCCATACACTACTATACACTTGGTGGGTGTCACAGCATGGGGTGTGACAAAAAGAGAGCATAGCAGACTTGCTTTGTCTTTGAGTTGGTTATACATGTAGGGGGACAGAGGCAAGGGTGAAAATTGCCATGGCGAGTGGATCGCCCTGAGTAGTAGTGCCTTCTCTGGATAGAATAGTTGCTTTGTCAATGAACAATTGAGTGACTATCCTGTAGGTGCTAATGAGGACTTTGGCGAGGGAGGGGCAGAGAACTTGAATATCGTGTAGTGTGACTTGCCGGTTGATGTTTTAAAAGCATTTGAGGAATGACATTTGTGTGTATTGCAGCCAGAGTTTGTGCACCACAACCGCAATTTTTTACATTATTAATGAACTAATACTCAAGAATGATAACAATGCTGTTTTGATCACGATGGTGCTTTCTTGGGTGAATATTTGCCAACCAATTCTCTTAGTCTTGACTCTATCTCTATTTTTCAAAAACAAAAAGCTAGGGAAGATGTGGGGTAAGCTGGCTTATACGAAAGCTCTTCATCAGTACTATTCATTTAGCATCAAACTTACCAGCCAAATTGCCCCATAATTAAAGATGCAGCAGAGCAGACCTGAAAAATATTTTGGTTTAGGAAAAAGATGCCTACGTCACGTCAGCAATTTCGTAACGCACGTGACCCGGACCCCTACCCCTCACGGCTGTTTTTTTGTGGACATTTAGTCTGTAATTAAAACAATAAAAATTTATTACGGTATTGCTTTAATCTAGCCGCGTGCGCACACAAGAACAACCAGTGTCTAGCGGTTGCTACTGCACGCTACTTGGTTACCTTAGTACTTAAAATTGTCCATTAGCCACTTCATACAACCACTACAACTAGTACTAGCGGTAGTGCGCACCCATAACACCATTCATACACTACTGCGCATGCACAAAAACAACACAGCTGCAATCACAATCGTGAAGAATTGTTGTGGTCTGGTACTTGAGGAGGTGATTGAGCGGAAGTGTACTTAGATCACAGTGAATATCATTGACCTGCTGCTAAAGTAAGCATTACTAAAGAGATTGATAAACAAATGGAAGTGTAACCTTTTTTGTAACGAGTAATACAACGGCTTATAAAATACACAAATTTGGTGATTGTAGGCAAGAGAATGGCAGAAATGCACCAGCTCAGTGCACACTGCAGAGTGTGTGGGGGCAGATTAGAAAGATCAAGGAGGAGGAACCCAAAATATAGCTGTCTGAGTTATCAGGAGGCACTGGAAACCACTTTTGGGTTGGTGGTAAAGCTAGACTCTCCCGCTATCCATCCGGCATACTTCTGCAACTCCTGTTGTGCCGCTACCCGTAAAAAGAAGGCTGCTGTGTCCAAAGGGGTCCTGTACAGGCACTCTATCACTCTTTTCAACTGGACAGAACACATCATTGATGATTGCACTGTAAGTATAGAACAAAACAGGTTTACTAAATCATGCATCCATTATAGGTATGCAAGCATATTGAGGGTACTGCCATGCCTGCTGAGCCACGTACAATCAGTACATTACAACTGCGCAGAGACTAGCTCACCTCAAAGAGGAGCAGTTAAAGCTGAAAGCGAGAGCATCAGCGTTAAACCAGATAGCCACATATTTGATTGTCACATTACCAGCACCAGACCAAAATGTCACACTCAGGCAAGTGCAGGAAGAGTTTAGGAACACACAACACCTGGTCACTAGAAAGGTAATAGAACAAGTTATAATATTCAACACAATAATTTCATGTTATAAACAGAACCTGGAAGTTAGTGCTGCAGAGGAAGTTCTTCAGAAGGCAACACCAAAAGATGGCCCTTTCCTGGCTAGTGTGAATACATCACTTGGTGCCCTGCATGTGGAGCGACAGGCTTACCACGGGGCTACCTTTGTAGGGAACCATGTGCATAAGCTGCTTCAGGTACATGTAACGAAAGACATAATACACTACAGAAATCTATTACATGTGACATAGGAACCATCCATCAATGTCATCTGCTCCGGCATCCTTGACGTGGCAAACACGCATTGTATAGGGCTACTAGAGGATGCAAATTCTGTCACTGTTACCTTTAAAACCATTCTAAAGCAGTACAGTAGCTGTTACAAAGGCTACAGTGGAGGGGCAGTCACTGATGAACAAATAGATAAACTCAGGTAAATTTAAAAACCACATGTTTCATTATTAATCTTTATACAAACAGAAAAGGACATCAAGACCTTCATGAGCAGTTATAGAGAGTTTTTCCCAAATGCTACCATCTTACCCAAGATGCATATCTTGGAAGACCATGTGGTGGAGTGGATGAAGAGGTGGAAGATAGGTGCTGGACTCATGGGAGAGCAGGGAGCAGAGTCTATCCATGCCCATATAGGACGACTAGAGACCACATATTGTGGAATCGTCAACCCACTTCAAAAGCTACGCTACGTGTTTAATGAGCACAATCTTGAGTCAGCACCAGGGCTGAATGACTTACAGCCAGCTCAAAAACAATACAAGAAAAGACCTAGAGAAGAAGACTCGCTTAATGCACATACATAAGTCTAGTATTGTCAAAGTAAGGCACAAAAAGTGTCAAACATTGTTGGGGAAACACATTAACGCACGTCTAAATATTGTCCTTTTAAAGCGCCATATCATGCGGGAGAAAAAAGGTTACAGCTATTAGTTACTACAACCTGATAGCACACTAGCTAACCTTTGATTCCGTTCCTTTTCGACGTCTTGGATCAAGTAGGATCTTGCGCTATGTCTTCTTTTATTGTAAGACCTTTTCCCCTTGCGCTGAACTTGTAACTCCGCCGTACTTTCAGCTATTGATACGCTTTTTGCTCCGAGAGAAAGAGCAGCTTTCCTTCTCCTCCATTGTCTTCGCCACGTTGGTTGGACAGTCACGTGAAAGTCACACAGAACAGTTTAAAAACGGACCGGAAGTTGGTTGCTATGTGTTGCTATGCACGTTTGAAATTACAGGGGGTGTGTCTAAATGTCCACATTTCAATTAGCCAAAAACAGCCGTGCCCTGGACACGTACACGTCATTATTAGAATCTGAGCAGCCTCGCCTACAAATAGCTATCGAGGATCATGAGAAGCTGAGATCGAGATGGCAAGCTTGCAGCAGAGGAAGGTGGTGAGTCGGTAATTAGTACAAGTAGCATTCAGGGTAGCATTTGCGCTAGGTCCTCGCTTTTAGCTGAAGCCTGGTGTTAATTATTTTTAATTGAACCCCACAGAACAGTATCTGTGATAATACTGTAGTATAGATCAAGTTGTATGGTTTACCTCTCAACTTGTTCTCATTCTGCTTGTCCCTTTCACTGAAATTGTTTGGTGTGACTTAACGATGACTAATTACTGTCCAATCACTGTCATGTTTATAGTGGTGGACAATGTGAATATCGAAAAATCTTCTAAACACAATTAATGTTCGAATCATTCATTGTGCATTTCTGGCATTTTCTGATAACAAATCTTCATGACTAGTTTCATGCAAATTAAAAGTGTTCATCATATCAAATGCACCTCATTTCTATCAAAATCAACGCCCCTTGTGTATATGAACTTGTAGTATTATTGACCAATAGAGAGTATGAATGGCACAAATATTCAAACCTTAGATGCCAGCCCTATACAGTCCTACCTTAGATCCCAGCGGACTCAGCCCTATACAGCCCTACCTTAGATCCCAGCGGACCCAGCCCTATACAGCCCTACCTTAGATCCCAGCGGACCCAGCCCTATACAGCCCTACCTTAGATCCCAGCGGACCCAGCTCTATACAGCCCTACCTTAGATACCAGCGGACCCAGCCCTACCTTAGATCCTCGGCTGTTTCTGTTTCTCAGATAAATGAAGAACAGTGACTTTACTTTTTTTTATTCAGCAAGCAGAATAATAATAAATAGAAACTTTCAATTATGTTTGATACTAATTTTAGTGGTTGGCTGTTATTAGCGGTTGTTATTACTGTTAAACCACAGCTATGCAGAATAATATAATTACAGCGGTTTACCTGTAGAGCGTCACGTCACGCACTAATGTGTGAAGGCATTGTCATCTTATTCACACGATGGAGGGTGATCAAAGACTTCACACATTAGTGCAGCTCTACAGTCTACGCTTGACTATTGCAAGAAATAGGAAAACTGCTGTAAAGCTTATTAGCGTTTATGAACTCAGTTGCTAAGACGCTAAAATTATTATTATTAGATGAAGAAACAAGGCAAGCGAGTAAAGTTAAATAAAGAGGAAAACAAAAATAAATTTAGTGAGACTGTGATATAGTAATGTATTAACTGTTCATGATTATAAGTTCGAAGAGGCGCCGTCAAACATGCTCGCAGATCTCCACTATTAGTTAGTGAACGCTAATAATTTATTTTTTTGTTATTGATAAAATAGTGGACTCCTTGATGATTTTGTGGGGCTTGAGCCCTCAAGCCCTATATTGGTTTCGCTGTTAGCGTATAAAGAGGGCGTTTAAGAGTATTGGTATGATCACTTGTCAGTGGTGCTACTCTGTGTGCTCTACTCACACAGGATGAGGAGCTGCACTATGCTTGTCTTGATGGTAGACTGGAAGATGCTTGCTCTGCAATCCAGAGGGGAGCAGACCCAAATTGGAGGAATCCTGATTGGGTGAGTCTCCATCAGGTAGTCCAGTCTGAGTGTGTGCATTGGTTCATGTGTGCTTGTGTAGTGTACCACTGGTTGGGCTGGTGTACCACTGGTTGGGTTAGTGTACCACTGGTTGGGTTGGTGTACCACTGGTTGGCCACTGGTTGGGCTGGTGTACCACTGGTTGGGCTGGTGTACCACTGGTGTATATTTTTTGTCCCACGTAATGTGCAGTAATGAGTGCTACAATCAGCTGGCTACCGATTGATTATTGAAATGCTGATATGTACTGGTACGAGTCGTCAAAACACAATTGACCTTGGTTTCACCTAGTGTATGCTATTCAATCGAGCCTCTTCTCGAACCGATGGTTGAGTAAAGTAGTTTGTGCATAGCTGTCAATTTGTGTGACTGTTAATAATTTTAATTAAAAAAGCATTGTTTTAAATTCCGATCCATGCTCACTCTAAATTGATCCCCAGTTGTCATCCTGCCTATCTGCTCACCAGAGCACTCGCCACAGTTAAACACAAACCATCACAAATGTACCTGTGACGTCGTTTTAAGGCTTACCGATTCAAATTCCGAAGATCTAGGTGAAGAATAGGCGCTAGAATCGTTCCAGGTAGATCCAATGTTCGTGAACAATGTTACAACTGTACAGCGGTTTCACTACTTCTTGCAATATAAAAGCGTCAACCGTAGAGCGTAAACCGTGTTCAATCTAAATCACGCAATGTAATAAACCTTCCAAATAAGGCACGGATGACGCTTTACGCTTTTGTGGCTGTTGCAAGGTGTAATAAAACCGCTGTAACAGTGTAATGCCAAAATGCGTCTGAATAGCCCCGGTTGACTGTATGTACTTATTTTTTTACAGAAGAGTTCCATAGGCTCTCTGGCACATCTATACTCAATATTAACAGACCTACGTGTCCATCTTTGCACAGCCGATAATAGTGCACCACCGTGCTTTCTTTGTCAACATCTAGCCTAGTACCTCGGCGCCAAATAGAGCGCCTAGTTTCAAATGTATACGCATGCGCGACATTTTTCCCGACATTCCAGTAATACCGGATATTTTCCGTTTATGTTTGTGACTTGTGTACTGACCTCGTGCTTCAGTTTTGCTGACTAAGAAATTCGAATACTAACGAACGACAAGAAGTAGTTGGCAGCAAACTTGGACATACAATCCTGTAGCTACGAGTATCCACGGTTGGTTAGATGTCCATACTGGCACAATGTGAAAGCATGCTATAGCTGTCCCGCCCATTTTGTTCGCGCATGCGTGTGCATTTGATACTAGGCGTTAATTTAACGACTAGGTACTAGGCTATGTCAACATCATGTTAATTGTTATCGTATGATGCATGCTAGGTACAGTAAGTTCAGACTACAGTGCTTGTATAATTTGTTCCAACGGAAATGTTGGGATTCTTCCTCATTAGTTAGGCTAGAGTCAACATCACCTCCAGTGCGAGGAAATGTTTGGTATACATGTTTGCATGTTTAACATGTTCATTTTAATTATACTAACCTCCACTAACCTCATTAAATAGCACATCAAGCGCTAATCGAAACAGAAGTGTGTCTGTCACTTGTTCAATATTTCATATGCAGTTTTGCATACTTCCTCTTCAGTATATAGCACCAACGACGCCACTCGTTCCTCTTTTTGGCGTCAGGAGGAAATCGTTCGGTCAAGAACGAGTTGAACGAATCTTCCATCACGGATCGTCGCTAGCAGTGAGAACTCCATACTATAGTCTAACAGCCCGTTTACACTTGAGCTTAGAACGGTTCCAGAACCGTTCCAAGCCCAATGTAAACGGATGCAGAACCGTTCCAAACCGATCCGATTCGCTGGGATCGGTTCGACATACAAGTGTAGGTCCAGACCGATCCAGAACGGTTATTTTTTATAGTGTAAACGGAAGCGATCCCAAGTATGCGTTTTAGCGTACTAAAATGGGCGTTTTCGCTTCGCCCACCACGCGTGTGAGTTTCAAGTTGTTCCATTGTCGAGGATTGCTGGACAATGGTGGCTTGGAGCGACAACGAAGTCTTTCCAGCGAAGTCCTTGTAGTTGGGCGTTAACAACCACACCCAACGCAAGGGGTGTGGTCAAATCACGTGATGCTAGAGGCATGCTTGTAATTCAGTTGGCTCTGGATAGTGTAAACGGGGTACAGAACCGTTCCCAGATCGATTCCAAAGACCGAATCAGAACGGTTCCACAAGTGTAAACGCGCTGTAAGCTGCGTGTAACGATCTAACAGTACTAACAGCTTCGACAACACATGGCAGGGCTACTGCGTATATCGCACAGATAAATTGCCGGCCGGCTTTAAAACGGGCTAGCTGGCTTTAAAACGGGTCAGCGGTTGTAAATTGGTCCGTAACATTATAGTTGGTGTCCTTATTTGAAGGGTCCCACTGTAGTGACAATAGTGTGTTGTATTGATGCACTCTTACTTCTCACTTGCAGAATGGAGACACTGCTCTGATGAGAGCTGCTTGGTATGGTCGGACAGCCATTGTGCAATACCTAGTTGAGAAGACAGCAGCTCAAGTTAATGCCACAGATAATGTTAGTTATAGTAATGTAGCTTTAGAAACAGTTCTAGAAGTAGTTTTAGCCTATCAAGCGAGCTAGAGTGACTCCCAAACTATCACTCATAAAATTGGGAAGGATTGGTCAGTTGAAATTCACTTGCGAATTTTTCTAGACCCACTTTTTGCCTTCGCCATGACCCCGCCCATAATTCCTAGAAAAGAGGGCTAACGACTAGACTATATTAATTATCTAGTATTGAATAATATGTTTTATAAATCCAATAAAATTTTCCAACATGGATCTTTCTTCTCGCAGTTGTGCAGCCTCTCATACCATGGCTATGTGCCGGGGCTACTGCACTGCATGAATAAGTACCTTAGAACGAAACAAGACATTGTGCAAATTGAGCGTCTGTCTAGCCTCGTTTGTTAGCTTCTTGGAACAATTTTATGACAGCACTCACAAGGATAGTGCTAACTCCTGTAGTGTCAGGGTTGCTAGAAATAGCTCAGAAGTGTAATAATCATTTATGTAGCCTTCGGTGGATGCTTGAGTAGTCCATGTGTGTTATATTGTTCCACTTGTTTCATGTGCAGACTGGATGGACTGCTCTGATGGAGGCTGCTCAACGCGGCTACACAGAAATTGTGCAGTATCTGGTTGGGGAGACTATAGCCCAAGTTAATGCCACAGATATTGTGAGACTGCTAATAGATTTTTGTAGATGCGTGTGTACATGTAACTGTGTTCTTTGCGTTCTGTTGTCAAAGCTGACAATGGATAAGTTGTTTTGTTCTACAGTACCACTCACATACAAGTTCACCACCATGTTCACCACCATGCACTGCCTGTACAATATTATACTGTATAATAGTAGCACTAAGGTGTAGGAAAAATATAATGACAAAAAGAAAATAAGATAAAAGCTAATAGTTAACTAAACGACAGAACCAAACAACAAAAAGAAAAAACCTATCTATCTAGCTAACATAAGATGAGGAGCCGATTCAAGGGAACCCATGACGGAGGCAGCATTTCCCACTGTATTATTGTTGGAGCAAAACACTATTTATTATTTGCAGAGTGTGGTAGTTATTGATGTCAGCTCATAATTATTATTTTCTTATAGTACTCACGGACTGCCTGTCACTACGCTGCTCGTGGTGGTCACTTGGAGGTGGTGAAGCTACTAGTAACCCATGGAGCCAACTTACAGCTGAGGGATAAAGTGGGTGTGACTACTGGTGTATGTTTTCATTATCATGATGACTTATTCTTGTTAACCCTCGGCGCTAAGCACGAAGGGTACAGTGGTTCCCTGATGCGGCCGCATCATTCTGTCTGTCCCGGCTCTAGTGGAGGCAGCGTTCGTTCATTCATTTCAGCTAAGGTTCGAACAGTTGAATTTTGCCAAAACACCTTTGTTCTTGAGTTATGGCTGGCTCACCTTGATGGCGCGGCTTACTTGGACCTCTTCCAGGACAAAACACACACAGATGGCTGCTTAGGCACTTTTAGACTTGATTTGTATGCTTGTATGCAGGACAGCTTTTGGGGTGTGTAGACTTGTCAAGAAAAATCCTGTCAAAGAGATGCCTAACTAATAGCGTGTTCATGGTTGGTCACGCCCACTTGTCCTTCTGGCAATGTGGCTAGTGAAACGTACTGTGATATTTTACTGCTGCAAGCACTGAAGCACAGTAATAGCTACAGAAATTGACCAGTACTATAGTGTGCATAATTTTAGCTAAACACAAGTATTTTGTGAGTTACTATTCATTGTGGATTCCACTGCTAGTCATGCATGTGAATGCAGTGTATATCAGGCACTTCTTTCTCCCTTTTGCTCGGCCCTTCAAGCACCTAGATACGAGGCTAACTCCTTTGTTACCTTCCTTTCAAGTAGTAAAGAACTCAAATTCATCACTGTAACATACGTTAGCATAATTACTGGATGCTACACCCATGTCGACAATCTCAATTAAAAAAAATAATAATTTTTGAGTCAAAATCTTGTAAAGGCCGACCACAGTAGTTGTTTTTGTTGGCTATAGTGTGTCATCTTCACCTGCAGGATAGGAATACCCCTTTGGAGTTAGCAGCACATTGGAACAACAATTTCATTGTTAACTACCTAGTGACACTTGGTGAGTACTTGTAATAGTTGTTTTTTTAGCAGTAAGCCTGGACAATAAACAGTCATAATTATTATGATGACACACATACTGATTCTGATGGATGTGTCGAAATACTTCATGCATCCAGGTGTAACAAACAGTAGTTGAGATTCATGTATATTATAGTACAGATCAACTTCAATTAATCGAACAGCTCTATAGTCACATAAATTTGTTAGATAGTGAATTTGTTTGATGTATTCAAGGTTATATAACCGGTTTAAACTATGATTTCTACCAGACCGGAGCTTATCGTTCCAAAGAGTGTACAACTTCGAATAGCACAGTGGTGAAATATTTCCACCACTTTGCATGTGGAAAAACTTCCGTATTATAGGCAGTTTTTATAGCCACAGGTAAACGTACACTGTACCAGGACAGTCCGTATAATTATTGTGCGCAATAGCTGCCCATTTTTCCCGCTGTTCTGCAGTTGTACGCTCCTTGGAATGGTAAGCTCCTATCTAGGAGAAATAGCACTGTTGTATCAGCGAGCTATCCGATTTAGTGATAACCAGTGCTAGTTTGTTGCCTAGTATGTGATGACAGCCATGTTTTATGTCTGCTATAGCCATGCCTTTCTAGACTAGGTTTACAGCTATAGTCTGTTTGTGAAATGAAGTAAAGTCTGTTTTCTGACTGGATAAGCTAAGCTTTGTCAATGAATGAACACCAAACCATATCACACAAGATTTTCCCTTTTCATGTTAGACACTTATAGTGATCTGCCCAATCTATAATATATCATTCAAGTTCATATTAATTGTTTACTGACACCTACAAAATACTTTTTTGGTGAAGTTTGTCAAAGACAAACATTATAGGTTGTAACTGGAACAATTATTGTTAAAATTTCTTTATGACAATTAAATTTCACTGTATTTCTTTCTTTCTTGCACAGAAAAGTCATCTAAGTTAGTTCAAAAGGCTATGCAAGAAGGAGTCACTAGAGTTAGTATTGTTAAAGCTCTTATAGTTGGTCCTCCTGGTGTGGGCAAGACAGGCATCAGATATCTCCTGCTTGGCCTACCACCTCCTCCTAGAAGGACCAGCACACCGTTAGCAACACGAGCAACCAGAGCCATCTCTTTCTACCGCATCAAAGCCGATGGCAGCGGAGATGTTACATGGACAGAGCTTGATGATGATACCTACCTCAAATACATCGCAGAGGAGGTGAAGATGATTGAGCTCAATCCATCTCGTGCTGTTCCTCCTCAACCAGCCACCAGCACCACTACTGCAGCCACTGAGAGCAGTGCACAGGAACCATCTGATGTGGATCACACTCCTCCAGTGCTATCACCAGCTACTCCACTGGTCTCTAGTTCATCACCAGCAGAGAGTGTCGAGGATACTAGTCTCCCGCCAGTTCTTCCAAAAGTGGAAGGTATTGCTTCAGATATTGTGGATAAGCTTGTCAATAATCCTGAGCTTTCAAATGAGAACAAAGTTGTTAAGACTTTTGTCCACCTAATCGACTCTGGTGGGCAGCCGTCATTCATCAGCCTCGTACCTGCATTTGTCAGGGGTAGCACGGTCAACATAGTAGCCTCAAAGCTCAACCACTCTATCAATGACAGGCTCCAGTACGAATATGTTAAAAATGACCAGCATCTTCGCCAGCCAGCAAAACTAGAGAATTCTCAACTTGAGGACATTGAAGAAATCGTTCGCACTTACTCATCTGTCAAGCACTCAGAGGAAGGCAGTGGCCAAGGCTCATCAGAGTCAAAGTTCCTTTTGATCGGTACTCACGCTGACAAGCACCGATCACTATTTGACGAAACATTATCTGGTAAGAATCGATGGCTGAAGAAGAGTCTTGGTGAGCTAAAGTCAATGTGCATTGAGGTTAGTCCTGATGGAGATATTCTCCTCCCAATAAACACTCGAGTCACAAAGGGTCGTGATGAGGTGGCATCTTCTATAAGGCAGAAGATCATGGATGCTTGTAGTGATGCAGAAGTAGATATACCTACTAGATGGTATGTATTTGAACTGGAGCTAGGTAGCAAGGCAAAGAAGGAGGGTCGGAGTGTCCTAGGTGTGGCAGAGTGCATAGAGTTAGGAGGAAAGTCTCTCAGTATGGGAGAGGAGGATGTGATGGCAGCACTAGTGTTTCTTGATGGAGCTGCTCTCTGCTTGTATTTCAAAGATGCCGCTCCTCACCTGGTCTTCACTGATGCTCAGGCCGTTCTCAGTGAGGTCACCGTAATATTGAATCTCGGCATCATCGATCTCCACCTCATTCCCTCTCAGTATCCTCTTCTTTCAGAGCACATGGCATTGGTACGAAGGCTGCGAGACCAAGGGTTGTTTAACAAGAAGCTAGTAGATATCGTGTGCTCCAGGTATCGAGTGAATGAGGAGGGGAGGTGTAGTTACTCAGTGGACGACTTCCTGTCCATTCTAAAGCATCTCCTAATCATAGCACCCGTGTGTATCGATGGAGAGAAGCTGTTTTTCATTCCTTCCATCCTTCCTACCTGCAGAAATATTTCTCCTCTTGCTGTAAAGCTTCCTCCTCTTGTTCTTCTCTGTCGCACCAGGGTAATACCTCTTGGTATGTTCTCTGCATTAGTAGTGGCTTTGCTCTTCGATGAGAAACTTTTTAATTTTAAAAAGATTCTTGGTTATAACGCAGTTCATCTTGAATGCAAGGTCGGGGGAGGATTGGTGCAACTAGTAGAGTGCCATGCTTGGCTTACAGTTCACTTCAATGGCCACTTGTCAGCTGCTCCACATATCAGAGCTGCCATCCACCACGCCATAGCTACAGTCTGCAAACAGCGTCACCTTGATACAAAGCAAATTGTGTTCACTGATGGGTTCTTCTGTCCCTTCAAGACTTGTGAATCCATTCCTCATGCTTGTATAGCAGACACTGCCTTCTCTCCAGCCCAGCTCACCTGCTCTGTTAGACCAGATATTGCTTCTTGTCCATGCTCTGATGATGGGATGCTGGCATGGCTGGCGGCACCAGATGGTGAGTGGGGTAGATGATGATCAGCATGTTAGTATTATAGTGTATCTATTCTTGTAGCCAGCACAGTCTCTGCCTCATCAGCCACTGCTACACCACAATCACCTCCTCCAACTGGTGAGATAAAAATATGCTTGACACAGATTGGTCTATTTCATGTAGTCTCTGCCTCAGCATCAGCCACTGCTCAGTCTCCCTCCATCACTCACACTCCTCCTCCAACTGGTGAGCTAACAGTTGGTGCATGTCATGATGTCACTGGTATTGTATTCTGTTTGTCTGTGCAGGCACTGATACAATATCACAATTCCAGTTTATGGAATCAGTAGCTAGCAAGATACCTGCCAAGTGGAGGAGAGTGGGTGTGTCTCTTGAGATCAGTATGGGTGTTCTAGATGGTATTGAGAAGCATCGTCGTGGAGATCCTCTTGAGTGCTTTAGTGATGTCTTCACATACTGGCAGCAGCAGTCTACTCCACATAGCCCAGCCAACTGGGCTACTCTTGTGACTGTGCTACGATCTAACTATGTAGGAGAGAAAGAACTGAGTGACACTATTCAGAACACATTTATGTAACTACAATGATGTAGTAGAGTTGTTTTTTTATTTTGCAATACTTTTTCACAAATTCAGTAATAATCATTGTTTTGAAATAACGATATTGCCGCGTGATGGGATGATACTTGTGTAAGCAAGCTATGGAAGCTACTTATCTCGCCCAGTTGAATTGTGATCAGCACTGATTGGCTTCTGATTGCATAATCATTATGGCATAACCATTGTGATTGCTGTACAGAAATTATGCATACATGCATCTGCAGTTGCTGTGTTTGTGGAATGGTGGATAGTTGTGTTTGTAGATACATTGTGTATAGTGTCATTCCACTGAGGCATCTGCTCATTCGGTGCTCCAGCTGAAAACAAGCTTTCCCCTCACTACACAATTATGACACTGAGATCAGAAGATGCAGGAGAGAGATGGAGCCGGACTAGTGTCAGAACTCACTACTGATGAGTCAGTGTATATAAATATTATGCTGTGATCATCAATATCATCAATACAAATGTATCAATGCAAGTCAATTTTCATGTAAGTTGCACTGTTAATACAGTCGTACGGTTGTATCAAGTCAATTTTTTGTATCAATATCACTATACTCTTGCTATTAGCAATAAAAATGAAAGTATCAGAAAATTCAATAAGAGTACCAGAATGAGCTTGTGGAGCAGTTTGTAAGGGGTAATAGGAGATCACAAATCTTCAATTTCATAGATAATTTCATACGGCAATTCAAGACAGTGGCTGAATGATGTAGCTACTGCAATTTTAGCAAAGCATGTCAGTGCAACGTCCACAATAGCTAGTTAAATAAGTTTTTAGTATTATTTCTAGCTATTGCGCATGTGCAAAGGGCGTTTCGTGCACAACACAATTAAGTTTTGCATGATTCATTAAAAACTGCAGTAGTAAAAATGCACCATTGGTGTTGGTTATGCCTCGGTGGATGTGAAAATTTGAGCATGTACAGCAAGTCATAATAATAATCATCATTATTATCATCTATGATATTATTATCATTAAAAACTATGTAAAATTATTGCCATAATGAGTGCAGCTTGTACTGTATCAATTGACATGTGACATGCCAACGAGTTCAGTGGCCATGGCATCACACCTCACACGCCAGTAATCAGCTCACCGCAAGTATCATACCAGCTCAGTGTACTAGGTCAACAGATCAATGATAACATCAACATTGGCTGCTTGCTACTCCCTTTCCATGGAACTGCTGTGTCGAGTTTGCTCGCTTATCTTAGAGTCCTAGGTCTGTAACATGATGCACACTTATTACAGAATCTTTTCTCATTCTTATAGGGAGGCTTGAGGTGGTGAAAGATGTACAGCTGGTCCAGTACAATAGTACAGCTCTACAGCTGAGCTTTACTCCTCCTTTCACTCTTGCTGGAGTGCCTAACTACTCCATAACCATCACCTCTGCAGATGGTGCAAGCAACACCACCATCACTACAACCACATCTGACCTCCTGACATCTGCACTAGCTACCATTTCAATATCACTGCTAATAACAGAGTAGGGATTGGAGATTCATATCTAATCAACCAGACTATTACAAAGGTTTGGATAAAGTATTACTAGGAATTAGCTATACCAATGAATAGTACAGCAGTTCCTATTGTGGTAGTGTAGTAAATATTCTCCATTGTTGCTGCATTTTCAATTTGACTATTGTTAAAACAGTTTATTGAAGTAGCTTTTGTTTGTGTATTCAGCTCCAGAGGAGTTTTGGGTTGATTCCACACTTGTCTTTTCGCCCACCACTCCGACATCTGTTCAAACATTTCAGGTAAGTAGATGTGGAGTGTTTTGTTTTCACACATGCATGTTTCTACGTACATTTGGTTGGTATTCCGCTGTGAAATTTATAATCCAGCTCTTTACTGTAGGTTGACATAAAGTGTATTGCTACTCGTCCAAGCAACATATCAATCATTTTGAACAACACTTTAGGATCAGTTGTGTCTCTGAATTGTCCTCTAAGGGCACCACAGTCAATTGTTGATTGCGATGAGGTCTTATCTTTCTCCCAAACAAACACACTGATGTCCATGATGGTAAACGTGACTAAGTATCTGATGTTTGGCGGTCACTACACTGCAATGGTAGCACTAGAGAATGAGGCTGGAGTTACTGAGTCAGATACAATCCGAATCAGTAAGTGCATGTACACTGCAATGAAGTGAGTTTACTACCACGCTATCGTTAGGTACGTTTCATGTGCAGAATGTCACAACCAGAGTGTTTCAGAACAAGCATTGTGTGACGTGTTGGTTTGCGCAAGGGACTACTGCCATAGGATGTCACATTAGTTTCACTGACGCCATGGGCAACCGAGTACAGGAAACAGTAGCCCACAGAGAGGGCAGTTCTCTGTCTGCCAGTGACTGTGCTGGTGATCTCCCTCCAGGAGTCTACAGGGTAATGGTGCCTGACATTAACAGCAGTGATGTGGTGGACCATAGAATAGCAGCTATTGGAAACTCCCTCATCACAGTTACTGAGAAACCATCACTTCAACAAACCATGTCCATTACTACACACAGATCATTATCAATACCATTGTTTCCTTCTTCAACCACAGGTAGTATTATAATACTATAGTAAACTATGTCTTATGGTTTCTCTCAACAGTACTGTCATTATCAAGTATGGTATCAGCCACAGTGAGGCTGGTAGGAGCACCAGATAGGACCACCGGTGATGACCTTGGTCTAATACTACCACTGATAGTTACAGTGGTTGGAATCACTGTGTTAGCAGCATGTGTGATAATGATCATGATAGCATGTCTAGTGCGCTATAGAGGAAAAGCTAAAAAGCACAAAATCGGTAAGATTGAAAACATATTACATCTGTATGCATAGTATTAAACACATACTGGACTCCTACTTTGTTTTCTCATCGCAAAGATCTAGTGTTTGTATCACATCACTCTCATGTGTATTGCTTTACCACTTTTGTTTGTCAATCTCTGCTGCAGCTGAAATCAACGACAAGCGTAAACAGAGGGAACTAGAAGAAGCAGCCAGCTGCAGTGAGCCGTCCTCCAGCCCATGCACTCAGTCTCATGGCACCACCCATAGTGGCTGACCCACTCTATGATGAGGTTGCTACCAGACAAGTGTTTGCTATACAGCAATGTCCAGCTGCCTATACGCTCCACCTCCACCAAGAGTGTGACTTTCACTATACACTACCCACCCACACTGACTTGTACTATAACAAATTTTTGTCTTGAAATCATGCAGCATCTGATAATAATTATGCTTTTGGGCTTCGTATGAAAACAGCAGTATACTGTTGATGCCGATTTTGTGTTTCGTAACTCCCTCATTGTGAGAACACAGTTAGAAAAATAAGAAAGTTTTTTGAAGGAAATTATTAAGACTGAGTGGAATTTTCAGTAAAAGTACTTATACACCTCATGGCTTCTCTCTGGTGTGAGTATGTATGAGTCGTTGCAAAGTCGCTGGGCTATATTTAGTAACGTAGGAACAATGAGGACATTGATGTAACATAACACGACAAGTTCAATGCATTGTACGGATGTGTCTACTGTAGTTTGAAGGTTGATTGAAGCTCCGCCCACATTCCTTGCATGAGTATGGTTTCTCTCCAGTGTGAGTTCTGGTATGATTGTTGAGACTTGAAAGCTGGGTGAAGCACTTCTCACATTCTGTGCATGAGTATGGTTTCTCTCCAGTATGTGTGCGATTATGAACTCGGAGACTTGAAAGCATAGTGAAGCATTTCCCACATTCTGTGCATGAGTATGGTTTCCTTCCAGTGTGAGTTCGGATGTGTACTTGGAGATGTGAAAGCTGAGTGAAGCACTTCTCACATTCTGTGCATGAGTATGGTTTCTCTCCAGTATGTATGCGAT
Source organism: Haliclona indistincta (assembly GCA_964017065.1). Lineage (NCBI taxonomy): Eukaryota > Metazoa > Porifera > Demospongiae > Haplosclerida > Chalinidae > Haliclona > Haliclona indistincta. Next base: position 5,170,679 of record OZ024790.1, on the reverse strand, counting down.
TATGAACTTGGAGACTTGAAAGCGTAGTGAAGCACTTCCCACATTCGGTGCATGAGTATGGTTTCTCTCCAGTATGTGTGCGATTATGAACTCGGAGACTTGAAAGCATAGGGAAGCATTTCCCACAATCTGTGCATGAGTATGGTTTCCTTCCAGTGTGAGTTCGGATGTGTACTTGGAGATGTGAAAGCTGAGTGAAGCACTTCTCACATTCTGTGCATGAGTATGGTTTCTCTCCAGTATGTATGCGATTATGAACTCGGAGACTTGAAAGCGTAGTGAAGCACTTCCCACATTCGGTGCATGAGTATGGTTTCTCTCCAGTATGGGTACGAATGTGTTTTGTCAAATTGTTAGTCCGTTTGGTAGAGTAGGAACAGTGTGGGCATTGGTGCAACCTCTTGGTTTGGAGACGACCAGTTCGACATTTGGCTTTAACTTGATCAGTTACTGATTGAATGTGCGTTTGTCTACTGACTGAGAGAGAATGGATGTGACGTTTTAAGACTCGATGCTTTGTTGCAGAGTAAGGGCAGTGTGGGCTCTGGTGTGACTTGCTTGAAAGAGATTGAGATGAACAACCTTCCTCAGATGGTTCAGACCTTACTGCATCAACAGGTTCTTCTGCATCCACTGTTTGGGTGTGGTCAGTGGTAATCTGCTGTTGTACAATAGATTATTACGAACGATAAGAAGAAAAGCAAAAACACTGCCTACCTCTTCGACAAACTCTTTGTCCTCACTCTCGGACTCATTCCAGTCCTCACTCACTGACTCATTCTCTTCTACCGACATATCTTGGACTTCTTCTGTCACTATGTCCTCTTCCGTCACCACCTCATGACTCATAGCCACACCCACATCACCGGCTTCACTATAACTAGTCTATTAGATAACACAAAGGCATCACGATCACACTATACATGTACTTACAGGAAAGTGAGGGCACTGGTATTTCTCATCATTGTTTAGTTGATACTCATGATCATCGGAGAACGTTTTGCAATAGGCCTGTTTAGCGTTCTGCATACGACGATCTAATTGTGCAAAATATTTAAAGCCGACAGTGTAAATGCATTCGTTGACTCACAAACGGTCTCTACTGTGACCAGTTCAATGAGAGGGTTGAGTGAGTGTATCTGATCACTGACGACTGATAGCTCCTCAAATAGCTCACCCTGTCTCTGATAATAGAGAGAGACAGTGCAGCAGGCAGGGTGAGTAGGGTTGGTACCTTATCATGACTCTCACTGCTTTCCTCATCTCTCATCTTGTGTATGCACACACACGTTACAATGGAGTATCGCAGCTGTAGCAAGTACTGTAGCCTCAAATCACTCCACTCCTGGTGCTGCTCCTCAAGGCCACGCCTCTTCTTGTTGACTGCATCCTCTGTGACTAGCTGTATACACTCTGAACAGACCATCACAGTACATGCTAGTATAGTGTCTCAGCTAGCCACACCTTCCATAGTGTCCAAGATACTGATGGCTGCCTCTAAGTGTGTGTCCTGGTCTGCAGTATCGAGCTCTGAGAACACATCATAGCACTTCTATGAGAAAGAAACGAGTCATGATCAGCTATAGCCACACCCACCCACTCACCTTGCCTCTTGTATCAATCCAGTGTTGCTCATGAACGATCAATGACGACAGTGTTCTCCATCGATCCTCTAACTCCTTCAACTCTGACCTGGACTTTGTCAATGTTTCTCTCACTTCTGTTTCCTCTACTCGTTGCTCTATCGCGTTGTTCTCCAGATGCCATATCCTCTCACTCAGCTGCTCCTGTCTCCCAAGGTTATTGAAGCTCTTTTTCTTCAATTCAGTCATTGTTGCTGTGAACTCCACATTGAAAGTGCACATGGCATCATGTAAATCACTCTTGAGTTTCTCTGTGCAAGTACATTAATACATCAGTATATTGTGTGACATGTGTCTCTTACTGATCTTGTCTGCAATACTCTCATACACAGCTCTCTCCTGCTCCACAATCTCCCTCTCCTTCTCCACTAGATTCAATGCTTCAACACGTTGCTTCTCTAGTTCCTCAAGAGTCACTTTATCCTCTTCCTTCTGCTCTCTCCTCTTCACCAGCTCACAGTTCCTCACAGCTTCTTCAACTGCCTTCTCTGAAAGGATCGAGAGGGGACATCATGAGCTGATTATAACATGATGCTGTACCTGAGCATTGTTCACATTTCTCCAACTCCTCTCTCGTCCTGTCTTCCTCTCCCTCTGCTAAACTATCCAAGTAGCTCTTGTAAGCTGTACCATACTCGTCCAGTGCTGGTGTGTGTGGGACCAGTCGACCATATTGGTAAGCAAGGTCAAGATGGTTGAGTACTTGAGTGGGTGTAACCGTAGGGAGGTTGTGAGTATGAGCTAGTGAGAGGACCTGGTCAATCTTGGCTAGCAGTTGGTGAGGAATGGCTGAAGAGGAGAGAGGATCACCCAAGCTACAACCTGAGCTATGCTAACCATCGCCACGTGTAGCTGTTTCTGATACATAGCGGCGTCGAGCGGACAGATCATTCACTACACGAGAAAGACAACATTACTAGTAACACCATACACCAGGTAGACTCACAACGTGCAGTGGAAGACATCTAAGATCTAAGGTGCCAGAACATGTAGCCGTCACTCAACTGACTCGGATGCGCACACGTGTTTATGGGCGTGTCATTTCTTTTCAACTAGCGCGCGAAAATTTAAAGACAAATGGGAACAATGCGGATTCAAAAACTGACATTAAAAAAAGTAAACTCTTGTTATATTAGTAGTAGTGAGTGCAGTAAATATACAGTAGAAGTCAGAATTTCAAACAGTCTGGCATGTACTGTACGTACAACCCTGCTATTGTACCTGACTACCTTCAAGAACGTCCTAAGGGACTATCCTACACACGAGCTAGACAGACCAGATCTGTTTAACTGAGTACTGCAACTTTCAGTGGAAGACATGTACTCGCCATTTGGGGTACTCTTCTCTTTTGAGGAGGTGAATATGGATGTGACGTGTATGCCTCTATTTGGCACGCAAATTTGAAATTTTAAAGTAAGGTACTCCTGACTTACTGTCTAAACTCACAATGTACATACTATTTCAGCTGTAAACTATTTAGACAGAAGACTAGCATCTGGCTTGCTGGCTTATTCGATGGTCTGCTTTTAGCTCTTCTAGCCAATCCATTCATTATCAGCTGGAAGTATGCTCTGTTCAGCTGGTGAGTGTCGCTTTCACTTCATTTGCTCATTCACTCCCTCACTCATTTCTGTCTGCTCCTTATGCACAACATCATAACACGACCAGTTCAATGCATTCTACTCATGTGTCTACAGTGGAACCTCTCTTAACGGACATTCCCAATAACGGACACCTCGCTAATGGGGCCACCAACGCGCGGTCCCGATTGAAACTCCATTGACGTAATACAATAAAACATTCCGAATAGCGGCCACCTCTCTATTCCGTATTGCGGACACGATATTCGGTCCGACACGATCAGCGTAATACATTAACACACTCGATAGTGCGGACAGCCCGCTGTGTGCGTGACACCTTGCTCCTGGAGATCTTCCAAGAATCGAGCAAGGCCTGAAAGATACCTCGTGGTGATGCCTAGATTGTCGTGAAGTACGACAGACTCGAGTTTCAGTCGGTTTTGACGCACCCGCATCGTCCCGCGCTACGAAATTGGTCACGCCCACTAATTATTGACCTCCCGACTGGGGCCACCTCTGTACAGGGGACAATTTTGCTGGGCCCAATGGTGTCCGCTTTAGAGAGGTTCCACTGTACTGCAGTTTGAGGATGTAGTAAAGCTCCACCCACATTCCTTGCATGAGTATGGTTTCTCTCCAGTGTGAGTTCTGATATGTTTGTGGAGATTTGAAAGCTGATTAAAGCACTTATCACATTCTGTGCATGAGTATGGTTTCTCTCCAGTATGGGTACGAATGTGTTTTGTCAAATCGCCAGCCCGTTTGGTAGAATAGGAACAGTGTGGGCATTGGTGCAACGTCTTGGTTTGGAGACGAACAGTTCGACATTTGGCTTTAACTTGATCAGTTACTGATTGAATGTGCGTTTGTCTACTGATTGAGTGAGAACGGATGTGAAGTTTTAAGACTCGATGCTTTGTTGCAGAGTAAGGGCTGTGTGGGCTCTGGTGTGACTTGCTTGAAAGAGATTGAGATGAACAACCTTCCTCAGATGGTTCAGACCTCACTGCATCAACAGGTTCTTCAGTATCCACTGTTTGGGTGTGGTCAGTGGTAATCTGCTGTTGTACAATAGATTATTAGGAATGATAAGAAGTGGTGAGGAATGAAGTGGTGAGGAATGGCTGAAGAGGAGAGAGGATCACCCAAGCTACAACCTGTGGTATGCTAACCATCGCCGCGTGTAGCTGTTTCTGATACATAGCGACGTCGAGCGGACAGACCGTTCACTATACGAGGAGGACAACATTACTAGTAACAAGCACTACACCAGTGACTTACCAGCAGCCGAGGACATCTCTGACTCTCGCTCTGACTACACGTGTCAAGTTGACTTTAAAATGTGGGCATGCGTTCTATTTCCCAAACATGCGCGCGGAATTTAAAACAGTTTCTGGAGCTCTGTACGAAATCTTTTTTTTTTGTCTCTTTCGCAACACAGAAGTCATGATCTTAGTGTCGTCCATCATTAAGGTACTGCTGCCTACAACCTGACTTGATAGAGACATTATTTTGGTAAATATTCTTCATTGTAAGTGAGCCTAGTCAAGCTTGCTAGACCGAGAGAGCGTTGAGGGTCTAGCAAGCTAGACTAAAGTGAGCCAGGATTAGAGCTTGAATCACAAATCACACAGTACTATAATATAGTGTAGACGTACACTATAATAGGTATTATTGTCTGATTATGGTCTAGCAATATTGATTATGGTGCACTGATATTGCCTTCTAGAATGTACTATATTGAGGGATGTGAGAGGGTCAATAACTTTTGAAAATTGTTTTAATCAAGGTTCAAGTTGAGCTGTTTACAATGGCCTGGCTGAGATGTGTCCTGTCTTTTTCCCTTCTGAGATCATCCATCTTATGCTTCCGAGGACATCGGTCAGCTGTTGGAAGACCTTCAAAAACAACACCACTACTGTCTGTGGATGTCATTAGAGCTGAGAGCTCGTGGTCTCCTTTGAACTAACAATTTTTTTCTTCTAGCTATTTTGTATCATTCCCTACACCACTGCTTTATTTTATTCATTGTATTCACCCTGGACTAAATAATGTATTTTTATCGCAGTAAAAAAATCGATATAAATATAGTTCTTGCACTTACTCATGGCGGCATTGTGTGGGACACTCATGGAGTAGATGTTTCAGTATCTGCTGCCTCATGCACTGAATGTGGGCTAGTACTGTAGCTTTACGTAACTCTCAATGGCTCTTCACCTCGCCTACTGCACACACACACACTCATGTCCTAGAGTGAATCACATGTAAGAAATTCCTGATCATTTTGCACATCATAAAGCACGTGGTACAGGCAGACTAGGGCTAAGTACAGAATCGAGAACGTTTCAACAGTGTCCAGACATTGTGCCTGTAAGTTTGTGAACTAACGATGCGGCGGCATAGCCAGAATCTAGTTTAACCGGAGAAAGAACCAGTACTAACTAGGCACCGAAGGTGCTTATGCCTCGGTGGAATGTTATGCATACATGCCTGTCTGACTAAATACGCTGAACTGAAATACACAAGCAGTTATGAAAGTCTGCTGTTGCTAGTTGAACACTATGTTAGTGGCTGACAACTTATAAAAACATACACAATGAAGCACCATGGTGCAGATGCCTCGGTGGAATTGCATGCATACTGCACACTGGACATGAGGCTTTGACAGTCAACACACAGCAACTACATACAGCAGATGATGATTATAACAGATTTATAAAGTACAATGGTCATACAAGCTGGCAAAAATAACAGAAGCCAATAGTATGCTACCACAGTGTAATAGTTAGCTGGGCGTGCACAAAGCAGCCATGCTTGTAGCAGCTAGCTTTTTTCGGTTTTGCTGAATGTTATTCGGACCCACCACGCTATCCTGTAGTCCAGATCAAACCTACAATATACTAGCCAGTTAACCATGGACACATTCGACTTCGGAGAAGTCCAGATCGCCAGCAACGGTAAACAAAGTAAGCAAATCACGCCATAACTCACGAACAAAGCTTTAATTCAAAAATCTAAGACCATCAAGTTCGAGCTCTTAACGTGTTATGTCGATATTGCAATTACCACCAGCTGATTCTTCGCCGTCTTTCAGAACTAGAGCGGAAAGACATACATACAGACAGACAGACATAGCTTTGCCTTTCCAGATCGCCAGCAACAGCTCGATCGCGAGCCGGTGAGCAAATTGCGCCATAACTCACGAACAAAGCTTCGTATAAAGTTTTCACATGTTCTAGAGCGAGATAATACCGTGTACTACTTGCATTGCTAGTTTCAGAGCTTAACTTTCAGCGTGCGCCACAAAACTGAACCAGCCGTGAGCAATTCACGCGGTAACTTACGCACTAAGCTTTAAAATCAAACTTCTGAAAATTCAAATCCGAGCAAGTATCGATTTCTACCCGTGTTGCTTGTTTCAGCGATTAGTTTTCAGCGAGCTACGAGAAATCGTTGCGACAGACTGACTGACAGACAGAATGACTGAATGACTGACACCACGACTACTGTATGCCTCGTGGCTCCGCCCACCGAGGCATAAATATTGTGTGGTTACTGTAGTTCAGAAATGACTGTTGCCAGTGTAGGCGGGGCTCGTAATTAGTCAGTAATGCGTGGGCGACCTCACGCAGGAGCTCAACAAAATTACTAATTCACTTTTCACAGGGAAGGCAGAGAAAATTAGAGAAGGATTCAGGTGAAAGAGATGGCTAGAGGGACGACTAAAAGACACAAGCACAAGTATAATTGTATAGCACTTTTGTATTGTATTTTAACAGTGCTATTGTCATGATCACTTATTGCTTCAGAACCAGATATTTTCTTCGATATTCCGGTTTATCTGCACCGCTGTGAAACTGCGTTCTTGCTTGCTCTATTCTATATTTCCCGCCTGTTCTAATCAAGCTCACTATAGGCTTATAAAAGGCGTGGTGCATCTACTCGCCTCTCTCCATCTACTCGCCCTCTGCATCTACTTGCCCACGCCCTTGCATCTACTACCCGTCTAGACGGGTAGTACTTACATCCATATGGTGCATCCAGTAGTAGACGCTTCCTGTGCTACCATTGTTTAGAAACTTTCCTTAGCAACCACTATACCAACACACTGATAAACTTATGACATCTTCATACGATGAAGAGCACATTCTCAGAGAAAATATGGTGAAGCTGAAAGAAAAGCAAATGAAGTTGTCGCTCACGTATGTTCCATTTCCAGACTCTAAAATATAAAGACTAAACAACTTTAAGGCTAGCAGTAGTGCCGACTGAAGATAACATTTCAGCCCAGCTAGACTCCTTGAGCAATACTAGAGCTTGCCCACGCACTGTAACATGAGCCCCTCACTGTCCCTACAAACTGCACATCAGTATTATGACCACAAATAATTATAACAGGTATTGATAATGACAGCTGCAACACAAATATCCAAATGAGCAAATCATCGCACACGTTTCTCTCTGGTATGGGAGCGGTTATGGTTTCGGAGACTTGAATGCCAAGTGAAGCACTTCCCACATTCAGCGCATGAGTATGGTTTCTCTCCAGTATGGGTGCGGTTATGTGCTCGGAGACTTGAAAGTTGAGTGAAGCATTTTCCACATTCTGTGCATGAGTATGGTTTCTCTCCAGTATGGGTGCGGTTATGTGCTTGGAGATGTGAAAGTCGAGTGAAGCATTTCCCACATTCGGCACATGGGTATGGCTTCTCTCCAGTATGGATACAAACGTGTCTTTTCAAATGGTCAGTCCGTTTGGTAGAGTAGGAACAGTGTGGGCATTGGTGCAACCTCTTGGTTTGGACGCGACCAGTTCGACATTTGGCTTTAACTTGATCAGTTACTGATTGAATGCGCGTTTGTCTACTGAAGGAGTGAGAACGGATGTAAAGTTTTAAGACTCGATGCTTTGTTGCAGAGTAAGGGCAGTGTGGGCTCTGGTGTGACTTGCTTGAAAGAGATTGAGATGAACAACCTTCCTCAGATGGTTCAGACCTTACTGCATCAACAGGTTCTTCAGTATTCACTGTTTGGGTGTGGTCAGTCGTAATCTGCTGTTGTACAATAGATTATTAGGAACGATAAGAAGAATAGCTAAAACACTGCCTACCTCTTCATCAAAATCTTTGTCCTCACTCTCGGACTCATTCCAGTCCTCACTCTCGGACTCATTCCTGTCCTCACTCTCTGACTCATTCTCTTCCTCCTCATTCTCGTCCTGGTCCTCATTCTCTCCCAGCACATTCTCATCCACGCTCTCATCATGTTCCTCAGCCGTCATTTCGTTCTCCTCCATCAACACTGGCTCACAATCTGTCTCCTGATCTATCTGTGCTGTTTGATGACTCTTACAGACAATACCATGGATACTAGTGTTTGCCACGCCCACACCACGGCTAGCCTGGGTAACACGCTGTACTGTAGACTCATCTAAAATTTATTGTGCAAAAAGTTGAAGTAGAACAATGTAAATTATCACTCACAAACAGTCTCTACTGTGACCAGTTCAATGAGAGGGTTGAGTGAGTGTATCTGATCACTGACGACTGATAGCTTCTCAAATAGCTCACCCAGTCTCTGATAATAGAGAGAGACAGTGCAGCAGGCAGGATGAGTAAGGTTGGTACCTTATCATGACTCTCACTGCTTTCTTCATCTCTCATCTTGTGTATGCACACACACGTTACAATGGAGTATCGTAGCTGTAGCAAGTACTGTAGCTTCACATCACTCCACTCCTGTTGCTGCTCCTCAAGACTACGCCTCTTCTTGTTGACTGCATCCTCTGTGACTAGCTGTATACACTCTGAACAGACCATCACAGTACATGCTAGTATAGTGTCTCAGCTAGCCACACCTTCCATAGTGTCCAAGATACTGATGGCTGCCTCTAAGTGTGTGTCCTGGTCTGCAGTATTGAGCTCTGAGAACACATCATAGTACTTCTATGAATGAGAGAGAAAGAGTGTCACTCACACTCGCTCTCCTACTCACTTGCTCGCTCACTCACCTTGCCTATTGTACCAATCCAGTGTTGTTCATGATTGATCAATGTTGACAATGTTCTCCATCGATCCTTTAACCCCTTCAACTCTGACCTGCTTTCTCTCAAATATTCTCTCACGTCTGTCTCCTGTACTCGTTGCTCTATCACGCTGTTCTCAAGATTGCATAATCTCTCATTCAGCTGCTCCTGTCTCCCAAGGTTAGTGAACCTCTTTGTCTTCAAGTCTCTCATTGTCGCTGTGAACTCCACATCGAAATTATACATGGCATCATGTAAATCACTCTTGAGTTTCTCTGTGTGAGTACATTAGTACATCAGTATATTGTGTGGCGTGTGTCTCTTACTGATCTTGTCTGCAATACTGTCATACACAGCTCTCTCCTGCTCCACAATATCCCTCTCCTTCTCCACTAGATTCAATGCTTCAACACGTTGCTTCTCTAGTTCCTCAAGAGTCACTGTATCCTCTTCCTCCTGCTCTCTCCTCTTCACCAGCTCACAGTTCCTCACAGCTTCTTCAACTGCCTTCTCTGAAAGGATCGAGAGGGGACATCATGAGCTGATTATAACATGATGCTGTACCTGAGCATTGTTCACATTTCTCCAACTCCTCTCTCGTCCTGTCTTCCTCTCCCTCTGCTAAACTATCCAAGTAGCTCTTGTAAGCTCTGCCATACTCGTCCAATGCTGGTGTGTGTGGGACCAGTCGACCATATTGGTAGGCAAGGTCAAGATGGTTGAGTACTTGAGTGGGTGTAACCGTAGGGAGGTTGTGAGTGTGAGCTAGTGAGAGGACCTGGTCAATCTTGGCTAGCAGTTGGTGAGGAATGGCTGAAGAGGAGAGAGGATCACCCAAGCTATAACCTGTGCTAGATATGCTAACCATCGCCACGTGTAGCTGTTTCTGATACACAGCGGCGTCGAGCGGACAGACCGTTCACTACACGAGGAGGACAACATTACTAGTAACACCATACACCAGCTGGTAGACTCACAACGAGCAGTGGAAGACATCTAAGATCTAAGGTGCCAGTACATGTAGTCGTCACTCAACTGACTCAATATGCAAACGTGTTTATGGGCGTGTCATTTCTTTTCATCTAGCGCGCGAAAATTTAAAGACAAATAATTACACTGGGAACAATGCGGATTCAAAAACTGACATTATAAACTCTTGTTATATTAGTAGTAGTGAGTGCAGTAAATATACAGTAGAAGTCAGAATTTCAAACAGTCTGGCATGTACTGTACGTACAACCCTGCTATTGTACCTGACTACCTTCAAGAACGTCCTAAGGGACTATCCTACACACGAGCTAGACAGACCAAATCTGTTTAACTGAGTACTGCAACTTGCAGTGGAAGACATGTACTCGCCATTTTGGGGTACTCTTCTCTTTTGAGGAGGTGAATATGGATGTGACGTGTGTATGCCTCTATTCGGCGCGCAAATTTGAAATTTTAAAGTAAGGTACTCCTGACTTACTGTCTAATCTCACAATGTACATACTATTTCAGCTGTAAACTATTTAGACAGAAGACTAGCATCTGGCTTGCTGACTTATTCGATGGTCTGCTTTTAGCTCTTCTAGTCAATCCATTCATTCATCAGCTGGAAGTATGCTCTGTTCAGCTGGTGAGTGTAGCTTTCACTTCATTTGCTCATTCACTCCCTCACTCATTTATGCCTACTCCTTATGCACAGATCTGTTGACCAAGACACAGCTAGCTGGGTAGAGGAGCAGAAGTGAGAGAATGTTTGAGACTGAAACAAGGTCAGAGTTGAAGGGGTTAAAGGATCGATGAAAACACTGTCACAACATCATTGATGAAAGACTGTACTGTGCTGCTGTCCATTCAAACTATACTCGTGCACTTAACAAGTTGAGCAAGTTAATTTCAAGAGTCATCAAGTTGTGTATACATGAGAGACAGAATCTGGAACGAAAAACAAGTATCGATAAACAATGGTAAGAGCTGACAGTGACGCCATGATATCTGACTGACAAAGCGGCTCCAGCTTGATGTACAAGGAGTGTTTTACCTTTGATAGCAAGCATTGTCTAGTTAAACAAGTATTGTGCATTCCAGTATCTTGTTTATAGTACAACTGGTTTGTGCTGTGCTGTCAAAATGATACATTATCATTGCCGATAGTGGGACCTAAATTTCGTGATTTTAATGACCATTTTTTGCAGATGAGATGTATCTGGCACTACCAGCATCAATACATGTAGTTGAGCTTCTCTAGAGCCCAGTGTAACATTCTAATTTTATCACAATATCCACATTATAGCTGTCACAATAATAATTATTAGTCTAGATTGACATGATACTGTGCTAAGTACTTTGGTTGCACACTGATACTCTAAAAACCACTGCGTCCATATGTGACTAGTAGACAGCACTAAGTACATGTACTCTAGTTTTGGGTCTACCAATAACAAAATTCATAATTCCCACTGCTGGTATTTTATGTTGCTCACTACATTGTAATAATAATAATAATCAGAATTTCAAAAAAATTTGGGGAACAAGCTTGTCTGTTTATATTGTGTCCTCAGTGTACTAGAGGCGGGCTTCTTGAATATACCACTACCTTGACGAGGAGCAAATTTATATTTCTTGTTATGAATTGAGTTAAAGATTTGCGTTCTGTTGCGGAATCAGAATCAGGTGAATCATAGTGTTCTTTCTTAGAAAGAACAGGATTGGCTGAAGTATCTAACTTGATTAAATTTCTGACTGCATCTGGCATTGGACTGAGTGAGAGAGAAAAGTAAAGGAGAGAGTAAGGAATACTCTACTAATACCCGCACACCTTTCTAAAATTCTTTTTAAATCTTTTGTGAATTTGGTGACTCAATGGCTCTCTCAAGAAGTTCCAGAGGATGAATTGACCAGCTGTTGAGTTTCTGATGAACTACTGTCCAGCAGTAGCTGAATACTGAAAGGAGAGAAGCTAGTCATTCACTAGGAAGACATCCAGGTTCATAATAACACTCAACTACACAGCATGAATTGTTGTTTTGACACTAAGATAAAGAACTCTAGTCTTATACAACACAGTATTACTGCATAGTTGTGTGGTGAGTAATTTATGAACAAATCTCACTTTTGAAATGTTTAAAGCTCCCTCACTGTTTCCTCACTCCTCACCCTCTCAGCACTTTTCCTCACATATTCAATCAGTATCTGAAGACACAGAAAAGCTGTGCAAGTGATACTGTGGTTATTACTCAACCTGCACTTTTACATGAGTAGCCTCATTCCATGCCTTTAATTCATCTCTCCGTCTTGTCAGCATCTCGTGAGCTTCCTCTATCGCTTCATCTGTACAGATAACACAGTAGAGCTCAACAAAACAAAATAATACTATCATACTGCAATCGTGTGTGACATAGGCAGAAAGAGACAACCAAAGGATACACTTTATAGTACCTTTTTCTTTGAGAAGTGAGTCTTGTTTTTTCACTTGTTCCTATCACATTAAAACAGATCTTATTCATGTAACCTCTTTCTCACTCTCACTCTCACCCTTCCATTCCCTTCCTCATTCTCTCACTATCACCTCCCCCTCCCCACCATCACTTCTCTTCATGCACACTCTCTCACCATTAACTCTTCTGGAGACAGACTGTCCCCTTGACTGCTCCCGACATTCTGCCTAGAGTCTGTATCAAGAAACAGCTTCAGTACTTGCCAAGGAAGACAGCGCTCTCTGCACTGAGGACAGTTCTTTTGTTGTGACAGCCATTGACTTAAACTGTGAGCAGAAAGGAAAATTATGGACAACCACAATGTGTATTTTTTTTTACCAAACATGATGGAATATATGACCACCTAAAGAGATCAGTAAAGGAAGACACCGAAATAGCGTTAAAATGTATGGTTAGAGTGTATTCAGGCAGTTTCTACGTATGCAGTAGTGGAGTGTGGATACAAGGTGCGGCTGAGAAGCTGTCTTCTATCGTGTCAGCGCAAATTGAGCACCCTACATGTACATTCATTCTGCTGAGAGAAAACAGGCAAAAGTGTAACCACAGAATTAAAAAAACGAAAAATACTACCTTAAAGGATAGACAATGAGTGGAGCAAGCTAGAGGGCTGCAGAAGAGCGAGTTGTGTTCTTCCCGGTTACGTTCATTCGTTCAACTTCAAAATTTTAACCCGGCGCGCCCTTTTCTTTTCAATATTACTTTAATTACGGTCAGCACACGTGTCGTCGCAAAATGAAGAGGAGTGGGTTGACTCTAGCAGATGTAAACCTGCTGGCAGAACAGAGGAGGGCCTCAAGAAAAAGGAAAAATATCCAAAATGACAAAAAAGAAAAATGGCAATTGATGAAACGATTTTAGAAGAACAGCACAAAGATGATGAAGATGAAAAACTGAGTTACGAAAAAGATATGGAAAATAAATGGAAGAGAAAGAAGAGGGTTTTCGAGAGTGTTGCAAAAGGTACTCGAGTCAGGGTAGGAGTGATATCGGGTCAACAATCTGTTCAAGAGGATATGTTAGTGGATGTCAGTAACATTCCTCCATGCAGCAGAGTACACATACTGGTAGCTACTCCTGGCAGACTGAGCCACAATCTTCATCACACTCCTCTCTTTAGTCTGACTGATCTGCGCTATCTTGTCATTGACGAGGCTGATCGATTGTTCGAACAGCACTATCACGGTTAGCTCCATCGATCTTCTGTTAGACAGTGTAAACCAGCCTCCAGCACCACCTCCCCATCTGTTTTCTTCACTGTTAGCTTCTTCCACATTAGCTCACTCCTTGTCTTCACTTTGCTCAACACTTGTACCTCAACTCAAAACTCTCCTCCTTCATCCACTCATACTGTCTGCCTTCAGAAGCTGTTATTTTCTGCGACTCTCTCCTTCGATCCTGAACACCTGTCACTCCTTCATCTCCACTATCCAGTACTATTTACTGTATCGAAAGATGTGCACGGCGACATCATTGGACAGTCATCGATCCCTTCTACCCTCAAGGAATACAACATACTTGTTAGAGAAATGGTCGCATGTGTTGTGTTTCACTGAGTCACGGGAGACGGCTCATAGACTGTGCCTCCTACTCCAGCAGTACAAGGGACCAACTGGTGTTATGGAAATAGCAGTAAACACTAAACTGAGTAAACGATGAAAGATTTTGAAGGATTTCATTGCAGGGAAGACCGAGGTTAATATTATTACACTAGATGTTTCACCGTTCTTACTTACTGGCTTGGTTCTGCAGGTTCTAATCTGTTCGGACAGCATGACACGAGGAGTGGATATTGATGGTGTTCAGTGTGTCATAAACTACCACCCCCACCTCATTACTGCACATGCCAGCACAGAGTAGGCAGAACAGCAAGGGCAGGGCAAGAGGGTGTGGCATATACACTACTGATCCCTGATCAGGTGAGTAAGTAATTCAATGTTCATCGTAGTGTTTACGTTGCTGTTATCGATCCAGGTGCCTCATTTCTCTAAGATATTACAATCAGTTGGTAGAGAGAAGATTAAAAAGGAGAAGGGAACAGAGGAACAGCTGCAATCTTATCAAGAACAGTACAAGGCTGCTCTGACTGCTGTCAAAGAAAGTGTAGCAAAGCAAGAACAGTAGTTACTATTAATTTGAATGAGGTATAATTATTTTTTCTAGTGTACAATGCCACAAATTGACTGCATGATCTAGATATCTCTATCTTGCTACTAGTGTGTTGTTCACTGCCATACTACCACTGTTCCATTATCTGTTCCTGATGTGTATAGCATATCAGCTGAATGACTGAACAACAGTGACTCAACACTGCCAGTAGCACTATCCAGATTAGAGACCTGCAGACAATCATCACTTCAGCTAGCAAGTTGAGCAAGTGGTTGAGTGCACCTTTCCTGATTGTTTGTCTATCATCATGACAGCACCACTGCCAGAGCCACAGGCTAACACTGAGTCTAAGACACACAATCGTTACTGTATGACTCACACACAATCACATACCAGTAGGATCAATAGCTAGTTAATTGATAGGTAGAGACCCAAGGTCCCAGCTACCACAGTTCTTGATTGCTCTCAAATCCCAACACAGCACCTCACCAAAGCAGTCAGCAGAATAGAGTACAGATGACTAGAGAGACACTATCAACACTATAGCTACAATGGTGTTATGCATACCTGGTAGTTTGATATGACATCATTACATGAGTTGTTGTGTCCATAGAATGCATGATTTTACAAAGAAACAGTAACAAAATTCAGCTTTAGCATGTTAACTTGCCCTGTGAACGATCAAACAGCTTGTATGTTGTTCACTGGAGACAGGATAGCTGTTGTGCCATGACTTAATCAATTGATATGGAGAAAATATATATGGTTTCTGACATTGCTACTATACAAGTCTTGTCAATGCATGGCAGAATCTCCTGTAGTGAGTGTATTGCCCAACAATTATATGAGTTCATCTGCTCATCTCCGCAATTAATGTAATTACTGCATGTACTTTAACCTGGTCACTGAGTAACTTCTGTATCTTTTATCACTTTATTTGCAGTCTTTGGACATGTATCCTATCAGACAGTATGGCTGAATGGTAATCTTACCATAATGTTCAAAGCTACCAATGGCTGTGAAGTTATCACCATGTTTCGTAATAAGCAACCAGTATTCCACATTCCAACTTTCTCTGGTGGAATGCACATATTCCATGTTTCATCTATAACTGAGGAGTTCAACAACGCTACAATGACGCTGCAAGGAAGAGACAACAGTGGACAACATCTGCTCAATTCTGCAGAATTTAAAGTCTACACTGTAGGTCAGTGAGTCAGTCAGTTCTTACTGTGTGATAGTGGTGTCTTGTATTGATAAGTGCTTCAACACACAACCTATTATACACAATGTCTATGGTCAGTGTGTATACTGATTATCTCTCTCTTGTGTCAAGTGGTGTTTACTGTCGACGCTAAGGGCTACATGTGAATACTAAGCACAATCGAATTTTTACAATTTTTATTTAGTTGTGTGAAGCGTATGAAGCTAAAACTGCTCCAGCAAGTTTATCTTTCATTTGTGGAGAAGCCTACGTATTGATTTTGCCTAGCAATGCTCAAACGCGATACTACAGCTACGTACTCTCCCTCTCTCTCTCTCTCCCTCTCTCTCTCTCACAGGTAATGTTAGTGCTGTCACTAACTTGATCTACTCTAGTAACCCCGCTCACATCATCGTGTGGTTGGTGGCTCTCTCCCTACTCGTAAGGACTAAAAGTTACTGACTACTATTATGAGCTGAGACTGAATGACACGATAGTTGAGAGCGGAGTGACGGTTGATCTCAGTGTGGTGTTCAACCTCACTGCTCTACCAGCTAATGAATCCGAATACAGTGTGTCAGTATGGGCACGTGCCCCTCCTGGGAATGGGACTGTGACCAATGCTTCAATAGTAGCAGCTGCTTCAAGTAAGCATATATAAAAATATACACTAATCTGAACAGCCTTGTACCAGTAGCTACAGTAGACCCTCACTAATCTGAACAGCCTTGTACCAGTAGCTACAGTAGACCCTCACTAATCTGAACAGCCTGGCCCGTACCAGTAGCTACAGTAGACCCTCACTAATCTGAACAGCCTTGAACCAGTAGCTACAGTAGACCCTCACTAATCTGAACAGCCTTGTACCAGTAGCTACAGTAGACCCTCACTAATCTGAACAGCCTTGTACCAGTAGTAATATAAATAAATTATTACTCGTATAATGATATTCATGTGATCTCATTCTGTGGAAAATATAAGCTGGTGTCCTGACAATCTACATCTGTAATATAATCACACACCGAGCCTACAGCTACTAGGCGCTCTGCATTGAGATAGACTGCGAAAATCCGCCCTGTTCCTTGTCGTTCTACTTGACGGCTTCTTTGTCGTGACATCCGAAACTACTCTAGGTACACTGCATGCACGTTGACACACCTCGCGCAGTACAGCCCAGGCTGAGCACCATCACAAAGACTCAGTGAATTAGCCACAATTTTAGTGTATACCACAGCATAATACATGTACTTCAGCTGAACAGAAGGATTCTGTAAACAGAATTGAAATCAGTGCTACTGAATTTGATAAGTTATGCATTACTACATGTGTCTCATTCATTCTGCAGTATTTGTTAGTCAGCCCCAATCAGTGAATATCAGTGATGGAGATGTTGCTGTGTTCACATGTGTCTTCACACCGGACTCAGGAGTCAGCAACTACTGGAAGATCAATGGCAAAGGACTCCATGAGTTCAGTGACCACGGCATCACACCTCACACGCCAGACATCAACTCATCCTCATTGCAAGCATCATACCAGCTCAGTGTTCTAGGTCAACAGATCAATGATAACATCAACATTGGCTGCTTGTTACTCCCTTTCAATGAAAACACTGTCTCATGATCAAGTTCGCTGGCTTATCTTAGAGTCCAAGGTCTGTAACATGATGCACACTTATTACAGAATCTTTTCTCATTCTTATAGGGAGGCTTGAGGTGGTGAAAGATGTACAACTGGTCCAGTACAATAGTACAGCTCTACAGCTGAGCTTTACACCTCCTTTCAGTATTGCTGGAGTGCCTAACTACTCCATAACCATCACCTCTGCTGATGGTGCAAGCAACACCACCATCACTACAACCACAACTGACCTCTTATACACAGCTCCTGACATCTGCACTATAGCTACCATTTCAATATCACTGCTGATACAAACACTAGATCACAAAGATCTAGTGTTTGTATCACATCACTCTCATGTGTATTGCTTTACCACTCTTGTTGGTCAATCTCTGCTGCAGCTGAAATCAACGCCAAGCGCAAACAGAAGGAACTAGAAGAAGCAGCCAGCTGCAGTGAGCCGTCCTCCAGCCCACTCAGTCTCATGGCACCACCCATAGTGGCGGACACACTCTGTGATGAGGTTGCTACCAGACAAGTGTTTGCTATACAGCAATGTCCAGCCTACGCTCCACTTCCTCCACCAAGAGTGTGACTTTCACTATACACTACCCACCCACACTGACTTGTACTATAACAAATTTTTGTCTTGAAATCATGCAGCATCTGATAATAATTGTGCTTTTGGGCTTCGTATGAAAACAGCAGTACTGTTGATGCCGATTTTGTGTTACGCAACTCCTTCATTGTGAGAACAACAGCTAGAAAATTAAGAAAGTTTTTTGAAGGAAATATTAAGACTGAGTGGAATTTTCAGTAAAAGTACTTCCCACACCTCATGGCTTCTCTCTGGTGTGAGTACGGATGTGTCGTTGCAAAGTCGCTGGGCTATATTTAGTAACATAGGAACAATGAGGACATTGATGTAACATAACACGACCAGTTCAATGCATTGTACGCATGTGTCTACTGTAGTTTGAAGATTGATTGAAGCTCCGCCCACATTCCTTGCATGAGTATGGTTTCTCTCCAGTGTGAGTTCTGATATGATTGTTGAGACCTGAAAGCTGAGTGTAGCACTTCTCACATTCTGTGCATGAGTATGGTTTCTCTCCAGTATGTATGCGATTATGAACTCGGAGACTTGAAAGCATAGTGAAGCATTTCCCACATTCTGTGCATGAGTATGGTTTCCTTCCAGTGTGAGTTCGGATGTGTACTTGGAGATGTGAAAGCTGAGTGAAGCACTTCTCACATTCTGTGCATGAGTATGGTTTCTCTCCAGTATGTATGCGATTATGAACTCGGAGACTTGAAAGCGTAGTGAAGCACTTCCCACATTCGGTGCATGAGTATGGTTTCTCTCCAGTATGGGTACGAATGTGTTTTGTCAAATTGTTAGTCCGTTTGGTAGAGTAGGAACAGTGTGGGCATTGGTGCAACCTCTTGGTTTGGAGACGACCAGTTCGACATTTGGCTTTAACTTGATCAGTTACTGATTGAATGTGTGTTTGTCTACTGACTGAGAGAGAATGGATGTGACGTTTTAAGACTCGATGCTTTGTTGCAGAGTAAGGGCAGTGTGGGCTCTGGTGTGACTTGCTTGAAAGAGATTGAGATGAACAACCTTCCTCAGATGGTTCAGACCTTACTGCATCAACAGGTTCTTTTGCATCCACTGTTTGGGTGTGGTCAGTGGTAATCTGCTGTTGTACAATAGATTATTACGAACGATAAGAAGAAAAGCAAAAACACTGCCTACCTCTTCATCAAACTCTTTGTCCTCACTCTCGGACTCATTCCAGTCCTCACTCACTGACTCATTCTCTTCTACCGACATATCTTGGACTTCTTCTGTCACTATGTCCTCTTCCGTCACCACCTCATGACTCATAGCCACACCCACATCACCGGCTTCACTATAACTAGTCTATTAGATAACACAAAGGCATCACGATCACACTATACATGTACTTACAGGAAAGTGAGGGCACTGGTATTTCTCATCATTGTTTTGTTGATACTCATGATCATCGGAGAACGTTTTGCAATAGGCCTGTTTAGCGTTCTGCATACGACGATCTAATTGTGCAAAATATTTAAAGCCGACAGTGTAAATGCATTCGTTGACTCACAAACAGTCTCTACTGTGACCAGTTCAATGAGAGGGTTGAGTGAGTGTATCTGATCACTGACGACTGATAGCTCCTCAAATAGCTCACCCTGTCTCTGATAATAGAGAGAGACAGTGCAGCAGGCAGGGTGAGTAGGGTTGGTACCTTATCATGACTCTCACTGCTTTCCTCATCTCTCATCTTGTGTATGCACACGCACGTTACAATGGAGTATCGCAGCTGTAGCAAGTACTGTAGCCTCAAATCACTCCACTCCTGGTGCTGCTCCTCAAGGCCACGCCTCTTCTTGTTGACTGCATCCTCTGTGACTAGCTGTATACACTCTGAACAGACCATCACAGTACATGCTAGTATAGTGTCTCAGCTAGCCACACCTTCCATAGTGTCCAAGATACTGATGGCTGCCTCTAAGTGTGTGTCCTGGTCTGCAGTATTGAGCTCTGAGAACACATCATAGCACTTCTATGAGAAAGAAACGAGTCATGATCAACTATAGCCACACCCACTCACTCACCTTGCCTATTGTATCAATCCAGTGCTGCTCATGATCGATCAATGACGACAGTGTTCTCCATCGATCCTCTAACTCCTTCAACTCTGACCTGGACTTTATCAATGTTTCTCTCACTTCTGTTTCCTCTACTCGTTGCTCTATCACACTGTTCTCCAGATGCCATATCCTCTCACTCAGCTGCTCCTGTCTCCTAAGGTTATTGAAGCTCTTTTTCTTCAATTCAGTCATTGTCGCTGTGAACTCCACATTGAAAGTGCACATGGCATCATGTAAATCACTCTTGAGTTTCTCTGTGCAAGTACATTAATACATCAGTATATTGTGAGACATGTGTCTCTTACTGATCTTGTCTGCAATACTCTCATACACAGCTCTCTCCTGCTCCACAATCTCCCTCTCCTTCTCCACTAGATTCAATGCTTCAACACGTTGCTTCTCTAGTTCCTCAAGAGTCACTTTATCCTCTTCCTTCTGCTCTCTCCTCTTCACCAGCTCACAGTTCCTCACAGCTTCTTCAACTGCCTTCTCTGAAAGGATCGAGAGGGGACATCATGAGCTGATTATAACATGATGCTGTACCTGAGCATTGTTCACATTTCTCCAACTCCTCTGTCGTCCTGTCTTCCTCTGCTAAACTATCCAAGTAGCTCTTGTAAGCTGTACCATACTCGTCCAGTGCTGGTGTGTGTGGGACCAGTCGACCATATTGGTAAGCAAGGTCAAGATGGTTGAGTACTTGAGTGGGTGTAACCGTAGGGAGGTTGTGAGTATGAGCTAGTGAGAGGACCTGGTCAATCTTGGCTAGCAGTTGGTGAGGAATGGCTGAAGAGGAGAGAGGATCACCCAAGCTACAACCTGAGCTATGCTAACCATCGCCACGTGTAGCTGTTTCTGATACATAGCGGCGTCGAGCGGACAGATCATTCACTACACGAGGAAGACAACATTACTAGTAACACCATACACCAGGTAGACTCACAACGTGCAGTGGAAGACATCTAAGATCTAAGGTGCCAGTACATGTAGCCGTCACTCAACTGACTCGGATGCGCACACGTGTTTATGGGCGTGTCATTTCTTTTCATCTAGCGCGCGAAAATTTAAAGACAAATGGGAACAATGCGGATTCAAAAACTGACATTAAAAAAAGTAAACTCTTGTTATATTAGTAGTAGTGAGTGCAGTAAATATACAGTAGAAGTCAGAATTTCAAACAGTCTGGCATGTACTGTACGTACAACCCTGCTATTGTACCTGTCTACCTTCAAGAACGTCCTAAGGGACTATCCTACACACGAGCTAGACAGACCAGATCTGTTTAACTGAGTACTGCAACTTTCAGTGGAAGACATGTACTCGCCATTTGGGGTACTCTTCTCTTTTGAGGAGGTGAATATGGATGTGACGTGTATGCCTCTATTTGGCACGCAAATTTGAAATTTTAAAGTAAGGTACTCCTGACTTATTGTCTAAACTCACAATGTACATACTATTTCAGCTGTAAACTATTTAGACAGAAGACTAGCATCTGGCTTGCTGACTTATTCGATGGTCTGCTTTTAGCTCTTCTAGCCAATCCATTCATTATCAGCTGGAAGTATGCTTCTCTGTTCAGCTGGTGAGTGTAGCTTTCACTTCATTTGCTCATTCACTCCCTCACTTCTTTCTGTCTGCTCCTTATGCACAACATCATAACATGCATAACATAACATCATAACACGACCAGTTCAATGCATTCTACTCATGTGTCTACTGCAGTTTGAGGATGTAGTAAAGCTCCACCCACATTCCTTGCATGAGTATGGTTTCTCTCCAGTGTGAGTTCTGATATGTTTGTGGAGATTTGAAAGCTGATTAAAGCACTTATCACATTCTGTGCATGAGTATGGTTTCTCTCCAGTATGGGTACGAATGTGTTTTGTCAAATCGCCAGCCCATTTGGTAGAATAGGAACAGTGTGGGCATTGGTGCAACCTCTTGGTTTGGAGACAACCAGTTCGACATTTGGTTTTAACTTGATCAGTTACTGATTGAATGTGCGTTTGTCTACTGAAGGAGTAAGGACGGATGTGAAGTTTTAAGACTCGATGCTTTGTTGCAGAGTAAGGGCAGTGTGGGCTCTGGTGCGACTTGCTTGAAAGAGATTGAGATGAACAACCTTCCTCGGATGGTTCAGACCTTACTGCATCAACAGGTTCTTCTGTATCCACTGTTTGGGTGTGGTCAGTGGTAATCTGCTGTTGTGCAATAGATTATTAGGAACGATAAAGAAGCAAAGAAAAAACACTGCCTACCTCTTCATCAAAATCTTTGTCCTCACTCTCGGACTCATTCTCTTCCACCGAAATATCTTGGACTTCTCCTGTCACTTTTTCCTCTACCACATGATGACTCATAGCCACACCAACATCACTTGGTTCACTACAACCAGTCTATTAGATAATACAAAGGCATCACGATCACACTATAAAAATTTACTTACAGGAAAGTCAGGGCACTGGTATTTCTCTATTTCTTTGTCATTGTTTAGTTGATTCTCATTCTCCAATTCAACCTGGTCTTCCTCTGCAAGTCCATCCTCCTCCATTAGCACTATCTGACAATCTCCATGCTGAGTATTGTTCTCAGCCACTTGAACATGATCATCGGAGAACGTTTTGCAATAGGCCTGTTTAGCGTTCTGCATACGACGATCTAATTGTGCAAAATAATAAAAGTCGACAGTGTAAATGCATTTGTTGACTCACAAACAGTCTCTACTGTGACCAGTTCAATGAGAGGGTTGAGTGAGTGTATCTGATCACTGACGACTGATAGCTCCTCAAATAGCTCACCCAGTCTCTGATAATAGAGAGAGACAGTGCAGCAGGCAGGGTGAGTAGGGTTGGTACCTTATCATGACTCTCACTGCTTTCCTCATTTCTCATCTTGTGTATGCACACACACGTTACAATGGAGTGTCGTAGCTGTAGCAAGTACTGTAGCTTCACATCACTCCATTCCTGTTGTCCCTCCTCAAGGCCACGCCTCTTCTTGTTGACTGCATCCTCTGTGACTAGCTGTATACACTCTGAACAGACCATCACAGTACATGCTAGTATAGTGTCTCAGCTAGCCACACCTTCCATAGTGTCCAAGATACTGATGGCTGCCTCTAAGTGTGCGTCCTGGTCTGCAGTATTGAGCTCTGAGAACACATCATAGCACTTCTATGAGAAAGAAACGAGTCATGATCAGCTATAGCCACACCCACCCACTCACCTTGCCTATTGTATCAATCCAGTGTTGCTCATGAACGATCAATGACGACAGTGTTCTCCATCGATCTTCTAACTTATTCAACTCTGACCTGGTCTTTGTCAATGTTTCTCTCACTTCTGTTTCCTCTACTCGTTGCTCTATCACACTGTTCTTAAGACGCCATATCCTCTCACTCAGCTGCTCCTGTCTCCCTAGGTTAGTGAACCTCTTTGTCTTCAGTTCAGTCATTGTCACTGTGAACTCCACATTGAAAATGCACATGGCATCATGTAAATCACTCTTGAGTTTCTCTGTGTGAGTACATTAATACATCAGTATAATTATTGTGTGGCGTGTGTCTCTTACTGATCTTGTCCGCAATACTCTCATACACAGCTCTCTCCTGCTCCACAATCTCCCTCTCCTTCTCAACTATCGTCAATGCCTCAACACGTTGCTTCTCTAGTTCCTCAAGAGTCACTGTATCCTCTTCCTTCTGCTCTCTCCTCTTCACCAGCTCACAGTTCCTCACAGCTTCTTCAACAGCCTCCTCTGTAAGTAGATGATAATTGGTTGCTCAATTATTTTAATTTTGCAATAAACAAATCTAATCTTGACAACAATTTTTTTGAACAAACTTGTAAACAAGTTGTAACAAGCATCGAGCATTTTGATGTCTACCTGAGCACTGTTCACATTTCTCCAACTCCTCTCTCGTCTTGTCTTCCTCTCCCTCCACTAAACTATCCAAGTAGCTCTTGAAAGCTCTGCCATACCCGTCCAGTGCTGGTGTGTGTGGGACCAGTCGACCATATTGGTAGGCAAGGTCAAGATGGTTGAGTACTTGAGTGGGTGTAACTGTAGGGAGGTTGTGTGTGTGAGCTAGTGAGAGGACCTGGTCAATCTTAGCTAGCAGTTGGTGAGGAATGGCTGAAGAGGAGAGAGGATCACCCAAGCTACAACCTGTGCTATGCTAACCATCGCCACGTGTAGCTGTTTCTGATACATAGCGACGTCGAGCGGACAGACCGTTCACTATACGAGGAAGACAACATTACTAGTAACAAACACTACACCAGTGACTTACCAGCAGCCGAGGACATCTCTCGCTCTGACTACACGTGTGACGTTGACTTAAAAATGTGGGCATGCGTTCTATTTCCCAAACATGCGCGCGAAATTTAAAACAGTTTCTGGAGCTCTGTACGAAATCTTTTTTTTTGTCTCTTTCGCAACACAGAAGTCATGATCTTAGTGTCGTCCAGCATTAAGGTACTGCTGCCTACAACCTGACTTGATAGAGACATTATTTTGGTAAATAATCTTCATCGTAAGTGAGCCTAGTCTAGCTTGCTAGACCGAGAGAGCGTTGAGGGTCTAGCAAGCTAGACTAAAGTGAGCCAGGATTAGAGCTTGAATCACAAATCACACAGTACTATAATATAGTGTAAATGTACACTATATAGGTATGGCCTGATTATGGTCTAGCAATATTGATTATGATGCACTGATATTGCCTACTAGAATGTACTATATTGAGGGATGTGAGAGGGTCAATAACTTTTGAAAATTGTTTGAATCAAGGTTCAAGTTGAGCTGTTGACAATGGCCTGGCTGAGATGTGTCCTGTTTTTTTTCCCTTCTGAGATCATCCATCTTATGCTTCCGCGGACATCGGTCAGCTGTTGGAAGACCTTCAAAAACAACACCACTTCTGCCTGTGGATGTCATTAGAGCTGAGAGCTCGTGGTCTCCTTTGAACTAACAATTTTTTTCTTCTAGCTATTTTGTATCATTCCCTACACCACTGCTTTATTTTATTCATTGTATTCACCCTGGACTAAATAATGTATTTTTATCGTAGTAAAAAAATCGATATCTAGTTGAGCTCTTGCACTTACTCATGCCGGCATTGTGTGGGACACTCGTGGAGTAGATATCTCATTATCTGCTGCCTCATGCACTGAATGTGGGCTAGTACTGTAGCTTTACGTAACTCTCATTGGCTCTTCACCTCGCCTACAGTATCATCTCCTAGAGTGAATCACATGTAAGAAATTCCTGATCATTTTGCACATCATAAAGCACGTGGTACAGGCAGACTAGGGCTAAGTTCAGAATCGAGAACGTTTCAACAGTGTCCAGACATTGTGCCTGTAAGTTTGTGAACTAACGATGCCGCGGCATAGCCAGAATCTAGTTTAACAGGAGAAAGAACCAGTACTAAATATTGAGTTGTTACTGTAGTTCAGAAATGACTGTTGCCAGTGTAGGCGGGGCTCGTAATTAGTCAGTAATGCGTGGGCGACCTCACGCAGGAGCTCAACAAAATTACTAATTCACTTTTCACAGGGAAGGCAGAGAAAATTAGAGAAGGATTCAGGTGAAAGAGATGGCTAGAGGGACGACTAAAAGACACAAGCACAAGTATAATTGTATAGCACTTTTGTATTGTATTTTAACAGTGCTATTGTCATGATCACTTATTGCTTCAGAACCAGATATTTTCTTCGATATTCCGGTTTATCTCCACCGCTGTGAAACTGCGTTCTTGCTTGCTCTATTCTATATTTCCCGCCTGTTCTAATCAAGCTCACTTAGGCTTTATAAGTTATAAAAGGCGTGGTGCATCTACTCGCCTCTCTCCATCTACTCGCCCTCGCGACGCACAAGAACTCCTTTCCTCTTTACCACTCTTTTGTGAGGACACATCATCACAAATCCTCCTTCAAACACTCCGTGTCCATTTGGAACAAAGTGCCCAATGACCTTACTGATTTTCTGGCCTCGTTGTTTTTGTGTATCTTTTTGTTTTGTTGTTATGTATTTATATGTATTTCTTTATAATAGCTTTTGCTAGTTGGTCTTTTGCCTGTATGCTCTTGTTATAGCATCAAACATTCTGGAAAAAGGTGCATTATTCGCGCTGATGCAAGAATGATGGGGTGAGTTTTGCGGCCCAAAACTGCTACAGGTCTGATGATGATAGACAGTGTTTGGCAATGGCAGTGTAAGCCGTTGTCGTCTCCCGATCTGCCTCTTCTAATAGCGGTGTTTGCTACTGACTTACATCCATATGGTACATCCAGTAGTAGACGCTTCCTGTGCTACCATTGTTTAGAAACTTTCCTTAGCAACCACTATACCAACACACTGATAAACTTATGACATCTTCATACGATGAAGAGCACATTCTCAGAGAAAATATGGTGAAGCTGAAAGAAAAGCAAATGAAGTTGTCGCTCACGTATGTTCCATTTCCAGACTCTAAAATATAAAGAATAAACAACGTTAAGGCTAGCAGTAGTGCCGACTGAAGATGACATTTCAGCCCAGCTAGACTCCTTGAGCAATAGTAGAGCTCGCCCACGCACTGTAACATGAGAGACCTCCCTGTCCCTACTAACATGAGCCCCTCCCTGTCCCTACAAACTGCACATCAGTATTATGACCACAAATAATTATAACAGGTATTGATAATGATAGCTGCAACACAAATATCCAAATGAGCAAATCATCGCACACGTTTCTCTCTGGTATGGGAGCGGTTATGGTTTCGGAGACTTGAATGCCAAGTGAAGCACTTCCCACATTCAGCACATGAGTATGGTTTCTCTCCAGTATGGGAGCGGTTATGTACTCGGAGACTTGAAAGTTGAGTGAAGCATTTTCCACATTCTGTGCATGAGTATGGTTTCTCTCCAGTATGTGTGCGGTTATGTGCTTGGAGATGTGAAGGTCGAGTGAAGCATTTTCCACATTCTGCACATGGGTATGGCTTCTCTCCAGTATGGATACGAACGTGTCTTTTCAAATGGTCAGTCCGTTTGGTAGAGTAGGAACAGTGTGGGCATTGGTGCAACCTCTTGGTTTGGACGCGACCAGTTCGACATTTGGCTTTAACTTGATCAGTTACTGATTGAATGCGCGTTTGTCTACTGAAGGAGTGAGAACGGATGTGACGTTTTAAGACTCGATGCTTTGTTGCAGAGTAAGGGCAGTGTGGGCTCTGGTGTGACTTGCTTGAAAGAGATTGAGATGAACAACCTTCCTCAGATGGTTCAGACCTTACTGCATCAACAGGTTCTTCAGTATTCACTGTTTGGGTGTGGTCAGTGGTAATCTGCTGTTGTACAATAGATTATTAGGAACGATAAAGAAGAAAAGCTAAAACACTGCCTACCACTTCATCAAAATCTTTGTCCTCACTCTCGGACTCATTCCAGTCCTCACTCTCGGACTCATTCCTGTCCTCACTCTCTGACTCATTCTCTTCCTCCTCATTCTCGTCCTGGTCCTCATTCTCTTCCAGCACATTCTCATCCACGCTCTCATCATGTTCCTCAGCCGTCATTTCGTTCTCCTCCATCAACACTGGCTCACAATCTGTCACCTGATCTATCTGTGCTGTTTGATGACTCTTACAGACAATACCATGGATACTAGTGTTTGCCACGCCCACACCACGGCTAGCCTGGGTAACACGCTGTACTGTAGACTCATCTAAAATTTATTGTGCAAAAAGTTGAAGTAGAACAATGTAAATTATCACTCACAAACATTCTCTACTGTGACCAGTTCAATGAGAGGGTTGAGTGAGTGTATCTGATCACTGACGACTGATAGCTCCTCAAATAGCTCACCCAGTCTCTGATAATAGAGAGAGACAGTGCAGCAGGCAGGATGAGTAAGGTTGGTACCTTATCATGACTCTCACTGCTTTCCTTATCTCTCATCTTGTGTATGCACACACACGTTACAATGGAGTATCGTAGCTGTAGCAAGTACTGTAGCTTCACATCACTCCACTCCTGTTGCTGCTCCTCAAGACCACGCCTCTTCTTGTTGACTGCATCCTCTGTGACTAGCTGTATACACTCTGAACAGACCATCACAGTACATGCTAGTATAGTGTCTCAGCTAGCCACACCTTCCATAGTGTCCAAGATACTGATGGCTGCCTCTAAGTGTGTGTCCTGGTCTGCAGTATTGATCTCTGAGAACACATCATAGTACTTCTATGAATGAGAGAGAAAGAGTGTCACTCACACTCGCTCTCCTACTCACTTGTTCGCTCACTCACCTTGCCTATTGTATCAATCCAGTGTTGTTCATGATTGATCAATGTTGACAATGTTCTCCATCGATCCTTTAACCCCTTCAACTCTGACCTGCTTTCTCTCAAACATTCTCTCACTTCTGTCTCCTGTACTCGTTGCTCTATCACGCTGTTCTCAAGATTGCATAATCTCTCATTCAGCTGCTCCTGTCTCCCAAGGTTAGTGAACCTCTTTGTCTTCAAGTCTCTCATTGTCGCTGTGAACTCCACATCGAAATTATACATGGCATCATGTAAATCACTCTTGAGTTTCTCTGTGTGAGTACATTAGTACATCAGTATATTGTGTGACGTGTGTCTCTTACTGATCTTGTCTGCAATACTCTCATACACAGCTCTCTCCTGCTCCACAATCTCCCTCTCCTTCTCCACTAGCTCCACTGCTTCAACACGTTGCTTCTCTAGTTCCTCAAGAGTCACTGTATCCACTTCCTTCTGCTCTCTCCTCTTCACCAGCTCACAGTTCCTCACAGCTTCTTCAACTGCCTTCTCTGAAAGGATCGAGAGAGTACATCATGAGCTGATTATAACATGATGCTGTACCTGAGCATTGTTCACATTTCTCCAACTCCTCTCTCGTCCTGTCTTCCTCTCCCTCTGCTAAACTATCCAAGTAGCTCTTGTAAGCTCTGCCATACTCGTCCAATGCTGGTGTGTGTGGGACCAGTCGTCCATAGTTGTAAGCAAGGTCAAGATGGTTGAGTACTTGAGTGGGTGTAACTGTAGGGAGGTTGTGAGTGTGAGCTAGTGAGAGGACCTGGTCAATCTTGGCTAGCAGTTGGTGAGGAATGGCTGAAGAGGAGAGAGGATCACCCAAGCTACAACCTGAGCTATGCTAACCATCGCCACGTGTAGCTGTTTCTGATACATAGCGGCGTCGAGCGGACAGATTGTTCACTACACGAGGAAGACAACATTACTAGTAACACCATACACCAGGTAGACTCACAACGTGCAGTGGAAGACATCTAAGATCTAAGGTGCCAGTACATGTAGTCGTCACTCAAATGACTCAATATGCAAACGTGTTTATGGGCGTGTCATTTCTTTTCATAGCGCGCGAAAATTTAAAGACAAATAATTACACTGGGGTTCAAAAACTGACATTATAAACTCTTGTTATATTAGTAGTAGTGAGTGCAGTAAATATACAGTAGAAGTCAGAATTTCAAACAGTCTGGCATGTACTGTACGTACAACCCTGCTATTGTACCTGACTACCTTCAACAACGTCCTAAGGGACTATCCTACACACGAGCTAGACAGACCAGATCTGTTTAACTGAGTACTGCAACTTGCAGTGGAAGACATGTACTCGCCATTTTCGGGTATTCTTCTCTTTTGAGGAGGTGAATATGGATGTGACGTGTATGCCTCTATTCGGCGCGCAAATTTGAAATTTTAAAGTAAGGTACTCCTGACTTACTGTCTAAACTCACAATGTACATACTATTTCAGCTGTAAACTATTTAGACAGAAGACTAGCATCTGGCTTGCTGACTTATTCGATGGTCTGCTTTAGCTCTTCTAGTCAATCCATTCATTTATCAGCTGGAAGTATGCTCAGTTGAGTGTAGCTTTCACTTCATTTGCTCATTCACTCCCTCACTCATTTATGCCTACTCCTTATGCACAGATCTGTTGACCAAGACACAGCTAGCTGGGTAGAGGAGCAGAAGTGAGAGAATGTTTGAGACTGAAACAAGGTCAGAGTTGAAGGGGTTAAAGGATCGATGAGAACACTGTCACAACATTGATGAAGGACTGTACTGTGCTGATGTCCATTCAAACTATACTCGTGCACTTAACAAGTTGAGCAAGTTAATTTCGAGAGTCATCACGTTGTATACATGAGAGACAGAATCTGGAACGAAAAACAAGTATCGATAAACAATGGTAAGAGCTGACAGTGACGCCATGATATCTGACTGACAAAGCGACTCCAGCTGGATGTACAAGGACTGTATTACCTTTGATAGCAAGCATTGTCTAGTTACACAAGTATTGTGCATTCCAGTATCTTGTTTACAGTACAACTGGTTTGTGCTGTGCTGTCAAAATGATACATTATCATTGCCGATAGTGGGACCTAAATTTCGTAATTTTAATGACCATTTTTTGCAGATGAAACCAGATAGATGTATCTGGCACTACCAGCATCAATAGTTGAGCTTCTCTAGAGCCAGTGTAACATTCTAATTTTAGCTGTCACCAATAATAATTATTAGTCTAGATTGACATGATACTGTGCTAAGTACTTTGGTTGCACTAAAAACCACTGTGTCCATAAGTGACTAGCAGACAGCACAAAGTACATGTAGTCTAGTTTTGGGTCTACCAATAACAAAAATTCATAATTCCCACTGCTGTATTTTATTAATGCTCACTACATTGTAATAATAATAACAATTAGAATTTCAATTTCGTGCACAAGCTTGTCTGTTTGTATTGTTGTCCTCTGTTGCTAGAGCCGGGCTTCTTGAATACACCACTACCTTGATGAGGAGAAAATTTCTATTTCTTGTTATGAATTGAGTTGCTGAGTGGAGGTCAGGACAAAGATTTGTGTTCTGTTGCGGAATCGGAATCGGTTGAATCACAGCGTTCTTTCTTAGCAAGAACAGGATTGGCTGAAGTATCCAAGAAATTTCTGACTGCATCTGGCATTGGACTGAGTGAGAGAGAAAAGTAAAGGAGAGAGTAAGGAATACTCTACTAATCTGAACAGCCATGTACCAGTAGCTACAGTAGACCCTCACTAATCTGAACAGCCTTGTACCAGTAGTAATATTTATAAATTATTACTCGTATAATGATATTCATGAGATCTCATTGTGTGGAAAATATAAGCTGGTGTCCTGACAATCTACATCTGTAATATAATCACATACCGAGCCTACAGCTACTAGGCGCTCTGCATTGAGATAGACTGCAAAAATCCACCCTGTTTCTTGTCGTTCTACTCAACATTGGCTGCTTGCTACTTCCTTTCAATGGAACTGCTGTGTCGAGTTTGCTCGCTTATCTTAGAGTCCAAGGTCTGTAACATGATGCACACTTACATGTGTTACAGAATCTTTTCTCATTCTTATAGGGAGGCTTGAGGTGGTGAAAGATGTACAACTGGTCCAGTACAATAGTACAGCTCTACAGCTGAGCTTTACACCTCCTTTCAGTATTGCTGGAGTGCCTACTCCATAACCATCACCTCTGCAGATGGTGCAAGCAACACCACCATCACTACAACCACAACTGACCTCTTATACACAGCTCCTGACATCTGCACTAGCTACCATTTCAATATCACTGCTAATAACAGAGTAGGGATTGGAGATTCATCTCTAATCAACCAGACTATTTACAAAGGTCTGGATAAAGTATTACTAGATATCAATAAATAGCACAGCGGCTCCTATTATGGTAGTGTAGTAGATACTATCCATTGTTGCTGTATTTTCAATTTGACTATCGTTAAAAACAGTTTATTGAAGTAGTTTTTGTTTATTTCAGCTCCAGAAGAGTGTTGGGTTGATTCCACACTTGTCTTTTCGCCCACCACTCCGACATCTGTTCAAACATTTCAGGTAAGTAGATGTGGAGTGTTTTGTTTTCACACATGCATGTTTCTACGTAAATTTGGTTGGTATTCCGCTGTGAAATTGATAATCCAGCTCTTTACTGTAGGTTGACATAAAGTGTATTGCTACTCGTCCAAGCAACATATCAATCATTTTGAACAACAGTTTAGGATCAGTTGTGTCTCTGAATTGTCCTCTAAGGGTACCACAGTCAATTGTTGATTGCGATGAGGTCTTATCTTTCTCCCAAACAAACACACTGATGTCCGTGATGGTAAAAGTGACTAAGTATCTGATGTTTAGCGGTCACTACACTGCAATGGTAGCACTAGAGAATGAGGCTGGAGTTACTGAGTCAGATACAATCCGAATCAGTAAGTGCATGTACACTCCAATGAAGTGAGTTTACTACCACGCTATCGTTAGGTATGTTTCATGTGCAGAATGTCACAACCAGAGTGTTTCAGAACAAGCATTGTGTGACGTGTTGGTTTGCGCAAGGGACTACTGCCATAGGATGTCACATTAGTTTCACTGACGCCATGGGCAACCGAGTACAGGAAACAGTAGCCCACAGAGAGGGCAGTTCTCTGTCTGCCAGTGACTGTGCTGGTGATCTCCCTCCAGGAGGTGGACCACAGAATAGCAGCTATTGGAACTCCCTCATCACAGTTACTGAGAAACCATCACTTCAACAAACCACGTCCATTACTACACACAGATCATTATCAATACCATTGTTTCCTTCTTCAACCACAGGTATTATTATAATACTAGTAAACTATGTCTTATGGTTTCTCTCAACAGTACTGTCATTATTAGGGAGACACGGTAGTGTCTCCCTATGTAGGGTTGAACGAGAAAACAAGATGGCGGCTACATACAATGTATTAGCGTTCAAACGCTGATATTTCGCCTGGTGATGAATTTTATACGTCCAAACACACTTAAATCTGCTATCTGGCGTTGCCCCATCTTACAGTAGCAAGGAGATTGCTCGAGAGTGTTACTAAACTGACGAACCTGGAAACGGTGAAAATCGAGTTTCGTCATCTTCGTTTTCTTCTTTCTTTCTTTCTTCCTTCCTTCCTTCCTTCCTTCCTCCCTCCCTCCCTCCCTCCCTCCCTCCCTCCCTCCCTCCCTCCCTTCCTTCCTTCCTTCCTTCCTTCCTTCCTTCCTTCCTTCCTTCCACTCGCCTAGCACCTTTACGTGAGCAGTGCCGAGACCAAAACACCCACGAACAGTCGTGAAATTCTCCTGGCATGTGCCTTTTGAACTTAGTTTTTAGCGAAACGGCGATATAAATTCCGCGATTTCTCGATCGTGATCCATTGTCAGCTACAGTGTTCCACACGAAGAGAGGGAAAAATGGTGTGTGTGACATTTTGCTTGATTTCTCTAGAATCGTTTATCCTAGAGTAATGATGTATATATCATTTTGATCCTCTATCCTTACTGAATCTTATGCTTTATATGGCTTCTTGTCAGATGACACTCACGTGACAGAAATGTGAAATACAGGCAGCCATCTGGAAAAACACGTTAGGGAGCGAATCCCAGGGACTACTGCTAGTTAAGCTCTGTTATCACTGCATCGAAGCTTTCACCTCGGATGCTTATCTGTTGGCAGCGGGATCGGTCCCTATCAGTGCTACATAGGCGGCAGAGAGCAAAAGTTGACCGTTCATGGACGAGCCAAACGTTAGGGACAGGAATTCCAGTTCTACTGGTAGTTAAGCTCTAAAACTTCATGACTGCAATGCCAAAACATTAATCATGAAAGTAGATCTCACCTAGCGTCTCTAGAAGCATATACAGCGACAAGCGCGACTTCACTCTGCGAGAGAGCAGGTTTTTGGCGGCCATTTTGTTAAGTAAAATGTATTGTTGCTATTGACGTGACGTCATACATTCCTAACATTAATTCACTCTCTTCGTGTGGAACACTGTAAGTGTTATAGTGATTGCGCAATACGCACGTGACCAGGCTGTGGTTAGCGCACGTGACCAAGCGCAAGCTTGAGTATTGCTACGCCTTATAAATCACGGAGAACACATATTTGTCTGGAGTCTTCGAAGAACGGTAAGCTAGCAAGCGCAGAATCACCATTCTGCCTTGCCAGATAATTATAACCGCCGTAAACAAGTGTGGGCGGGGCTCGTATGTCATGCATGCGTAGGCGAGCTGATATCTACAGCATAAGAATTATTTAGCTACAAGTTTAAAATTGTTAATAATAAAGAAAAGCCATCAACAACAGGAAAACCAAACCAATGGTGGAAACAAAGATGGCACAGTAATTGCATGATATTGAACTGTACTTCACTGAAAAAGAAAAAAGGACACAAACAAGAAAATTAAAAAGATTTCTATCGAAATCAAAAGGATGTAGGGTTGTGAAATCTACCACTGGTCAACAATGTAAACTAACAAGGAACAAGCATGGAATGGTAACACGATTGACTTGCAAACAGACCATAGATCCCTACATCAGTGGCTGTACATAAGCTGTCACATGCTGAATGCACGTCAGGTGTCAGTCAACAGCAACAAGCTGAACTAGCTATAGTCAACTACAGCAGCCACTGATGTAGGGATCTATGGTCTGTTTGCAAGTCAATCGTGTTACCATTCCATGCTTGTTCCTTGTTAGTTTACATTGTTGACCAGTGGTAGATTTCACAACCCTACATCCTTTTGATTTCGATAGAAATCTTTTTAATTTTCTTGTCAAGTATGGTATCAGCCACAGTGAGGCTAGTAGGAGCACCAGATAGGACCACCGGTGGTGACCTTGGTCTAATACTACCAATGATAGTTACAGTGGTTGGAATGACTGTGTTAGCAGCATGTGTGATAATGATCATGATAGCGTGTCTAGTGCGCTACAGAGGAAAAGCTAAAACGCACAAAATCGGTAAGATTGAGAACATATTACATCTGTATGCATGGTATTAAACACATACTGGACTCCTACTTTGTTTTCTCATCACAAAGATCTAGTGTTTGTATCACATCACTCTCATGTGTATTGCTTTACCACTTTTGTTGGTCTATCTCTGCTGCAGCTGAAATCAACGCCAAGCGTAAACAGAAGGAACTAGAAGAAGCGGCCAGCTGCAGTGAGCCGTCCTCCAGCCCACTCAGTCTCATGGCACCACCCATAGTGGCGGACACACTCTGTGATGAGGTTGCTACCAGACAAGTGTTTGCTATACAGCAATGTCCAGCCTACGCTCCACTTCCACCACCAAGAGTGTGACTTTCACTATACACTACCCACCCACACTGACTTGTACTATAACAAATTTTTGTCTTGAAATCATGCAGCATCTGATAATAATTGTGCTTTTGGGCTTCGTATGAAAACAGCAGTACTGTTGATGCCGATTTTGTGTTACGCAACTCCTTCATTGTGAGAACAACAGCTAGAAAATTAAGAAAGTTTTTTGAAGGAAATTATTAAGACTGAGTGGAATTTTCAGTAAAAGTACTTCCCACACCTCATGGCTTCTCTCTGGTGTGAGTACGGATGTGTCGTTGCAAAGTCGCTGGGCTATATTTAGTAACATAGGAACAATGAGGACATTGATGTAACATAACACGACCAGTTCAATGCATTGTACGCATGTGTCTACTGTAGTTTGAAGATTGATTGAAGCTCCGCCCACATTCCTTGCATGAGTATGGTTTCTCTCCAGTGTGAGTTCTGATATGATTGTTGAGACCTGAAAGCTGAGTGTAGCACTTCTCACATTCTGTGCATGAGTATGGTTTCTCTCCAGTATGTATGCGATTATGAACTCGGAGACTTGAAAGCATAGTGAAGCATTTCCCACATTCTGTGCATGAGTATGGTTTCCTTCCAGTGTGAGTTCGGATGTGTACTTGGAGATGTGAAAGCTGAGTGAAGCACTTCTCACATTCTGTGCATGAGTATGGTTTCTCTCCAGTATGCATGCGATTATGAACTCGGAGACTTGAAAGCGTAGTGAAGCACTTCTCACATTCTGTGCATGAGTATGGTTTCTCTCCAGTATGTATGCGATTATGAACTCGGAGACTTGAAAGCGTAGTGAAGCACTTCCCACATTCGGTGCATGAGTATGGTTTCTCTCCAGTATGGATACGAATGTGTTTTGTCAAATTGTTAGTCCGTTTGGTAGAGTAGGAACAGTGTGGGCATTGGTGCAACCTCTTGGTTTGGAGACGACCAGTTCGACATTTGGCTTTAACTTGATCAGTTACTGATTGAATGTGCGTTTGTCTACTGACTGAGAGAGAATGGATGTGACGTTTTAAGACTCGATGCTTTGTTGCAGAGTAAGGGCAGTGTGGGCTCTGGTGTGACTTGCTTGAAAGAGATTGAGATGAACAACCCCCTTCCTCAGATGGTCCAGACCTTACTGCATCAACAGGTTCTTCTGCATCCACTGTTTGGGTGTGGTCAGTCGTAATCTGCTGTTGTACAATAGATTATTAGGAACGATAAAGAAGAAAAGCTAAAACACTGCCTACCTCTTCGTCAAACTCTTTGTCCTCACTCTCGGACTCATTCCAGTCCTCACTCACTGACTCATTCTCTTCTACCGACATATCTTGGACTTCTTCTGTCAATATGTCCTCTTCCGTCACCACCTCATGACTCATAGCCACACCCACATCACCAGCTTCACTATAACTAGTCTATTAGATAACACAAAGGCATCACGATCACACTATACATGTACTTACAGGAAAGTCAGGACACTGGTATTTCTCATCATTGTTTTGTTGATACTCATGATCATCGGAGAACGTTTTGCAATAGGCCTGTTTAGCGTTCTGCATACGACGATCTAATTGTGCAAAATATTTAAAGCCGACAGTGTAAATGCATTCGTTGACTCACAAACAGTCTCTACTGTGACCAGTTCAATGAGAGGGTTGAGTGAGTGTATCTGATCACTGACGACTGATAGCTCCTCAAATAGCTCACCCTGTCTCTGATAATAGAGAGAGACAGTGCAGCAGGCAGGGTGAGTAGGGTTGGTACCTTATCATGACTCTCACTGCTTTCCTCATCTCTCATCTTGTGTATGCACACGCACGTTACAATGGAGTATCGCAGCTGTAGCAAGTACTGTAGCCTCAAATCACTCCACTCCTGGTGCTGCTCCTCAAGGCCACGCCTCTTCTTGTTGACTGCATCCTCTGTGACTAGCTGTATACACTCTGAACAGACCATCACAGTACATGCTAGTATAGTGTCTCAGCTAGCCACACCTTCCATAGTGTCCAAGATACTGATGGCTGCCTCTAAGTGTGTGTCCTGGTCTGCAGTATTGAGCTCTGAGAACACATCATAGCACTTCTATGAGAAAGAAACGAGTCATGATCAACTATAGCCACACCCACTCACTCACCTTGCCTATTATATCAATCCAGTGTTGCTCATGATCGATCAATGACGACAGTGTTCTCCATCGATCCTCTAACTCCTTCAACTCTGACCTGGACTTTGTCAATGTTTCTCTCACTTCTGTTTCCTCTACTCGTTGCTCTATCACACTGTTCTCCAGATGCCACATCCTCTCACTCAGCTGCTCCTGTCTCCCAAGGTTATTGAAGCTCTTTTTCTTCAATTCAGTCATTGTTGCTGTGAACTCCACATTGAAAGTGCACATGGCATCATGTAAATCACTCTTGAGTTTCTCTGTGCAAGTACATTAATACATCAGTATATTGTGTGACATGTGTCTCTTACTGATCTTGTCTGCAATACTCTCATACACAGCTCTCTCCTGCTCCACAATCTCCCTCTCCTTCTCCACTAGATTCAATGCTTCAACACGTTGCTTCTCTAGTTCCTCAAGAGTCACTTTATCCTCTTCCTTCTGCTCTCTCCTCTTCACCAGCTCACAGTTCCTCACAGCTTCTTCAACTGCCTTCTCTGAAAGGATCGAGAGGGGACATCATGAGCTGATTATAACATGATGCTGTACC
Source organism: Haliclona indistincta (assembly GCA_964017065.1). Lineage (NCBI taxonomy): Eukaryota > Metazoa > Porifera > Demospongiae > Haplosclerida > Chalinidae > Haliclona > Haliclona indistincta. The sequence goes on along the minus strand of OZ024790.1, from coordinate 5,132,447 downwards.
TGAGCATTGTTCACATTTCTCCAACTCCTCTCTCGTCCTGTCTTCCTCTGCTAAACTATCCAAGTAGCTCTTGTAAGCTGTACCATACTCGTCCAGTGCTGGTGTGTGTGGGACCAGTCGACCATATTGGTAAGCAAGGTCAAGATGGTTGAGTACTTGAGTGGGTGTAACCGTAGGGAGGTTGTGAGTATGAGCTAGTGAGAGGACCTGGTCAATCTTGGCTAGCAGTTGGTGAGGAATGGCTGAAGAGGAGAGAGGATTACCCAAGCTACAACCTGAGCTATGCTAACCATCGCCACGTGTAGCTGTTTCTGATACATAGCGGCGTCGAGCGGACAGATCATTCACTACATGAGGAAGACAACATTACTAGTAACACCATACACCAGGTAGACTCACAACGTGCAGTGGAAGACATCTAAGATCTAAGGTGCCAGTACATGTAGCCGTCACTCAACTGACTCGGATGCGCACACGTGTTTATGGGCGTGTCATTTCTTTGCATCTAGCGCGCGAAAATTTAAAGACAAATGGGAACAATGCGGATTCAAAAACTGACATTAAAAAAAGTAAACTCTTGTTATATTAGTAGTAGTGAGTGCAGTAAATATACAGTAGAAGTCAGAATTTCAAACAGTCTGGCATGTACTGTACGTACAACCCTGCTATTGTACCTGACTACCTTCAAGAACGTCCTAAGGGACTATCCTACACACGAGCTAGACAGACCAGATCTGTTTAACTGAGTACTGCAACTTTCAGTGGAAGACATGTACTCGCCATTTGGGGTACTCTTCTCTTTTGAGGAGGTGAATATGGATGTGACGTGTATGCCTCTATTTGGCACGCAAATTTGAAATTTTAAAGTAAGGTACTCCTGACTTATTGTCTAAACTCACAATGTACATACTATTTCAGCTGTAAACTATTTAGACAGAAGACTAGCATCTGGCTTGCTGACTTATTCGATGGTCTGCTTTTAGCTCTTCTAGCCAATCCATTCATTATCAGCTGGAAGTATGCTTCTCTGTTCAGCTGGTGAGTGTAGCTTTCACTTCATTTGCTCATTCACTCCCTCACTCATTTCTGTCTGCTCCTTATGCACAACATCATAACATGCATAACATCATAACACGACCAGTTCAATGCATTCTACTCATGTGTCTACTGCAGTTTGAGGATGTAGTAAAGCTCCACCCACATTCCTTGCATGAGTATGGTTTCTCTCCAGTGTGAGTTCTGATATGTTTGTGGAGATTTGAAAGCTGATTAAAGCACTTATCACATTCTGTGCATGAGTATGGTTTCTCTCCAGTATGGGTACGAATGTGTTTTGTCAAATCGCCAGCCCATTTGGTAGAATAGGAACAGTGTGGGCATTGGTGCAACCTCTTGGTTTGGAGACGACCAGTTCGACATTTGGCTTTAACTTGATCAGTTACTGATTGAATGTGCGTTTGTCTACTGATTGAGTAAGGACGGATGTGAAGTTTTAAGACTCGATGCTTTATTGCAGAGTAAGGGCAGTGTGGGCTCTGGTGTGACTTGCTTGAAAGAGATTGAGATGAACAACCTTCCTCAGATGGTTCAGACCTCACTGCATCAACAGGTTCTTCAGTATCCACTGTTTGGGTGTGGTCAGTGGTAATCTGCTGTTGTGTAATAGATTATTAGGAATGATAAACAAGAAAAGAAAAAACACTGCCTACCTCTTCATCAAACTCTTTGTCCTCACTCTCAGACTCATTCCAGTCCTCACTCTCAGACTCATTCCAGTCCTCACTCTCAGACTCATTCCAGTCCTCACTCTCTGACTCATTCCAGTCCTCACTCTCAGACTCATTGCAGTCCTCACTCTCGGACTCATTCCAGTCCTCACTCTCAGACTCATTCCAGTCCTCACTCTCGGACTCATTCCAGTCCTCACTCACTGACTCATTCTCTTCTACCGACATATCTTGGACTTCTTCCGTCACTTTGTCCTCTTCCGTCACCTCATGACTCATAGCCACACCCACATCACCAGCTTCACTACAACTAGTCTATTAGATAATACAAAGACATCACGATCACACTATACATGTACTTACAGGAAAGTCAGGGCACTGGTATTTCTCTGCTATTTCTTCGTCATTGTTTTGTTGATTCTCATTCTCCAATTCAACCTGGTCTTCCTCTGTAAGTCTATCCTCCTCCATTAGCACTATCTGACAATCTCCATGCTGTGTGTTGTTCTCAGCCACTTGAACATGATCATCTGAAAATGTTTTGCAATAGGCCTGTTTAGCGTTCTGCATACGACGATCTAATTGTGCAAAATATTTAAAGTCGACAGTGTAAATGCATTTGTTGACTCACAAACGGTCTCTACTGTGACCAGTTCAATGAGAGGGTTGAGTGAGTGTATCTGATCACTGACGACTGATAGCTCCTCAAATAGCTCACCCAGTCTCTGATAATAGAGAGAGACAGTGCAGCAGGCAGGGTGAGTAGGGTTGGTACCTTATCATGACTCTCACTGCTTTCCTCATCTCTCATCTTGTGTATGCACACACACGTTACAATGGAGTATCGTAGCTGTAGCAAGTACTGTAGCTTCACATCACTCCACTCCTGTTGCTGCTCCTCAAGACCACGCCTCTTCTTGTTGACTGCATCCTCTGTGACTAGCTGTATACACTCTGAACAGACCATCACAGAACATGCTAGTATAGTGTCTCAGCTAGCCACACCTTCCATAGTGTCCAATATACTGATGGCTGCATGCCTCTAAGTGTGTGTCCTGGTCTGCAGTATTGAGCTCTGAGAACACATCATAGCACTTCTGTGAGAAAGAAACGAGTCATGATCAGCTATTGCCACACCCACCTACTCACCTTGCCTATTGTATCAATCCAGTGTTGCTCATGATCGATCAATGATGACAGTGTTCTCCATCGATCCACTAACTCCTTCAACTCTGACCTGGTCCTTGTCAATGTTTCTCTCACTTCTGTTTCCTCCACTCGTTGCTCTATCACACTGTTCTCCAGATGCCGTATCCTCTCACTCAGCTGCTCCTGTCTCCCAAGGTTATTGAAGCTCTTTTTCTTCAGTTCAGTCATTGTCGCTGTGAACTCCACATTGAAAGTGCACATGGCATCATGTAAATCACTCTTGAGTTTCTCTGTGCAAGTGCATTAGTACATCAGTATATTGTGTGGCGTGTGTCTCTTACTGATCTTGTCTGCAATACTCTCATACACAGCTCTCTCCTGCTCCACAATCTCCCACTCCTTCTTCACCAGCTTCAATGCTTCAACACGTTGCTTCTCTAGTTCCTCAAGAGTCACGGTATCCTCTTCCTCCTGCTCTCTCCTCTTCACCAGCTCACAGTTCCTCACAGCTCCTTCAACTGCCTTCTCTGTAAGTAGATGATAATTGGTTGCTCAATTATTTTAATTTTGCAATAAACAAATCTAATCTTCACAACAAATTTTTTAACAAATTTGTAAACAAGTTGTAACAAGCATCAAGCATTTTGATGTCTACATGTACCTGAGTATTGTTCACATTTCTCCAACTTCTCTCTCGTCCTATCTTCCTCTCCCTCCACTAAACTATCCAGGTAGCTCTTGTAAGCTCTGCCATACCCGTCTAGTGCTGGTGTGTGTGGGACCAGTCGACCATATTGGTAAGCAAGGTCAAGATGGTTGAGTACTTGAGTGGGTGTAACCGTAGGGAGTTTGTGAGTGTGAGCTAGTGAGACGACCTGGTCAATCTTGGCTAGCAGTTGGTGAGGAATGGCTGAAGAGGAGAGAGGATCACCCAAGCTACAACCTGAGCTATGCTAACCATCGCCACGTGTAGCTGTTTCTGATACATAGCGGCGTCTAGCGGACAGATCGTTCACTACACGAGGAGGACAATATTACTAGTAACAAACACTACACCAGTGACTTACCAGCAGCCGAGGACATCTCTGACTCTCGCTCTGACTACTTCTTCTTCTTATTTCTTGCCTCCGCGAACGGAGAGTTGTCGGTAAGACCAAAACTAGAGGGAAGATAACAAAGAGGCACGAGCGCCACGCAATTCTTGCAGGAACACGATACAAAAACGCTGAAGCGAAACACTTGCAATCCAACGGACGCCCACGTGTCAAGTTGACTTAAAAATGTGGGCATGCGTTCTATTTCCCAAACATGCGCGCGGAATTTAAAACAGTTTCTGGAGCTCTGTACTAAATCTTTTTTTGTCTCTTTCGCAACACAGAAGTCATGATCTTAGTGTCGTCCAGCATTAAGGTACTGCTGCCTACAACCTGACTTGATAGAGACATTTGGTAAATAATCTCGAGGAGGGTCGGAGTGTCCTAGGTGTGGCAGAGTGCATAGAGTTAGGAGGAAAGTCTCTCAGTATGGGAGAGGAGGATGTGATGGCAGCACTAGTATTTCTTGATGGTGCTGCTCTCTGCTTGTATTTCAAAGATGCCGCTCCTCACCTGGTCTTCACTGATGCTCAGGCCATTCTCAGTGAAGTCACAGAAATATTGAATCTTGGCATCATCGATCTCCACCCCATTCCCTCTCAGTATCCTCTTCTTTCAGAGCACATGGCATTGGTACGAAGGCTGCGGGACCAAGGGTTGTTTAACAAGAAGCCAGTAGATATCGCCGTGCTCCAAGTATCGAGTGAATGAGGAGGGGAAGTGTAGTTACTCAGTGGACGACTTCCTGTCCATCTAAAGCATCTCCTAATCATAGCACCCGTGTGTATCGATGGAGAGAAGCTGTTTTTCATTCCTTCCATCCTTCCTACCTGCAGAAATATTTCTCCGCTTGCTGTAAAGCTTCCACCTCTTGTTCTTCTCTGTCGCACCAGGGTAATACCTCTTGGTATGTTCTCTGCATTAGTAGTGGCTTTGCTCTTCGATGAGAAACTTTTTAATTTTAAAAAAATTCTTGGTTGTAACGCAGTTCATCTTGAATGCAAGGTCGGGGGAGGATTGGTGCAACTAGTAGAGTGCCATGCTTGGCTTGCAGTTCACTTCAATGGCCACTTGTCAGCTGCTCCACATATCAGAGCTGCCATCCACCATGCCATAGCTACAGTCTGCAAACAGCGTCACCTTGATACAAAGCAAATTGTGTTCACTGATGGGTTCTTCTGTCCCTTCAAGACTTGTGAATTCATTCCTCATGCTTGTATAGCAGACACTGCCTTCTCTCCAGCCCAGCTCACCTGCTCTGTTAGACCAGATATTGCTTCTTGTCCATGCTCTGATGATGGGATGCTGGCATAGCTGGCAGCACCAGATGGTGAGTGGGGTAGATGATGATCAGCATGTTAGTATTATAGTGTATCTATTGTTGTAGCCAGCACAGTCTCTGCCTCATCAGCCACTGCTACACCACAATCGCTTCCTCCTGGTGAGATAAAAATATGCTTGACACAGATTGGTCTATTTCATGTAGTCTCTGCCTCAGCATCAGCCACTGCTCAGTCTCCCTCCATCACTCACACTCCTCCTCCAACTGGTGAGCTAACAGTTGGTGCATGTCATGATGTCACTGGTATTGTATTCTATTTGTCTGTGCAGGCACTGATACAATATCACAATTCCAGTTTATGGAATCAGTAGCTAGCAAGATACCTGCCAAGTGGAGGAGAGTGGGTGTGTCTCTTGAGATCAGTATGGGTGTTCTAGATGGTATTGAGAAGCATCGTCGTGGAGATCCTCTTGAGTGCTTTAGTGATGTGTTCACATACTGGCAGCAGCAGTCTACTCCATAGAGCCCAGCCAACTGGGCTACTCTTGTCACTGTGCTACGATCTATCTATGTAGGAGAGAAAGAACTGAGTGACACTATTCAGAATACATTTATGTGACTACTATGATGTAGTAGAGTTGTTTTTTTTTATTTTGCAATACTTTTTCACAAATTCAGTAATAATCATTGTTTTGAAATAACGATATTGCCGCGTGATGGGATGATACTATCACAACATTGTGTAAGCAAGCTACGGAAGCTACTTATCTCGCCCAGTTGAATTGTGATCAGCACTGATTGGCTTCTGATTGTATAACCATTGTGATTGCTGTACAGAAATTATGCATACATGCATCTGCAGTTGCTGTGTTTGTGGAATGGTTGATAGTTTGTGGAATGGAGGATAGTTGTGTTTGTAGATATGGTGTCATTCCACTGAGGCATCTGCTCATTCGGTGCTCCAGCTGAAAACAAGCTTTCCCCTCACTACACAATTATGACACTGAGATCAGAAGATGCAGGAGAGAGATGGAGCCGGACTAGTGTCAGAACTCACTACTGATGAGTCAGTGTATATAAACATTATGCTGTGATCATCAACATCATCAATACAAATGTTTCAATGCAAGTCAATTTTTCATGTAAGTTGCACTGTTAATACAGTCGTACAGTTGTATCAAGTCAATTTGTTGTATCAATATCACTATTAGCAATAAAAATGAAAGTATCAGAAAATTCAATAAGAGTACCAGAATGAGCTTGTGGAGCAGTTTGCAAGGGGTAATAGGAGATCATAAATCTTCAATTTCATAGATAATTTCATACGGCAATTCAAGACAGTGGCTGAATGATGTAGCTACTGCAATTTTAACAAAGCATGTCAATGCAATAGCTAGTTAAATAAGTTTTTATCTAGCTATTGCGCATGTGCAAAGGGCGTTTCATGCACAACACACATTAAGTTTTGCATGATTCATTAAAAACTGCAGTAGTAAAAATGCGCCGTTGGTGCGGGTTATGCCTCGGTGGATGTGAAAATTTGAGCATGTACAGCAAGTCATAATAATAATCATCATTATTATCATCTATGATATTATTATCATTAAAAACTATGTAAAATTATTGCCATAATGAGTGCATGCTACAGCTTGTACTGTATCAATTGACATGTGACATGCCAACGAGTTCAGTGGCCACGGCATCACACCTCACACGCCAGTGATCAGCTCACCGCAAGTATCATACCAGCTCAGTGTACTAGGTCAACAGATCAATGATAACATCAACATTGGCTGCTTGCTACTCCCTTTCCATGGAACTGCTGTGTCGAGTTTGCTCGCTTATCTTAGAGTCCAAGGTCTGTAACATGATGCACACTTATTACAGAATTATATTCTTATAGGGAGGCTTGAGGTGGTGAAAGATGTACAACTGGTCCAGTACAATAGTACAGCTCTACAGCTGAGCTTTACACCTCCTTCACTCTTGCTGGAGTGCCTAACTACTCCATAACCATCACCTCTGCAGATGGTGCAAGCAACACCTCCATCACTACAACCACAACTGACCTCTTATACACAGCTCCTGACATCTGCACTAGCTACCATTTCAATATCACTGCTAATAACAGAGTAGGGATTGGAGATTCATATCTAATCAACCAGACTATTACAAAGGTTTGGATAAAGTATTACTAGAAATTAGCTATACCAATGAATAGTACAGCAGTTCCTATTGTAGCGTAGTAAATATTCTCCATTGTTGCTGCAATTTCAATTCGACTATTGTTGAGAACAGTTTATTGAAGTAGGTTTTGTTTGTGTATTTCAGCTCCAGAGGAGTGTTGGGTTGATTCCACACTTGTCTTTTCGCCCACCACTCCGACATCTGTTCAAACATTTCAGGTAAGTAGATCTGGAGTGTTTTGTTTTCACACATGCATGTTTCCAGGTACATTTGGTTGATATTCCGCTGTGAAATTGATAATCCAGCTCTTTTACTGTAGGTTGACATGAAGTGTATTGCTACTCGTCCAAGCAACATATCTTGAACAACAGTTTAGGATCAGTTGTGTCTCTGAATTGTCCTCTAAGGGTACCACAGTCAATTGTTGATTGCGATGATGTCTTATCTTTCTCCTAAAACAAACACACTGATGTCCATGATGGTAAACTTGACTAAGTATCTGATGTTTGGCGGTCACTACACTGCAATGGTAGCACTAGAGAATGAGGCTGGAGCTACTGAGTCAGATACAATTCAAATCAGTAAGTGCACACTGCAATGAAGTGAGTTTACTACCACGCTATCGTTAGGTACGTTTCATGTGCAGAATGTCACAACCAGAGTGTTTCAGAACAAGCATTGTGTGACGTGTTGGTTTGCGCAAGGGACTACTGCCATAGGATGTCACATCAGTTTCACTGACGCCATGGGCAACCGAGTACAGGAAACAGTAGCCCACAGAGAGGGCAGTTCTCTGTCTGCCAGTGACTGTGCTGGTGATCTCCCTCCAGGAGTCTACAGGGTAATGGTGTCTGACATTAACGGCAGTGATGTGGTGGACCACAGAATAGCAGCTATTGGAAACTCCCTCATCACAGTTACTGAGAAACCATCACTTCAACAAACCACTTCCATTACTACACACAGATCAGTATCAATACCTTCTTCAACCACAGGTATTATTATAATACTATAGTAAACTATGTCTTATGGTTTCTCTCAACAGTACTGTCATTATCAAGTATGGTATCAGCCACAGTGAGGCTAGTAGGAGCACCAGATAGGACCACCGGTGATGACCTTGGTCTAATGCTACCAATGATAGTTACAGTGGTTGGAATCACTGTGTTAGCAGCATGTGTGATAATGATCATGATAGCATGTCTAGTGCGCTATAGAGGAAAAGCTAAAAAGCACAAAATCGGTAAGATTGAGAACATTTTACATCTGTATGCATGGTATTAAACACATACTGGACTCCTACTTTGTTTTCTCATCACAAAGATTTAGTGTTTGTATCACATCACTCTCATGTGTATTGCTTTACCACTTTTGTTGGTCAATCTCTGCTGCAGCTGAAATCAATGCCAAGCGTAAACAGAAGGAACTAGAAGAAGCAGCCAGCTGCAGTGAGCTGTCCTCCAGCCCACTCAGTCTCATGGCACCACCCATAGTGGCTGACCCACTCTATGATGAGGTTGCTACCAGACAAGTGATTGCTATACAGCAATGTCCAGCCTACGCTCCACTTCCTCCACCAAGAGTGTGACTTTCACTATACACTACTCACCCACACTGACTTGTACTATAACAAATTTTTGTTTTAAAATCATGCAGTATCTGATAATAATCATGCTTTTGGGCTTCGTATGAAAACAGCAGTACTGTTGATGCCGATTTTGTGTTACGTAACTCCCTCATTGTGACAACACAGCTAGAAAAATAAGAAAGTTTTTTGAAGGAAATTATTAAGACTGAGTGGAATTTTCAGTAAAAGTACTTCCCACACCTCATGGCTTCTCTCCAGTATGAGTATGGATGTGTTGTTGCAAAGTTGCTGGGCTATATTTAGTAACGTATATAGGAACAATGAGGACATTGATGTAACATAACACGACAAGTTCAATGCATTGTACGCATGTGTCTACTGTAGTTTGAAGAGTTATTAAAGCTCCGCCCACATTCCTTGCATGAGTATGGTTTCTCTCCAGTATGGGTGCGGTTATGTACTCGGAGATCTGAAAGAGTAGTGAAGCACTTTCCACATTCAGCACATGGGTATGGCTTCTCTCCAGTATGGGTGCGGTTATGTACTTGGAGATTTGAAAGCTGAGTGAAGCACTTGCCACATTCTGTACATGAGTACGGTTTCTCTCCAGTATGGATACGAACGTGTCTATTCAAATGGTCAGTTCTTTTGGTAGAATAGGAACAGTGTAGGCATTGGTGCAACCTCTTGGTTTGGAAATGACCAGTTCGACATTTGGCTTTAACTTGATCAGTTACTGATTGAATGTGCGTTTGTCTACTGAAGGAGTGAGAACGGATGTGACGTTTTAAGACTCGATGCTTTGTTGCAGAGTAAGGGCAGTCTGGGCTCTGGTGTGACTTGCTTGAAAGAGATTGAGATGAACTACCTTCCTCAGATGGTTCAGACCTTACTGCATCAACAGGTTCTTCAGTATTCACTGTTTGGGTGTGGTCAGTCGTAATCTGCTGTTGCACAATAGATTATTAGGAACGATAAAGAATAAAAGCTAAAACACTGCCTACCTCTTCATCAAAATCTTTGTCCACACTTTCGGACTCATTCCAGTCCTGACTCTCGGACACATTCCAGTCCTCACTCTCGGACTCATTCCTGTCCTCACTCTCTGACTCATTCTCTTCCTCCTCATTCTCGTCCTGGTCCTCATTCTCTCCTAGCACATTCTCATCCACGCTCTCATCATGTTCCTCAGCCGTCATTTCGTTCTCCTCAATCATCACTGGCTCACAATCTGTCTCCTGATCTGTCTGTGCTGTTTGATGACTCTTACAGACAATACCATGGATACTAGTGTTTGCCACGCCCACACCACGGCTAGCCTGGGAAACACTCTGAACTGTAGACTCATCTAAATGCGCAAAAAGTTGAAGTAGAACAATGTAAATTATCACTCACAAACAGTCTCTACTGTGACCAGTTCAATGAGAGGGTTGAGTGAGTGTATCTGATCACTGACGACTGATAGCTCCTCAAATAGCTCACCCAGTCTCTGATAATAGAGAGAGACAGTGCAGCAGGCAGGGTGAGTCAGGTTGGTACCTTATCATGACTCTCACTGCTTTCCTCATCTCTCATCTTGTGTATGCACACACACGTTACAATGGAGTGTCGTAGCTGTAGCAAGTACTGTAGCTTCACATCACTCCACTCCTGTTGTCCCTCCTCAAGGCCACGCCTCTTCTTGTTGACTGCATCCTCTGTGACTAGCTGTATACACTCTGAACAGACCATCACAGTACATGCTAGTATAGTGTCTCAGCTAGCCACACCTTCCGTAGTGTCCAAGATACTGATGGCTGCCTCTAAGTGTGTGTCCTGGTCTGCAGTATTGAGCTCTGAGAACACATCATAGTACTTCTATGAATGAGAGAGAAAGAGTGTCACTCACACTCGCTCGTCTACTCACTAGCTCACTCACTCACTCACCTTGCCTATTGTATCAATCCAGTGTTGTTCATGATTGATCAATGTTGACAATGTTCTCCATCGATCCTTTAACTCCTTCAACTCTGACATGCTTTCTCTCAAACATTCTCTCACTTCTGTCTCCTGTACTCGTTGCTCTATCACACTGTTCTCAAGATTGCATAATCTCTCATTCAGCTGCTCCTGTCTCCCAAGGTTAGTGAACCTCTTTGTCTTCAAGTCTCTCATTGTTGCAGTGAACTCCACATCGAAATTATACATGGCATCATGTAAATCACTCTTGAGTTTCTCTGTGTGAGTACATTAGTACATCAGTATATTGTGTGACGTGTGTCTCTTACTGATCTTGTCTGCAATACTCTCATACACAGCTCTCTCCTGCTCCACAATCTCCCTCTCCTTCTCCACTAGCTTCAATGCTTCAACACGTTGCTTCTCTAGTTCCTCAAGAGTCACTGTATCCTCTTCCTTCTGCTCTCTCCTCTTCACCAGCTCACAGTTCCTCACAGCTTCTTCAACTGCCTGCTCTGAAAGGATCGAGAGGGGACATCATGAGCTGATTATAACATGATGCTGTACCTGAGCATTGTTCACATTTCTTCTACTCCTCTCTCGTCCTGTCTTCCTCTCCCTCTGCTAAACTATCCAAGTACCTCTTGTAAGCTCTGCCATACTCGTCCAGTGCTGGTGTGTGTGGGACCAGCCGACCATAGTTGTAAGCAAGGTCAAGATGGTTGAGTACTTGAGTGGGTGTAACCGTAGGAAGGTTGTGAGTGTGAGCTAGTGAGAGGACCTGGTCAATCTTGGCTAGCAGTTGGTGAGGAATGGCTGAAGGGGAGAGAGGATCGTCATACTACAACCAGCTACTATGTTAACCATCTTCACGTGTAGCTGATGATGACGTCACTCCTGCTGCTACATAGCGGCGTCGAGCGGACAGATCGTTCACTATACGAGGAGGACAACATTACTAGTAACACTGCATAACAAGGCAAGCTCACCAGATATGCTCAACTCAGTCATGTCCAGTCTGATCACACACGTGCGAATGGGGGCGTGTCGTATATAAGTGTTATTTCCCGCGCGCGCGAATGTCTTCAATTCAAGTTTACGATTAGCACACAAAGGTTCAAAAGGCGCTGTTTACCAATGAAAATACAGTTAGTAAGCCTAGCCTCTGTCTTACTGCTATGCCTAGGTCAAAGGTCACGAAAGTTTCCGAATTCAGCTAGCGAGTGCAGAGCAACAACTTTGAATGTGCAGTTATTGGTATAGTGTTGTTTGTAACTGCAGTAAAGGATAGATTCTCCGACTTTCACTTTTCCATTGTGGACCCTAGCTAGTATAGATTCTCTGAGTTCAGTTCAAGGAGCTGTGTTCAATGCATTCTACATATGTGGGCATTGTGACTTACAGGTAGAAGTTGAATATTTCAATGCCGCTGGCATTGAACTTCATACGATGAAGAACAGGGCATTCTCAGAGAAACATGGTGAAGGTGAAAGAAAAAGCAAATGAGATAACAAATGACTTCGCTACTAAAGTTAAGTTGCCGCTCATGGATGTTCCATTTCCAGACTCTAAAAAAATTATAAAGACAAAACAACTTTGAGGCTAGCAGCAGTGCCGACTGAAGATGAGAGTTCAGCACTATGGGCTTGAGCAATACTAGAGCTCGCCCACGCACTGAAACATAAGCCCCTCCCTGTCCCTACTAACACGAGCCCCTCCCTGTCCCTACTAACATAAGCCCCTCCCTATCCCTACTAACATAAGCCCCTCCCTGTCCCTACTAACACGAGCCCCTCCCTGTCCACCCGGTTCGGAAACTTTTCTCCGATTGATACGCAAGAAAATACGGGAACCCTCACGGCACTGCGGTGTTAGGGTTCTCGGTTTGTAACTATCATTGGGCGGGTTCAGTATACTGAGAAGGTGGGGCTGGTGTAGTCTCGTTCCCAGACCACACCTCTTCCGCTTTGCTTCTGAGAGGGTCTGGTGGCTTTAGTTGCACTTTCTTGGGCTTTTCGTGTACGAGAGTTACGTAACACTAATGAATATGTATAAATGTTAGTATTTGCACCTGCAAAAAGGAAAATGGCTGCTACACACAAGTGTCTCGTATGTAGTTGCTCGTTGAACGAGGGAGACAATCTGCGAAGGCGAAGACGTCTGGACAAATGTTCTCAAGACTTGAAGAACTACATAGAGATGATTGAGCTTGAACACGGATCGTACGACGATCCTACGTACGCTTGTCGAACGTGCTTCTCTGACATCGAAAAAGGAGCTAAGACTGCAGTTGCACTGCAATCCATAAACACGCGGCTCGAGAATGTCAGGAAAAAGACTACAGTCGCCGTATCGAGGTACATGTATCTTGACCGCCATCATTCTATCATAGATACAATATACTCACAGGGATTAGCAACGGACAGGAATTTCAACTACATCCGTGTTACGGGTTAAATTTCCAACGTGTTAGAGCACAGCGTGCGAAGGGTAGTGCCCGCCAAATATCATGGCTTGACAAATCGCGTGTGTTGATAGGACTGCTGTAGCGCGAAAGCAGGAAATTGTCAGTACAACGAAGGATTCAAAGCACGACAAAACCGATGTTAAAAGCAAGATCTTCTTTCAGCACAGTTATTCTCATAGAACAGCCTTTCTTCTCGAGGATAAACTGAAAACAAGATCAGCCAGAGTGTATCTATTGTCAGAAAAGGTACAGAAAAACCCGTACCGTACGGCTGAACGGCTCAGCTTGTCTAGTGCGCTAGCGCTACACTGTGTGAGATCGAGAATAGAAACTGCGCTATTCTCACGAGGACATGTACGAACTAACATGTTATCAGCAAAGAATGGACCGAAGCACAGCTAAAAACTAGTAACAGGTACAGAACCACTTTTCAGCAAAGTAAACAAGCTGCTTGTCAGCGTTTTACAACGCTTGTAGGGCAACCAACAACCACTTCGCCGGTTAGCGATCAAAACGAAACAGTACTCAAGTCGCCTTTACTATCAAAGTGTAGACAGAACGTTCTAGTCAATCACCAGAGCTCGACAACGTGCCGAGCCAGTGACTCTTCTTAGCACGGTCGTCAAGAGCTAGCTTAGCAACGAGCTCGTTGCAAGGCAACGGTTAATATTTAACCCGTAACGAGGATGTAAATCAGCTCGTAATACAAAATGTATTGGCGTTGCTAATCCCTGTTGGTATACTGTATCTATGATTCTATCGATGTGGTTTGTATTACGTAAGAGTTAGCGTTCTGACCAATCAGATTCTACCCCAGACATTCCGGGGAAAAAGTTACTTCCTGGCCCAAGAAAGCCACCAGACCCTCTCACGAGCAATTAAGCGAGGGGGTGTGGTCTGGGGACGAGACTAGGGCTGGTGCAGGAATCGACTAGACAATGGCGTACCGACAGCACTAGCTTGAAAAGCGCGCAGATCTTCGTCTGGGACTACTTTAGTAAAGAAGGCTGCTGTTTATAGGAACCTAAAGGCGATTGAAATCCACTGAAGATGAGTTAATACTGCTGTCTAGCATTCTATTCTACTACGGGCCAAGTGGACCTGAGCCTTTTAAACTTCTGTGTGACAATGAAAAGGCGTTGTAACGAGGAGGAATCTCAGCTACAACCGGCTAAATGTGATAGCTTGTTTATTAGTTGAAGGTCCTGAGCACCTGCACATGATCTCTGAGCAGAACTGGTGAGTCTATGGTCAGATTGCCACGGTAGGTTTTCCTGTAAATGAGAGTCTAGACTGCCCCTGGTAGCTATAGCTAGTACGCATTCAGCTGCTTCAATTGACAGTGAATTTGTTTCATGCTTGTCTTGTTAACGCATCCAAGGCTACCTGCATGAACAGCACACTTGTAATCACAAACTGAAAAGAAATTTGTCTTGTACAAAAATACCGAGCACTTTACCTACATACTGTAGTACCAACAGGCACACACGTGCATGGCGAGCAGCCTCTGTTGCACAATAGTTAAAATTAGACTACTGATGCATGATAATTAAGGGTAGAAAAACAGTCGAGCAAAAACTTTTGGTGTCTTCCTCTTAATGAAACACGTAACTCAAAGGGGTAACCGCTCAGTCTCCTGAAAGGTCCACTTTCCTTAGCAAAAAATTACACTTTTCTTGGCAAAAGGGTCCACTTTCTCAGCCAAAATTGAAGCAGCTTGTTTTCTCGGAAGAATTGCAGTGAAAAAAGCACATTTAGGTAGTCATATGCGACTGTTCACGAGAATTATCGTAAAACATCAATTGACATGGCCATCATGATTTTTAATAAGACAAAATTTCAGCAGCGC
This sequence comes from Haliclona indistincta, assembly GCA_964017065.1. NCBI lineage: Eukaryota > Metazoa > Porifera > Demospongiae > Haplosclerida > Chalinidae > Haliclona > Haliclona indistincta. The sequence goes on along the minus strand of OZ024790.1, from coordinate 5,117,166 downwards.
TCTGCACCACACGAAAAAGAGCCCTCTCTGTAAATTCCTGGCTATGCAGGCCTTGTATAATAACGGTTTTGCATAATCTTCTAATGATAATTATGGCCATAATAGGCTCTCTGGTTCATTTTATTCGCTGTTGTTTTTGTGTGTAGCCTTAGATTTTAAGTGTCTTAATGTTATCGAAATTAGTCACTTTCTCTCTCTCTTTCTCTCTCTCACTCAGGCTATTAATTTTGTGAAATCAGAAAGAGGACAATAAAACACCAATTTTGTTCTAGGAGAATGAACATCAGGTTTGTCATAATGAGTGACAACGTGCTGCTTGGTTTGATGGTGTTACGTCCACAGGTGCAACTGAAAAAGTGATGGTCTGGCAAGTCGTAACTAGAAGATAACTAACTTACTACATAAACTAAGTAGTTAGTAGTCCCAGTCACACAACAAGTATTTTGTTATAATATTAATTTTTGTATCACAGTAGTTTTAATATTTTTTGTATCACAGTATAGTTTTATTATAATATTAATTTTTGTATCACAGTAGTTTTATTATAATATTAATTTTTATATCACAGTAGATAATATTAATTTTTGTATCACAGTAGTTTTATTATAACAATGAACACACTAGAAGTGCGTAACATACAATCATGGTCTAATCGTAATACAATGGTTTGTTACAATGAATCGTATACCATCCACTGAAATAGTCCTGAGCTAATCATAATAAACGGTTGCAAAATTCTTCCAGTGACCTTACAATCTGGTAGCAAAGTGCTGATCAAGTGTAGCTTGTCTGTAAGAATAGTTTAATAGTGCTTTTAAGAGAAATTGCCATTTCGCAGTGATCTTGAGACTAAAGTGCAGTAAGTTGCATACTAATCTGGTAGACTCGATGTGCAAGAATGCTGTGATAGCACAGAAATGGAGAAAATGTCATTTCATAGTGACCTTGAGACTAAAGTGCAGTAAGTTGCATACTAATCTGGTAGACTTGATGTGTAAGAATGCTGTGATAGCACAGAAATGGAGAAAATGTCATTTCATAGTGATCTTGTGACTAAAGTGCAGTAAGTAGCATACTAATCTGGTAGACTTGATGTGTAAGAATGCTGTGATAGCACAGAAATGAATAAAATGTCATTTCATAGTGATCTTGAGACTGAAGTGTAGTAAGTTGCATATACTAATACAGTGGAACTAGTGTGTGAGAATACTGTAAATGATGAAAAGATGCACTCTCATAGTGATTGTGATACTAAAATGCAGTAAATTGTGTAGTACTTCAGTAGATCTGTTATGTCAAAATGCTGTAATGACACTAAAATCTATTTTCTTAATTATTTCAGAACAATCACAATTCTTACACATCAAGTCTACTAGATTAGTATGCTACTTACTGCACTTTAGTCTCAAGATCACTATGAAATGACATTTTCTCCATTTCTGTGCTATCA